>CM021101.1:301925995-302525995 GCA_007115665.2 Sequoiadendron giganteum
GATCCCAAAATCTTATCAGCTAATGTTCCCTTGTACAAATAACATAGCTGAATATGAGGCATTGATAATAGGCATGAAAATTGTGGTAAATTGGAAAATCACAGAACTTCAAGTTTTTGGCGACTCGCAACTTGTCATAAATCAAATCAATGATGAATACCACACTAAAGATGACAAATTGATACCTTACAAAAGAATGGTTGATGATCTCAAGAAATACTTTGTTAATATCCAATTCGAACAGATTCCACACATTGATAACAAAGCAGCAGACGCCATGGCTACTATTGCCTCTCTACTCCAATTGTCAGAGAATAAAAAATGGTATGATTTTTTCGGTGGAACAATTGTTTTCTCCCACCCATGAAGATTCTGAAACACAAATCATTTGCCATCTAACAAGTTCCGAATCTTCCTTATATGACCAAATCTACACTTACTTGAAAAATACTACTTTGCCCTTAGACTTGTCTAGAAATCAAAAACAAAATTTCATTCGTCAATCATCCCATTATACTCTAATTGCTGACATCCTATAAAGGCGTGGTCTGGATGGAACCCTCCTTAGGTGTCTTGAACGCGATGAATCGAAAAAATCCTTACAAGATGTCCATGGTGGGATTTGTGGGACACATTCAAGTGGACTAACCTTAGCAAAGAAACTTGTAAGATTAGGATACTACTGGCTAACTATGGAGAAAGAATCTTTCGCCTTTGTGAAGAAATGTGCAAAATGTCAGATTCATGGGAATCTCATTCACGCTTCTGCTAAGGAATTACAACCTTTTACCACAACATGGACTTGGTCGGCAAAATACATCCATCATCTTCAAATGGACACAAATTTATCATTACAACCACCGAGTATTTCACTAAGTGGATTGAAGCTATTCCTTTAATAACTGTTATGGGTAAACAAATTTCTTCATTCATCTTGAATTATATCATTTGCAGATATGGCATCCCTAGCTCCATTATAACAGATAATGGTAGACCCTTTAAAAATCAAGATGTTGATGAATTATGTGAAAAGTTTCACATCCAACACAGATACTCCACACCTTATTATCCGCAGGGGAATGGTCAAGCTGAAGCTTCAAACAAAATAATTTTGAAAATTCTGAAGAAAATAGTGAATGAAGCAGGTCGTGATTGGCATGTTCAATTAAATCCGGCATTATGGGCCTATCGAACAAGCATTCGCATGCCGACAGGAGCTACTCCTTATGCTTTGGTCTATGGAGCAGAAGCTATTTTTCCACTTGAAGTTGAGATTCCTTCACTTCGAGTATCACTCAAAGGGTTAATCAATGATGAAGACTACAGAGTATCAAGATTGCAAGAGTTGGAACTACTTGATGAATGACGTCAAACTGCGGTTAATCACTTGAAGGGATATCAACAAATCATGTCCCGTAGCTACAATCACAGAGTCAAACCATGAAGTTTTCAAGTGGGTGATTTGGTCCTCAGAGAAAACCCTCGAAATCAACAAGATCTGGAAAAGAAAGGAAAATTCGAACCTAACTGGTTAGGCTCGTTCGTTATCGTTGCAGCCTACGGATCGGGGGCATATCAGTTGTCAACAGTAGAAGGGGACCTGTTTGAAGACCCGATCAACAACATTCATCTGAAAAGGTTCTACACCTGAAAAAATAAAAAACAATATAAAAAGTCCTAAAAAAAATAAATAAAAAAAACATTGCCTTGATGAAAACCTGGCAAACAGGCATCTTGGTAAATAGCAAAAAATCATAAAATCAGGAAAAAGTGCAATAAAAACAAACAATGAAAACCTGGCAAATAGGCATTGTTTGTAATTTTATTTAGCTCTCTCATCTATTAGGATTCATTCTGCATATGCATCCTCGCATCAGTATCACACACGCCTCACTATCGCATTCGCATCATTTTCCTTGAAACGACAAGGATCTCATCATGGCTTGATGATTAGAGGTTTATCCATCGCAACAGTTGTGTCTAGCAAGAGTCAGAGTACAAGGTCACTAGGGGGCAGTTCGCTTTTCTAGGAAGTAGTCAGTAGCGGGTGTCTAGCATTCAGAGTGTCTGAAACAACAAGTTTCTGAGCTTACATGATTATCTTGACAGATGATTTAACAACAAATTGGATGATCTTAATCTGAATAAAATGAATGACAAAACTTAAAAGTAAAAGTTGCAAATTGTTGTTTTGATATTTGATGACATCATATCTTTGGAGTGGTTTAATGATGTATTGAACTAGAATCACAAGGAAGAAGTATGATTTTTCTTTGACTGTTGTTTGTAAGTTAATCATTAGTATGATGCAAATTGGTCGCGAGACATGTTCTACAATGGATCATTGATGACATTTCAGAATTTGCATAAGAAATTGATTAACTTTTGTCTATTTATGCAAGCAATACTCAGGTCATCTTGGTTCAATTATACCATCGATGCTTGTATTAACTTGCTACATTAAAACATTATGGAAGCAGTACTCAGGTCATCATTGGTGTTAACATACCCTTTGATGCTTGTACTAACTTTCAACATATCAAAAGGCTCAATGATGAGAACTAAACACAACGAGAAATGGCAACAAGGAGAATGATTCATTATTTCATTTTAGGGTTGCATTAATTCATTTACGACTGCATAATTCATTGGCATTTTGAGGTTCTTTTTTTTTAGATTTTTGAGGGTGGATCACATTCTTAAATATCTTTTTTGACAAATGGTTGAGTAAGACTGGACATTTGTTGCATCTCATCATCATATCATTATCATATTCATTATCATGTCATTTTCCATCATTGCATCATAGGCATTCATTACATTATAGGCATGGTTATCATTCATCTTTCATTAACATATACATTTGCATATTTCACACATTCACAAAATAAAAAATTGCATTCATATTTTTCACATCATTACATCATATATCATAAAATAATTACATGAGTGCATTTTCATTATATCTTTACATCATCATCATCATAAATCATAATCATTTACATCTTGCATTCATTGCATATATCATAAAAGAAAAGATTTTTTTAAAAAATCATATCATATCATCATTTGCATCATCATCATACATGACATGGCATATAAAATCAAAGCATCCATAACATGTGCATAAATCATCTATAACACATGTGCATAATCAAATCGCCACTGCATATCATAGATCTCATCAAAACAAATGTCCGAAAATACAAGGATATCAAATGTTTCAAAAAGATATATCATACAATGGCATCAATATGAATAAACTGCTCATCACTGAGGGGCATCTGGCTGTGGAGCATGGCTACTGCTACCGTTGGAGGTAGTGGGTCTCGCTGGATCTCTGCTCCCAGAGGCTCTGATCTCTCATCTGGCTGGCTGCCCACACTCCTGGTCGCACTCTGAGAGTGATTGCGTGAGTGAGTCCGAGTCCGAGTACCTGACTGAGTGAAGGCTATCTGTCGCTCAGGTTGGCATTGCCTCAAAATAACGCACGTTGTAATACTCTACCTCTCGAGCAATCTCTAGTCCCTCTGCCACAACCTCTCCAATAGAGGTGCTCTCCACTGATCTTAGTAGCCTCTCAGCTACCCCCTCGACCTGAACACATCTCTCTCAGAAGCTGTCCCTCTCGGCCATAAGATGTGTTATCTGTGGGTCAAGAGGTGGTGGCTGCACTATCTGTCCCTGTAGCTGAATGATGGTCACCTAGGCTTGTGCCAACTGACTCCTTAGATTCTGAACCTCAATCTACATAGAATCAAACTGTCCCTGTGACGGAGCCCTAATGGTGATCCGCGACGCTGAAGTGTTGGCCTGACCCACTGCTCTAACTGTCTGTGGCCTCGTCCTGAAGGGAATGTCAAAGAATAATTTTTGTCTCCCACCACCTCCATCATCCCCATCACCTGAGTCGTCTGACTCCTCATCTGTGTCCTCGACCTCGGAGCTCTCATCATCTACCTCCATGGCTACCCCGCCGATATTTTCCATCTGCCCTACCTGTACCTGCCCCTGATCTTGTGGCTACCCTGCTACTGGATGTCCCTGTGGCTGCTGTAACCCTGCCGGGATAACTGGACCTCCCATCAATGGGGCGGGCTCATCTGGACTAGTAAAATGCAAAAAGGGATGTGTGTAGAAATATGCAGCATAATCATTTGTCATCCCTGCATTTGTGATCTCTGGTCGAATAGTCCAATCATCTGGTTGTAGATCCAAGTACTCCTCTCGGGCGGCCTCAATAGTCAAAATTGGCCCCCACTCTAGTACATCTCCTCGACGCCTAGCATAGCGTGCTGTCCCCTGGGGCATCATCTGAACCCATCTGTATTGCCTCAGAACCCTCCAACCCAAAAATCTCTCAATGATGAAGGGGGTGCGCCCAATCAAGTATCTGGGCCTCGTAACATATGGTAGCTCTATGTCATCTGCTTGCCATGAGTCGCAATCCACATATGGTCACTAGATGACCGTGTCTAAATCATCAAGTACCCGTCGCCAGTACTCCAATTTGCGTAGCCTCGACTGGACAAGGGGCCCTATATATGCATAAGCATAGGGGAATTCGATAGGGCGATCTCTCCTGACGATCGAGCGGGTAATCACGAAGTGCTCCCACATGAATAACTGTAAAAGAGTCACCCCGCAGGAAAGACTCTTCCCATTTGTATACACGACCTGATGAAGGTCATGGTATAGATGGGCAAGCATGCATGATCCCCATGCATATCTAGTACGGTGGAGGAGCATGTCCTCCAAAATCCTACCCCACCCAACTGATAGTCCCTTTGACCTGCGATCAGGACAAAGGAAACCACCAATCATCCCTACTAAAACCGAAGGCAGTGGGGCATACATCTCTGTCATCTCCTTCCAGGGAATCTCATATCCACAGATATGAGGATCCTGGAAGACTCGTCTCAAAGCATCTGTACCCCCGATCTCCTTTTGATCATAAATCACAAGCTCTCCAACCACAGGAATACCCAAAATCCTGTATAAATCCTCAGGTGTCACTGTAATCTCTCCTATCGGTAGGTGGAAGGTGTTGTGCTCGCTGTGCCACCGCTCTGCTAAGGCAGTCAACAGTGCCCTGTTGACCCGATACTGCGGGATACTCAACAGAGCTCTCAAGCCACACTAGTCTATCAATCCCAAATCATCATGCGATAGTCGGGGAATCATCTCCCATGTCTGTGGAAATCTCTCTGATTTGAAGGAGGCCAAAATCCTCCTTTACAAAATTGTCAAGCAAGCATGCAAACTAAATCAGCAAATGGATATCATCACTCAATCAGTACATCAAGCAAGTTTACATCACATCTAGTTTGTTTTTCATATCGCATGGAAGCAAATTTAATAGTCATCATGACTTAATTTGAATTTCAAACAGGAAAGCAAATCTATCATCTATTTTTTTTTTCATATCACATGGAAACAAATTTTACAATCATCGTGACTTAATCTATTTGACTTTCAAATCAGGAAAGCAAATTATCATTTCTATTTTGTTTTTCATATTGCATGGAAGCAAAATTTATCAAATCTATTTGTTCTTCAAACACAAAGACAAAATTATCAAATCTATTCATTGATGATATTCAAATGCGTAAAATCTGTTGTCTAATCTAGCAACAATCATCAAGAATGCATCAATTTTTTCTTCAAAAGTGGAAATTCGGCAAAAATCCATGGATGCGCTAAAACAATCAATCAATGCGCTAAAACCATGGATGCGCAACTTTATTCCATGGATGCACTAAAACAGTCTATGGATGCACGATTTCATGGATGAGCTATTTCATTAATCAGATGCGCTATAACAGTTCATGGATGCGCTAAATCTCCTATGAGCTAATCTATCATCTTCGGCAGGCGGGTTACATAGATGCGCCATTTTATCTATCCTATGCGCTAAATCACCTATGCGTGATTATTTGGCCTCTATGCGCGACTGTTCTATCCCTATGCGCGACTTTGGATGCGCTAAACTATTAACTGTATGCGCTAAAAGACCTATCGCATGCGCTAAAACTGATTTTTAAAATTTGAAAAAATTTGAAAAAGCATCCAAAAATGCATAAAAATTTCACGGAGAGGTTTGGATTGACTTACTAGGGGTCCATATGCAGGTGGTCTCTGATGACGACGACCTCGCTCGAATCTGTGGCGCTCATATGGGATCGACATTGCTTTTATCTCTTTCAGAGCTCCAATTTTTTCAAAAGTTATTGTTCAAATGAAAGTGACTTCTCACCTTTTTCATCTTTTGAAGGGGTAAAAATAACATTTATTACTCTGCAAAGTGTTATTTCGAGAGTTAAATCGCCAATTTTTCTCTGAAATCATCTGAAATCTTCCAAATCAGTATCATAATCATCCTTATCACGCGATTTATCTCTCGAGGGGGCATATAGCATCATCAACAATTTTTCAAAGTCAGGGGCAAATTCTTTGAAGCAATGCATGAAACACATCACTTCAAAGAGGGGCAAAATGTACACATCTAAAAATGGTCACGGTTGATCGAACCTGTTAATTAATTAAATATGAGTTATTTAATTAATGTTCTTAAGTCTTCTACATATATATAAATTTAATTATTTATTTATATTGTTCATTTTTCTAATTCTTCTAATTTAATTAAATAAATGTATTTATTTAATTAATGCTATCTTCCTCTTAATTAATTAAATAAATTTTACAATTTATTTACATTAATTATCATAAGTTTAAATTCCAAATTTAAATGATATTCTTCTTTCCACACTTAATTAAATAATTTCGATATTTAATTAAATCATTTTCCAAATTCCCACTTCTCTCACAAAAATTAAATATTCTTAATATTTAATTAAAAGGCTTTTTCCTTTTCTCATAATTAAATATTTACAATATTTAATTAAAGCCTTTTCACATTTCTTTCACATAAATAAATATATTTATTTAATTATGAGAGACACCTTTCAATTTGTCTCTTCATTTTCTGTCTCTCAGAATTCTGCCTTCTTTTTGAATTCTCGATCTCTCACCATTCATTCCAACAGGTTTGAACTTGACCATCGATCTTGGCCGATCGAATTCCTACCTTCAAAAATCTATAAATACAGCCCTTTCATGAGTTGAGAAGAACCTCGAATCTCATACTTTTATGCGTAGTTATTATAGTCGCAATCTTAGTAATTCATAACATTTTTTAATCCAATAGTTCAATCTTGTAGATGCATATGCATTCATAATAATCTCATTCTCTCAAATGCCATTCTATAAGTTGTGTTTGCACAACTGAGAGCAAACATATTGAAGCGAATCTTTGGAGATAGAGGATAATGGAATGAATTTGAAGAAGCTGTTGTCAAGAGTTTGCATTTGCTTTATTTATTTAGTTTTCTTCAATCTAATGTTTCATTGGTGTATTAGATTAGATTCAATTTAATTTGACACATTCCAACGTACACAGCAGGTATTTGCACAACTTCAACAACAAATTTGAGGGCAATATTGGCATAAGAAGAAATAGGAGAGACAAGAGAAAGAATCAACTTCAAAGGGGAGTGCTATATTTCATTTGCTTTCATTTTGATTGCTCTCTTTGTTTGTATTCTCTTGTTTAGATTGAGATTTTAGTTTAGATTTGTGTTGGCTGTCACTTAATCTAATCTATTTTATTTTCCCCATCTTACATTGGTGAATCCAAAGTAAATCTCATAATTTTGCAAAAAAAAAATCACTTGTTTTCTTGTTTGTTTGGTTGTTTTGCAGGTTACAGCCAAGAAGTTGCATAAAATCCCGTCGTCTTCTTTTGAGCACAAAAAAATGGGCATATAAATTATTTAAAAATGATCATCTAGATTTTGTAGCGCTCATTTTCAGCTTTCCGAAATTTCAAACGGTTTAAAATTTCATTAAGATTTGAGAAAGTTATGGCTATTTTAGTATTTGCTGTTTTTTTTAGTTTAACTATTAAAACCCACATTTTCTTTTGCCTATAACATATTTTTCATACAAAATCTTGAAAAAAAATTTCCAAGTTTAGAAGGTTTGAGTTTTAGCTTTCCATGGATACAAACGATTTGAAATTTCGTTAAGTTTTGAGAAAGTTATGGCTATTTTAATTTGCTGTTGTCATTAAACTTTTCTTTTAAGTTTATTTTTAGCATGTAGCACAGCTTGGAGGTAGTCTAAAAATTGTTTCTTTGGAAACAAAAATCGAGCTTTTAATTTCTTTAGGCATAATCAATTTTGTTTGCTTTCAACAACTACAACAAATTGCATGCACAATCATTGGTTAAAATAAACATACATTTTATGTCATGGGCTTAAAATGAACACAAATTGCATTTACACTCATCAGTTAAAATAAACATGCATTTCATGTCATGGGCTTAAAATGAACACAAACTGCATTTCCACTCATTAATTAAAATGAACATGCATTTCATGTCATGGGCTTAAAAAGAACACAAATTGCATGCACACTCATTGGTTAAAATGAACATGCATTTCATGTCATTGGCTTAAAATGAACTTTGTTTGTTTCACATCAAGTTAAACTTATAAAATGAACAAAATGTCTTGACTGTGCTCCTCACATTATCATTTGGTAATTAAAATTCATAAGTTTCTTCAATTTTGTGTCACCCTTTGATGCAATAATCGAAGTATCCTCTCCCCTTGCGAATTTATGCGATCCTGGGTGTAAGAGAAATGATTATTGCCTCTAGAACTTGGGCCTTCCTTGGTGGGAAAAAGTACTCACCCCAAGGTGACTCAGACCGGCAACGAAGCTCTTTGGCCGAGCTACTCCTGACTGGTATATAAATGTGAATTCTAATGGAAATCCTAGGATTACGAGTGCGGATGTGTCATACAGACCAAGTAGTACTCCCCAAAACCCTATTGAGCATAACCTATTCAAGTTGGAGTGCCTCCTAAATGGAGCTTAACCTTTTGCCCCATGTATGGCCACTTGAATGAGGGTCCCGAACTAAAAACTTTTGTGTAGTTGCCAAAATCCTTCTATTTGCTAGTGCAACAACGGTCGTTGTGAAGGCATCCACATTCTCGCAGTTCTTAGTAGAGGTGATCAACCTGCCATGAGAGTTTTATGGGGGTTGGAAGCTTGGTTGGCTTGAGAAGTGAGTGCAATGTAAGGGAGAGCCCGTGCAACCAAGCTTCTGGATTCACATGCTAAGAATAACGGTTGGGGAAACCCACATGGAATCTAGCGAATATTGTCTTTGCTTAACCTAGGGTTGTGCTTGTCTTCATTATGCATGTTTTCAAATTTTCAAAGACAAGATATTGTGTTTTCCAAGTGTTTTTCTAAGACATTGAGACAAATAAACACCTTTCACAGACTTGGAAACAAACATTCAACTTGAAACAATTCCAAATTTTGTAGCCTAAAACCCAAGACCAAACTTGTCCAATCTGATATCAAACATCTTTTTCCAGCAACCATTGTTGAAAACCAGAAGAAAATTGCTCAAATCTTCCATTAGTGACATCTTTAGTTTGCATTTACGCATGGGTTCATCCTTGCATATCATATCCTTGGTAATAGGGTCATTATCATTCCACCATTCCTTAATCTTGGTCTTAGGTACATTGGCACTTTGCATCCTTATATCCTTGATAATCACAAAAAAATAGCATAGTTTCATATCCATTTTGTATTGACACCTTGCATTTGTCATCCAAAGGTCACAATTTTTGTATGGTTCTCATCCATCCTTATCCAAATTCATGATCATGTCTTCACTTTACCTTGATCTTCTTCGTAGTCAAGCTGAATACCAATCAATCCTCAATCATCAATACCAACCACTCACATACCCTTCTTACCAACAATCCATAAGCTTTAGTCCTTCATCCATTTACCCTCACTATCAAGAGTCCTTTAGCACATTACATAGCATTAATCCCCAATAAATTTCCATTAATCATCCCTATCCTAACTTTGACAAGGGAAACCAACCTTCCACTAGTCCATTCCAATCCTCCACATCCTATCATAATCCATCATCCACTAGTCCATTCCAATCCTCCACATCTTATTCTAATCCATCATCTACTAACCCATTGTCATCCACTCCATCCCAAACTACAATACCATCCAATAAAAGCACATTAATTAATACTCTCCAAGGACAACTAGCAAATGAACTTGTTCAACTCCTAAATGAAAACACACTTAGGAAATCCAATCACATTGTTGATCCTACACCATCCAACCATTTGTCACCATCATGTCCTCCATTGCCTACCAATACTGAAAAACATCTTGCTATTGAAGCTTCATTATTGCCATGTCAAAATCCTGGATCTATCAAAGAAAATCATATCCTTGAGAAAAATAAAATTCCATTGCCTAAACCTGAAGATACATGTCAAAAGGAAATTCCAAAGCATGACATCACAGCTTCACTTTCATATCAAGATCGAAGCAGTCCATCTCATGATCCCATCCTTAAGTCCATCCAAGAAGTCCTTCTAGATAATCATGGCATCCAAAATACACCTATCCTTTTTCAAGAGTCTATTCACAATCATGTTCTCCAAGATACACCTATTTTTTACCAAGATCCTACCATTGAACAAGAAATCCAAAATGATCCTCTTATTGACCTTTATGCCATTCATGATCAAACATTTGAAGATGATCCCATCCAAACACAAAACACCTCCATTTCCCAAAATGAGACACTTTCCTCCTTTGGACACATAGATAATCAAATCAATGATATGGATAACATCAAAGAAGAGCATAAAGCAACTACTATTGATCAAGTCAAAGGAGAACACAAAGAAGCTACTATGGATCAAGTCAAAGAAGAAGATACAAAATCTACGACAAATCAAATTGATATCCCAAATGATCAAGAAGAAACAAGCATGATGAATGATAAAGCAAAAACATCCTATCAATTAGGAGCATCCACCTTTGTCAAAGAAAGATTTCTTGTAGATGAGGAGATTCTAAGTAACAATTTCCACATGCAAAATGATGGGTTAGCATCTTGTTTTCAAAATAAAAAATACCTCATCGAAAACAAAATATGTCAGAGCATGCAGTATCAAGGAAGAGGACTAGGTCTACATGAGCAAGGAATTATAGAACCAATACAATTTTATGCAAATCCTAGACATCAAGGTCTTGGCTATTCTTCAATCAGAGAATCAAATGATGTTAGTGGTACCTCCTTGATATTGGGGGAAACTTTATCTGATATAAACATCAAAATGGGGGCCATGAGTAGTCCTTGTCTTAAGGTTGTTGCCAACACTCCTTCCATCCACACCATAAACCATCATTCCAACATGAATAAATCTTCCATTTGGAACCAACAAAAAGAAAATTATTATAAATCCAAAATTCAAAATCAAATGTCAAAGGCCATTGAATCAAACAAAAATTCAAGTGGACAAATGAAGTTAAAATGGATCAAACAAAGAAAATATCTCAAATCCAAAAGTCAATCAAAATATGGAGCCACAAGAAAAGAGGACTCCCACATATAGTAAATGTCCACCTCCTTTAAAATGGTCATCAAGAAAGGCATATAAAAATGTTGGTTCCAAACACTATCCTAATCAAAATTCCAAACTCCATCATCCACCATCCCAAGTTTGGAAAAATAAAAATTGCTACATCCAAAACACCAAATAGCCCATCCACACCTACCATCATCCATCATAATCTTGCATCGCGCCTAAAGTCTAAAAATCCTACTTCACAAATCCATCGCATCTTGGCAGCAACCCTTTATCATAAGGACTCCCATGGTACTCTATTACGATGTGCATATTTTGATAAGGCCAACACTAGTATCAGAGAGGATCACAATGACATCGATCGGTTGTATGCAAGTGCTATGATCTTGACAAGACAATTACTCCATAAAGGTCACTATTGGCATATCATGACACCAGTATCTACATCAACACCATCAAAAGATTCAGAACAATCAACAGTCATCCAAACTATCAAATCGATATAAAAAGTCAAAAAATATGTCACCTTGATGAAAACCTGGCAAGCAGGCGTCTTGTGTGACATCATCAAAAAAAAAAAAAAAAAATAGTAAAGAGAAAAATTTCGTCCAATAGTGAAAACCATTTTTATGGCGCTTTGGATAAGTACCATGATGAAAACCTGGCAAACAGGCGTCATGTGTAAGAGAAATTATCTATGTGGATTATTACACTTGGGGGCAAGTTGTCTCATCTCCCATGCCTTTCTCATAACATTTCCATCCCTTCTCCCACCTACCTTGATCTTGATAAGAAATGGGGCACAAACATAAATCATGCTTTGGAAAATTTTGGACATGTCTATCCTTTGGTCATACACTACCCATGAAATATCATGTCATTTCCTTCATAGAATTTATCCAAACCCATATCTTGGAGAAAACAAAATTGTTCCTATGCGAAATAGTCCTTGGAGATCATATCCTAATTCTTCCATCCAATAATCCTCATGTCTCTTATCTTTTCCAAAAGCAATCCATTATCTTTTCATACCTATTGTTGGACTTGGTTTCCCTTGTCATTGGTTTAAGGATTCTAATCCACTTATCCAAGTTCCCTCCATAATCCCATCTAGTTCTAAGGTTAGTCATTCCAAATGCAATGAGTCTAATCCATACAATCTTGCTATGTAACCTAGCACATCATCCAAAACATTTCTTGGCTTTGTTCCTAGCCCTATTGCGAACCTTGATCCTTTAGTCACATAATCATCATCCTCATGTTGTTTCGGGATGTGTCCTTCCCCTATCAAACAACATTGTCATCGTCATCATCACCTATCAATTGGTTTTCAGCTTGACTAGGGGCAAGATCATGTTTGTCCTTGGATTCGTGTGCATGCCTTCCTGGTTGATTGTGGATATCTTTCACATGCATTTTTCATGATCCCTATAGTTATCATCCATAATAAAGTCTCATTCATCCATAATAAAGTGCCATCCTTTCCATGAACCAAAAACCACCGACATTTAGCATCCTTCGCTTTCATATCCACCTATCGCATTCGTCACTTCCCCTCGCACATAATAAATTTGTCCTATACTCAACTGGGGGCAATTCCTTGACTTCCATCTTCATGGGAAATAATACATGGTATCACCCCTTTAAAACCTTCAAAATCAAAAAAAATCATCAAATGTCCTGAAAAAATCATATAATGTCCTGAAAAAAAAAACATCAAAACATTTCAAAACCCAAAAAAAAACCAAAATATTTCAAAATCCAAAAAAAATCAAAACATTTCAAAATCCAAAAAAATCAAAAAGCTTCAAAAATCCCAAAAATAGAGTCTGAGTCTGAATCAGTTTTGTTAGAGTGGTCGAACTACGTTGCCTCTGCGTGTTTGCTACGTAGGCAAGACTCATCTTAAATGAGCCCCCGAGGCATTAGGTCAGTCCCTTTAGGTTGTCCAAATAAAATCATGACCTAGTATTTTGTCAAATAAGACAAATTCAAGTCGTGTCGAACTACGAGGTCTCTGTGCACTGCTACGTAGGCAAGGCCATCTATCGATGAGCCCCCGAGGCCCCCTAGGTCAAGTCCTTTAGGGTTCATCGAGTTGGGTCATGTGCTTGATCCGAAAGCAATCATCATTCAAACTACATCAAGAAACAACAAACAAATTAAATCTTTCATCAATCAATTATCTTATCATCAACTCAATCAGGTCACTAGTCTTATATCGGAATGGGGCATTATGTCATTTGTCTCATTCAGTCTTATCTCTTGTCTTTTATCAGGATACGTCCTTCCTGGGATTAGACTTTCTCAACCTTGTCATTTACCTTAAGCAGGATGTGTCCTTGCAGTTAGGTGTCATGTCAACACTTGTCACTTGGTCAACTTTATCAGATGTGTCCTCTACCTAAACAGGATGTGTCCTTCCTACGGTTGGGTATCATCACATCGCTTGGTCATATTCATCAAATCTTTGTCAAACAATCAAACAATCTTGTCAACTTTGTCAATCAATCTTTGCCTTAATCAGGATGTGTCCTTCCTGAAATCGAGCATTATCATTATCAATCAACTTTGTCACACCACTCAATCTTATCAGCTTGGTCAATCAATCTTGCCTTCATCAGGATGTGTCCTTCCTGAGGCTAGGCATGGTCAATTAAATCACTTTATCTATCCTTATCAACCTATCAATCAACTCGGTCATCTTGGTCAACCTAATCAACCAACCAAACAATCATCATTATCACTGAGAAAACACTATCTTGGCAAACACTTTGTTGGTCTAGATTTTCTTATCTTTTTGATTGGTTTTGGGTCATGTTACTAGTCTCCTCGAGGATGTCCTATCAATGGATTTAGAGGGACAATGATGGATCATGGCCTCTTTTCTTTGTTTTTGCCTGTGGTTTGTCTTGGAAAAAAGACTGGGACAATCGGGTCCCTAGTATGAGCTGGGGCATTCCTTGTATTTTTGATTGTTTGTCTCTCCCAAATGGTCACCTTGCACACCTTGGTTTATGTCATACCATGGTGTTTGTGGTCCATTTGTGACATTTTTGATGCCCAATGATGATAAATATAACAATGTAAGCATGAAAGTTGGTTCCCTTATCATTTCATGTCTATCTTCTTTCCCCTTTTCATGCTAACATCCCATCTCCCTTGTTTTTTCCATGCTAACATCCATTTCCTTCATGCTAACATTTCTTCCATCTTTCATCCTCTAGTCTTCTCTTCCATTTCGAGAGCACATTCGTATTCTTTGAACCCGCCATGTCCTCTCAAGGGGGCATACCACAACCCTCTTGGTCATCCTTCCCCTTTCTCTTTACACTGGGGCATATTTCAAAATTAAATTTCTTTGACACAATGCGATGAACTGCATTATGTCAAAGAGGGGCAAAATGTAGACACTGAAAAATGTCCTAAAGTCTACAAGCAACATTTTTCCTTAGTCATCATCCTCTAATAATTAAATAATTTTAATTATTTAATTATTCTTGATCATATTCCTTTATTAATTAAATGATTTTTTAATTATTTAATTAATTCACTTTCTAATATTTATTCTATCCTGATCAATTAAAATAAATTAATTGCGTCACTAATACCCCTTTCTTCAATAATTAGATAAATCATTATTTATTTAATTATTTATATTTCATCACATGTCTATAGTCATATAATAATTATTATCTGACATTTTATTCTTCTATAATTAAATAATTGACAAAATTATTTATTTGTGTGCCTTTCTTCTCCTTTAAATAATTGATCCAAATCAATTATCCATATTCAATTTCTATCTCCTCCTTTAATTAAATTTATGAATTTAATTAAATCTCCTTTTTCATTTCCTCCAAATAAATTATTTATTTGCCACTTGTCATCCCCTTCCATTTTCAAATAAATAATTTAAAATAAATTATTTATCCCTCTATTTTGGTCAAAGATCCCCTGTCATTATTTCATGTCATAGTTTGCATGTCCTGCATGTCTGTCATAGCCGCTAGGCGTCATAGCCGTCAGCGTCATATCTTTTCCATGCATGGCATATTCTGGTTGCATCATTTTTCAACCGTAGATCTTGGCATCTTTCTAGAAACTCGATCTTGGCCATCCATTTCGTAACCTCACTCTCATGAATCATCATCCATTGATCTTAGAATCTTTCTAAAAGATCAATCTCGTCTGTCCATTCGAATGGTTGTCTATAAAAGCAACCCTTCTCCTCCATTTTCAACTTAACAGCTAATTATCTCCAACTTTCTTGCTTACTATTTGCAGGTATTTGCACAATTTCAACAACAAATTTGAGGGAAATATTGGCATAAGAAGAAAGAGGAGAGACAAGAGAAAGAATCAACTTCAAAGGGGAGTGCTATATTTCATTTGCTTTCATTTCGATTGCTCTCTTTGTTTGTATTCTCTTGTTTAGATTGGGATTTTAGTTTAGATTTGTGTTGGCTGTCGCTTAATCTAATCTATTTGATTTTCCCCATCTTACATTTTTAATATGAATTACAAGAACTCCTTGAGTATTTTCATAATCATTCTACATTAAAATTCAAGATACCTTTCAAATAACCACCTTGACCCCAATAGAACCATTAAATTTACTTAACGTAGATGCATTTATTCAAGATGAAATAACTTGCAATCTCATTAGGATTTGCAAATGATTTTAATGGTACCATAAATATGACCCATCATGTTTTTCAATTGAGATAACTGTAAACAATAAAATTTTATATCAAATATTTTCAAATAAACTGGTTTACAATTACATTGAGGAAGGAAAATTGCAAAAACACTCTCAAAAACAAAAAATTGGGTTTTTAGGGGTTCGCTCGAAGGGGGGTGTTCGAGTGAACCCCAAAAAGGGGGGTTCGCTTGAACCCCCTTTGAGCGAACCCCATTTTGAAGATAGGTTTGAGTGAACCCCATTTGGTGGGGTTTCCCTTATGAAATAAAGGGAAATGGTAGAATAAGGGGGGTTCGCTTGAACCCCCTTCGAGCGAACCCCCCTTATTTTCCCTTCTCCCTCTCTTCCACCAATTTTTCACAATTTTTTTCCTTTCGAAGCTTGGGATGAAGATGAAAATGGAGGCAACATCACCCGAATGGATGATGGTAGTCCTTAGAATGAGTTATCCATTGAATATAATTTTAATATATTTTGGTTTTATTATGTCTATTTTTTTAGTTTAATCAAACATAGAGTTTTCACCAAAAATCAAGCTCTTTGTTCTGTACATGTTGAAAAATAGTAGATTACCATTTTTTTTTAAAAATAGTATATGCACTAGATATTGATATCTTTGATCCAACAAAAAAAATAAAACTGAATTTTGATACATACAAAAAAAACTGTGTTAGCAAGTAAATCGATGTCTAAATTGTAACTGGTTTGACTTCAAAATTGAATTAAGAAAAAAATATTCAATGAAATGCTATGAAACCAATTACATGCACTAGATATCGTAGTTACAAATCTAAATTAAAAAAAAAAATAGAATTTTATTCTTCATAGAAAAATAATTATGTGTTAGCAAGTACACACCACTCTTTAAAAATGGTATTTACTGTTAAAAACTAATTTTCGAAGGAGATGGAAAAAGAAATGCAATATGATTCCAAAAATTACAAAAAAATATTTAGAATCTACAAAAAAAATGTCACAAATCACTAGTTCGCATCATGTTCAATTTCCTCATGGTTTAATAGCTATAGGTGTCCGAAACTGAAGATTTAGTTAAAAAAAATCAATTCAATGTCCAGTTTGACCAAAAATTATAAACCAGTATTGTGGGATCACCCTGTAACTACATATAATTGATATATATGTAATATAAAATATAAGTATAAATGAACAAATATATATACATATACACATTAAATTTTAACAAATAAAATAATACATATCAATAAAAAAATTTATACATATAATAGACTATTAAGATATAAGATTAATAATAATATGAACAAGTATAAAGGAATAATTATATGTATAGACAATAATTGGTTGTTGATGATCTATTAGAATCATTTATCCCTATTCAACCTTTTAACTCTAATCCTATAATATACAAATAGATAAGAATGCATTGATCAAGCCACTGAATAAAATCATTGTTGGAAATGGTTTAAGTTTAGCTTATTAAGAGACTACATGTAATATGAATTATAATAAATCCTTGAGTATTTTCATAATCGTTCTACATTAAAATTCAAGATACCTTTCAAATAACCACCTTGACCCCAATAAAACCATTAAATTTACTTAATGTAGATGCATCTAGTCAAGATGAAATAACTTGCAATCTCATTAGGATTTGCAAATGATTTTAATGGTACCATCAATATGACCCATCATGTTTTTGAATTGAGCTAACTATAAACAATAAAATTTAATGTCAAATATTTTCAAATAAACCAAATGATAGAAAATATCAAGTTGAAACCTAGAAGTACTAAATCAATGCTTAGTTATTATTATTTAGAGTTTGAAAAGCAATTTATGAAAACTTACTTGAAAGATCAATAGATGTATAAATGTTATTATTAATACTTTGAAAATTAATCTATGGAAACTTAATTAAAAGATCAATAACGATGTATAAATGTGATTATTCAATTTTTGAAAAAAATTTACAACAATTTACTTGAAATTTCAATAAGGATGTTTAGATATTATTATTTAGTTTATGAAAGGAAAGTTATAGCACTTACTTGAAAAATCAATAAGAATGTTTAGTTTTCATTAATTATTTTTTATGAAAATGTAATTTATGGAAACTTCAATAAGGTTTGCTTTAGTTATTAGTGTAAATTTCTTATGCTAGTTGATAGTTCTATGTTTTTTCTTCATGATAGATTTACATGTTTTGATTCTTAGATTATTTCATTTTTCTAGCTTAGATAAAAAACCTAAAGAATACCTTAAACAAATCTAGCAACACTCGGTATCAACTGTGTCTTTGGATCAAGTTTATATGTAACGTCATTCCACGCACACCCCAAAGGAAAACTAAATATCTAACAACAACAACACAAATATATATATATATATATATATATATATATATATATTAAGAATAACTAATATGAAATGTAAACCACCATATAACTCTAATACCAAAATCATGCATACACAACACCTAACTAGTCCTCTGGGGTGACATGACTACATTATGTTGCGAACATTCTAACTTAATACAAACCCATAACGATGAAGACTAACCGCATGCATTCATCTAAACTCTTATATAAAAGAAATGGACAATAACCATACATTCATAATTCCATACACACATATATACATGATCACATGATAACATCCAAGATCCATCCATTACACTAGCCATAGGAATACACCACCAATCCAAAGATTACATGATTATAAATATTTCCATAGATACAACACTTCATAAGTGCAATGTATGCAAATCAAATATTACAACAGTATACCTCTACATGGGATAAACAATGCATAATACAACCATCTTCCCTTATAAAAATGGGAAGGAATCCATAATTACATAATGAGGTACATCGAAAGGAATGTAAAACATAACACCAAAACTATCACCAATATTGGAAAGCTTAGGAACCACTGCAACCGGTACAACTCTGCAACATCATGATCATCGGTGGGGAACCCAATGGGTGAAAAGCATGTTCTACCCAACCATGTGGACCCTAAGGTCCACCCCCATGCTAGGAGATGACAAGAGGACCCACAAAATAAAGACAGTCAAGTGTACAAGGCTGACATGACTCCACAACCAAAAGGAAACAAGACAAAAACCATAAGAACAATCACTTCCAGAGGTATTAAGAACAATGAGTGGGAAACTGCAACATTCATGGTTGCTAAGGGTAGTGTGCCATCACATGACTTGACATGGGTTATCCAATGCAGACCTTCATAGGTTACTGGCCCCCATCCTGGGTTACCCTGGCAACCTCAACCAATCCCCGACTTCCATTCTTACACATGTGGAATCAACTTACCTTTCTCAAGGACAAGGTAGTTGATTTTCCTTTCCAGGCCTTCTCGCCTCATCCCAAGCCTATACAAGTGCTTGAGCCATGAGAGAGGCATCCATTATCCTTCATTAGTGTAGTTTCTACCCACCCCTTAACTATTTATTAGGTTATCACTTGATTAACTCAACTTCCACATGAGTTACCCAAGAGACCGCTTAGGGTTTCGGCCCCCGTGGGAAGCCACACTCCCTACTAGAAACACGACCTCAAAATCACAAACAGGTAGGCCACTGCACAACAATAAAAACCAATAAGCAAATGTACCCAGTGGAGCAAGATCCATCCCATGCTAGAGCATCAAAATAACATACTTCCAAGTACAAGGCTAAATCCACAAAATATCCAATACAAAAATCAACAACATAAGAAATACTTTCCCCACCTATGGAAGCCTACAAGGACTGACAACCCAAGAGCTCTCATTCAAAGATGAATCAAAACAAATCACTGGTTTCAACAAAACTTCAACATATAGAATCTCCCCAATTCCAACAACTCAAGAGGAAGATACATCAAAATAGAAACATCAAACTCAACCTTTAAATGCACGTATACATTCAATGAATAATAATCATGAAGGATAATAATCCATTAAATTTTGTCTATTCATTCATTAAAAATCATCTGAAATTATTAAAGGAATTATTTATACATATTTTATGAACATCTCAATACATATTTTGACACAAAAAAGATTGTGTTTTATTTTAAACCATAATTCATACTTATACACAATGAATTATCCTTTGATTTCATTACACATTCAGAGTATCAATTTCAAAGAACACTCTAAACAATCAATTTACATTTTATCTATTCCTTTATTAAGAAGTCATTTAAAATAGCTAAAGAAATTATATAAACATATCCCATATATATATATATATATATATATATCTAAAACACACATTTTATAAACAAATTTCTCCTTACTTTAATGCATGATATGTATATATACATATATATACAAATATCATCATAGACACCTATATGTATATATATATTAAATATATAAATACATATAGATATATTTACTTTAAAATAACTACTATTATAACATATTAAGTATATCTAACCTTCTATTTTGAAACAACCTATCATAATTTTAATAATATACAACATATGAAAACAACACACAAACATATATATATACACGTGCTCAAAACATTCGATCAGAGATCATCTACAACCTAAACCTTAAACACATATCTGAAATACTACTACAATGAGCCGCTACACATGATACATGCCATTACTAAAAGATTGAAAATTGACTTCTCTACACAATACGAGTTCTTTGAAAATTAGATACAATGTAAACTACCAACATATGATGATCCACATGACTATAAATATGCATAAAAGCCAAAATCTAATTCTTCTAAAGTGTCACACCATTCAATAATGTAAGGTATCATAAATGTTATAGCATATAAATACCAACTACCATGAAAAACAACCATAATATATTGCCAAAAATCGAGTTTCTAGTCCTAAACACAAACAACTTTTTTTGTAAACCCGATTTGCAACATGGATGGAGGCTTAAGAGAGTGCTAGGTCATGAGCTCACAACCAACAAAACGAATCATCTGAAGCAATAGAAATAATCCTATGGTGTAATAAGAGGTGGTACACTTGTTGTGGGGTATGCGTCTATACAATCCAAAGCATGAAAAGAAACTTGGATATCATGTGCTACTAACAACATCTAATACAACTTGTGCATGTATTGGGAAGCTGCAAGAAAAATACTACTAAAATATGTCGAATGCTAAAGGTAATCGAATTTAGATGACATAAGTTACATAAACATTAAAAGGAATAGGATAACATCGAAAATGAAAGCCTCTATTTGCTTCTCTCTAAGAAGACAATATGGCGATTTCAAATGAAATCAAACTCTCAACCATCAAATGAAAATACAAATACAAAGTAGAAAGAATAACATAAATTGAATACCATAAAGAAAATGAAGCGACCCGACATAAGATCTATGCACTGAAAATACATAATCCAGATTACACTACACAACCAAGGATAATCAACTACTTCAAACTTAACATACATATAACACTGAGCATCGGTTGCCAACTAGTAAAGTCATTGATTTATAAATAGAGGTCAATACCCTATTCTTACAAATTTCACCAAATATGTGCAGAAAAAGAAAGAAAAACTTAGTATTAAAAAGGCCTTGAATATATATGTGTAAAATCGAACTAGTTGGAGATAAATTCAACAGCATGGGGCAACGCAACCAAAAGGAAATCTACAAGAATAAATCAAACTCTCAATCTAAATGGATGAAGGACAAGTAAAAGGCTAATGCCATAATAGAAATCGAATGGATATATCATTTTTTCAGATGACAAGAAGGAGAGAATTCGTTTACATAAAACAAAGAAGGAAAAATCAAGATCAAACTGCAACACCAACCTGAATTCCCACGTGCGAAGATGGAGAAGATGTGCTAAAGACCACTCTTTTGCAGCCATAAATGCTCTCTCCAAAACTTGATCACTTTCATAAATTAATCCCCTTCGAAAAAAACTTTCAAAACCAAACGTTGTTCTTTTTTTTTTCAATTCTTTTTGTAGAGCCCACTTTTCTTTTTTTCTTTTTGTTTTTTTTTTTCAAATGAAAGACTCCTCCCCAAAAAATCCAAAAACTAGCACTATAAACTCTGAGAGATGAGTTTTCAAAAGCAAAAATCAATTAAAATAACAATTTTTCCATTTCAATTCTAGTTTCGAGCTGTGCATGTGCACACTTTTTATCTTTTACCATCCGTTCTTGTTTTTTCACAATTTAGTTCAAAAACAATATCTTTCTTATCTATTTAAAATTCAGAATACTTTCCACAATTCAATAATTAATTCCTTCGATAATAGATCTATCAATCATTATAAAATATAATTTAAAACATTCTTATTCCATAATTAAACAATTATCTTTTTATGATAAAACATTATCGGTTACAATAAAATACCATTAGACAAAACTTTCAATCAAAACAATTTAATTTAATTACTTATTAATAACTATATATACTTTATATTTCTTAACATTAATTAATTTAGTTATTATTTTTAAATTCCCATTTTAATTTAAATTGCATTGTAAATCAAATTTTAATTTAACTAACTAATCTAACAAGGCCATAAAATATTAAGTTCCCCACAAATTTAATAATATAGTAACGAACGAAAACATGACATAAAGAATAAATGACTTACCTAAATACCAAGTAAGGTCAAAACGGAGGGACATTACATCCCCCCCCTAAGATTCAACTTACTCTTGGAAGTTGCAAGATAGAGTAAAACATACACAACCAAACACAACATTATCGACCAACATCACATGACAACACAATTTAGACAATTAACGTGAAAAGATCAATCCAGACAACAAATAAGGGTAACAGACTAAACAAATGGGTTACCAAACCGAAACTCATCCTCATCGAGGATGATGGTAAGGTTGGGGACTTTTTTCATCTCCATTTTTCCACATCATATCCATTGGGTCTTTGGGGTACGCTCAGACCTGACAGTGCAAGTGGAGTCGGTACCCGATACCTTCAACTTACATCAAACATGGTGTCGAACAACCTGTACATGTACATATATATATCCAATAACAACCACACCATGAGAGGAAATCACAGTGTAGTAGGGCACTCACGAATGAGTGATGCTACCCTGTTCCCCTCACCAAGACCTCAACAATAGTAATATCCTCAAGTAATAGTAATTACACCAAATGCAACATCAAATAATCATCACTAATTAGAAGCATAGTGAACATAAACATAAATCACATGATAAGCAGAGTCAAATTTTATCCAAACACACTACTACATAAATCCAATGTAACATAAACATCGGTCCATAATGTCATGATCATCAACATCAAATGAAATGTCATCCAAAACAAACCATAATGGTAAAACCAGAAACAACATGGTCTCAAGTGCATAACATAATGTAATAAGTATCAACTAGTGAAAGAAAATAGGAGAGACACTACATCAAAAACCAGGCTCACTCTTGGAAGCCTGTAAATAGATAAGGAAAGGACTCTCAGATCAGGGATGCATCCTCCCATGTAGCCGAAGTCTCATCATTAGGGTCTCACTGAAACCTCACCTACTCAATTTATGTGCCCCTGAGAGTGAGTCTCCTGTGCTGAAGAATGGCCACAGGCTCTAGTGCCAATTTCCCATGCTCTACCTATAATTTATTCCAATCAAGAACATGAGATACATCCAAAAAATAAGGCCTAAGTACAGAAACATGAAACACATCATGTATGCACGATAGACTGGTCAACAAAGAAAGACGGTAAGCAATGAGACCAATCCTCTCCAAAACCTCAAATGACCCCACAAAATGAGGTGCGAGCTTAGAGCCTTTCCCATAATGGATTGGACTCTTTTGCGGTCACACTTGTAAGAACACTCGATCATCGACTGAGAACTGATGGTCGACCCTATTCGCATCTGCATACTTCTTTTATCTGTCCTACACTACCACCAAATTCTCTCTAATGTGAGCAACTTGTTGCTCCATATCTTGTAGCATCTCAGGTCCAAAAAGAACCCTGTCCTCTAAATGGTTCCAAATCAATGGAGTCTGGCAAGGAAAACCATACAATACCTGGAAAGGAGGCATACAAAGCGAACAATGATACCCATTGTTGTATGCAAACTCCACCAAGTGAAAATAGTTCTCCCAACAAGACTATTGATCCATGATGTACATACAGAGCATGTCCTCTAGGACCCGATTGACCCTCTTAGTCTATCCATCTATCTCTAGATGGTATGTAGAACTGAAGTTCAACTGGGTCCCTAAGGCATGCTGCAAGGATGTCCATAGTGCAGAGGTGAACACCTGGTCACGATAAAAAATGATTCTTCACGAAATTCCGTGCAGTCTAACAATATCCTCCACTAAAACTTTGGCCACAGATGAAGCATTATAAGATGACTGAATGGGAGAGAAATGTGCCACCTTAGTTAATCAATCAATGGTGACCATGATGGCATCATGCCGATGAGAAGACATAGGTAAACCAACTATAAAATCCATCGATATGATATCCCATTTCCATTCAGGAACGAGATGGGGTTGTAGAAGACCTATGGGATGATGATGTTCTACCTTAACTCTTTGACACTCCAAACATCTTGCCACAAGGTCTGCAATATCTCTCTTCATTCCAGTCCAGAAATACAGTGATCGAAGGTTTGCATACATCTTCTTGACTCCCAGATGAGAAGAATATGGAGCCCTATGTGCCTGTCATGATTAGGGTACGTAGACCCTCAGTGGTAGGTACATACATACGACCCAAATATCATAAGATACCATCATAATCCAAAGAATAACCTACAAAATTTGACTCCAAAGTTCTATCTGACTTGATCTCTAACTTCACTTCCTGATACCAACCATCTATGGGAAGCACTGCGAGGATCTGGCTCCTCAAGTCAACACCAAGAGTCACTACAAACAACTCATGCCTCTATTGACTTAGAGCATCTACCACCACATTTTCCTTTCCATGGATGTACATAACCTCAAAATCATATTCGCAAAGGAATTCCATCCATCTCCTCGGCCTGGCATTCAAGTTTGGCTACGTAAATATATACTATGAACTACGATGATCACTATGCAGCTCGAACCAATGCCCTAATAAGAAGTGCCTCCACCTCACCAGAGCATGAACAATGATGACTAACTCCAAATCATGCATGGGGTAATTCAACTCATGATCCTTGAGTTTATGAGACTCATAGGAAATCATGCGACCCTCCTGCATAAGAAAAACTCCTAAACCCTCCAAGGATTCATTCATACATACCATAAAATCTCCAGTAGGGTTAGGTACAACTAAGATAGGTGCAGTAGTCAACTTCTCCTTAAGAATCTGAAAATCTGATTGAAACTGCTCTAACCAAATAAACTTCTTCCCTTTCTCTAAAGCGAAGTGATGGGGTAAGCAACCTTTGAGAAACCCTGAACAAAACACTGGTAGTACCCTACCAAACCCATGAAACTATGAATCTCTGAAACATTCATGGGTGTAGGCCAATCAATGATGGCTTGGATCTTTGAAGGGTCCACGACGATACCTTCACCAAAAATAACATGACCTAATTATTTCACTTTCATTTGAAAGAACTCACATTTTTCCAGATTAGCATATAACTGATTGTCTCGTAAACACTGCAACACCTATCTCAGATTATGCTCATGCTCCTGCATAGTTTTTGAGTAGATCAAGATATCATCGAGAAACACGAGAACAAATCTATCTAGGTAGGTACAGAAAACCCCATTGATCAGACTCATGAAGATTGACGATGCATTCATCAACCCGAATAACATAACGGTAAAATCATAATGCCTGTATCGAGTACGAAATGTGGTCTTGTGTATATTAGCCTCAACGATATGCAATTGATGGTATCTTGACTTGAGATCAATTATTGAGAATATTTTTTCTCCCTTTATCTGATCAAACAGATTATCAATTCTCAAAAAAGGGTATCGGTTCTTCACCATCACCTTATTTAGCTGTCTGTAATCGATGCACAAATGAAGGGAACCATCCTTTACGAATATCATCGGTGCTCCCCAATAGGAAACACTAGGATGAATGAACCCTTTACCTAATAACTCCTCCAATTGCAAACAGAGTTCCTGAAGTTCTTGGGTCATCATCCAATATGGAGCCCGAGAGATAGGCTCAGCTCCAGGTACCAAGTTTATCCTGAAGTCGATGTCATGCTTAGGTGGCATGCCCAAAATCTCACTAGGAAATACATCTGTGAACTCCTTAAGGAGAGGATAATCATCAAGGTATATTTCTCGATTCTCCCCTAGCTCCAAATCATTGACAAATACTATAAGCAACTGACAACCCCGGCGTATACACCTCCTCAACTGCATGGAAAAAATTATTCGAAGGGAGATGGGTCTCTAGATGCCAAAAATATCAACCTCAATGCCCAAATCATCTACACATCTCACTACCTTATGATGAAAATCTATCATTGCTCGATGAGCACTCAGCCAATCCATGCCCAATACAACATCGTATGAGCCAAGAGGTAGGATACAAAGATCCACCGACATCACAAATGATCCAATTTCTAAACTACAACCTTGAACTAAAGATTCTACTACTACCTTCGCCCTAGAGGCCAATTCGATCTACCACTGAACCCCTTGTTTTGCCACCTCTAGTCTACAACACTCAAAAATAGAAGGAGAAACAAATGAATTTGAAGCACCTGAATCAAAGAGAATATAGATTTTTATGCCTCATAACACACCTGATGCTTCCACCATGGTCCTGTGATGGTCAACTTAGTGGTTGTCAACCGCTGCAAACACTCTGTGTGATATGCTTGCATCTCCCACCATTAGCTCTGAAGCTAGCGGCCTTTGGCTAAAACTTATAGTGTTTCTCTATGGGAGCTTCCTAGACATGTGGCCTTTTTGGCCAAACAAAAAACAACCTATGCCTCTACTGAAACCTCTGCCCCCTGATGGTGCACTAGACTGCTAAAACTACCTCGGTTAGCTCCGGTCTATGTGCTCTATGTCAGTTGCTCGGAACGGTTGTGCTTGTTACACCACCAATTTTGGTTCTTCCTAAATTGAGAACCACTGTCACCATGATGAGAGTGCGATTTTTTATGTTTAGACTGAGAGTGCTACTGTTGTTGGCCACCCTTGCTAGGTACCTGATGACTCCTAGATGAGCCAACTGCCTGAGTCTTTCCACCGCAAGAGAAAAACTAGATGAAGGTGTACTGCCTATCTTAACTTCTGTGTGGCCTCCTAATGCCATGGTCAAGTTTTCCTCCACTAAACGAGCCTTCTCCATGACCACCTCCATAGTCCTCAGCTCAAAGACTCAGACTCATTCGCTAATGTGAGCATTCAAGCCCCTGATAAAATGGTGCACTAGCATCCCCTCATCATTACCAATCCCAACATATTTTTTGAGCTCATAGAACTAGTGCTCATACTGCTCTATGAATATTTCCATTTGTTTCAGTTCATGGAACTCATCCACACGACGCTGTCTCTAGTGCTCTGATAGGAAACAGGCTCTAAACCACTCCATGAATAACTCCCAAGTCACAAAACTAATGTCTAGGTGTAGTTTTTTTTCTTCTAATTGCCACCATGTGGATGTGAATCCTCTAAGGTGCATGATGGCACACCTAGCCCTAGTATTACTGCCGTAAGGATCCATAGAAAAAAAATGATCCAGATCAATTAGCCAAATTTCTACCTCCAATCCTCCCTCGAAACCATTAAAAGTGGGGGGGTGTTCTCTCAGAAGGTCCCTCATGTGGCATGCTACCACCGCATCCTGGTCTGCAATAATATCTCTCCTCCTTAGTGATCTCTCTCTCTCTCTCTCTCTCTCTCTGACCACCTGCTGTTCCTCATCCTACCTAGGGCCTAAGTGGCCAAGAACCTCCTCTAGCAATTGACGAAGCTGAGCCCCTTCTGCACCTGGTTGTCTTGGGTTCTGACCACCACTACCCTGCTCACTTTCATGGGAACTCTCAGAAGGTGTACTCTGGTGGTTCACTCGACGACCACCACCATGACCCCTACTTCGCCCATGAAATTGACACCTAGGCATACTCCTACACAAGAATTGAAGGGAAACACATAAGTTCCAAAGTTAAGCACAAGATTAGCATAATGGACTCAATTAAACCTAGAGTATCCAAAGTTTGATAGCCTAGCTCTGATACCAAAATGTAATACCTTGCCATGAACACCCCAAAGGACAACTAAAAATCTAACAATAACAACATAATTTTTTATTTAAAGAATAACTAATATGAAATGTAAACCACCATATAACTCTAATACTGAAATCATGCATACACAACACCTAACTAGTCCTTTGGGGTGACATGACTGCATTACGTTGCAAATGTTCTAACTTGATACAAACCCATAATGATGAAGACTAACTACATGGATTCATCTAAACTCTTATATAAAAGAAATGAACAATAACCATGTTGGTTATTTTTTAAGAGCCAAGATTATCTCTAGAAATACCCATGGATTTTACCATTTCCAATAATCAGTACTCTAAAGGGATTGGCCAATGAATGAGTGGAAGTTGTAAAACTTCTACTCCTACACTTCGGGCTCCATGAAACCTGAGAGGGTTATCCCACAATGTATGCTAAGGAACCTTACACAATTATAATCCAATACATTGTCAATAACAAATACTTCTCATAGAATCACCAAGATCCTAATACAGTAAATAAGTTGGTAGCTTATTAATCAATGCATTATACCTAATGTATGTGAAGATGAGACATCAACACTTAACAAATTCAACAATAACCATGAAAACATGTAAATTAAAAGTGATCAGTTGATGAATCAACACAAAAATTGAACCACAAGTACTTTGCATGAACCAGTGTCTTTATCCTAAGCACAGAGTCACAATTGACCTATATAACTAGATAACAATTCAACAATAGCAACATACAATCTCAAGAAATACTGCATTACAACATTCCCCTATTACATTCATAACTAATACTACTTATCAATATCCTAGCACCTGATTCTATGAGTTAGTAATCTCATCCAAGCATTTACATTAATTCTTTGAATCAATAAGTAGGAATGAAATCAAACATCCATTTATGAAAAATGGAGACAAATAAAAGACATCCTGGATTACTTTTATTCATAACTCACAAAACAATCACAAGGAGAGACAACAGCCATGAAAATTGATATTTCTCTGTATATATCTTGCTATATTGTTATCCAAATTACATACATAACAATGAACTCCTAAAACTTAAGATCAAAAAACCCTAAAACATACTTTTGTACTCTTCTTACAATTCACAGTGTTAATTGCATGAAACAATGAACCCCCACTTTCTAGCCCCAAATTTCTTCTTATAGAAATGAAGGAGCAAAACAAGCCCCAGACCAGAAATCACACATGTCAAAACCCTATTGGATCCCTATATCAAAGATTCTCCCATTCAGTTACAATGCACTCCCAAGAGGTGGGAGACGTGAAGAAATGAATGTATTTCTCTTTTTTTGTCGGAGATTAGGTCCAATTTTCAAAATGGGTACAACCGAACAGTTACATCAAAACATGTGCCCACGCACGCAAAGTGAAAATAAGGAAAAGCATGAAGAAAATAGAAAAGAAAAAAGGCAAACCATATATGCAACCTTGTCATCACTTCAACTTTGAATAAGATGCACTATATTTTCCCATACTTTAACAAAAGCCTAATTTGTACTAAATCCAGGCTATGTAGTGCATTCCCATCTATCCATTATTCATCATGGTTGTAGACTTTATAATTTCAAATCACTGGCCCGCCACCCTTAGTGCTAGACCTCCCACTCCTTCCAAGTATCTGCCTTTCCATGCTAGGAACTCTTCCTCAGTAGGCTATTCAAATTTCATTATTCATCAACCCTCTATCTATAAGGTGCATACTTGGTGACTATCTGGTTTTCCTCCTTATCAAAATCTAGCAGGGTAGTCTCAATATGGACTAACATATCCATATTCACTATTAATGTCTCCATATCAAACTTCTAACAAATTTTCATAGCTTGATCTGAAATAACATTATTTACTTTATTTCTCCATTCCTATAAAGTCTTGATGCCATCATCATCCTTTAAAATGGATGGGAGAAGGCCATGATGAGATTCATGGAAGGATTTTACCAATTCCTTTATTTTGTTCTCTAATGTTTCAAAATTTCCTCTAAATCCATTAGTCTTATTCACAAGAACCACATTAGGCTTAAACTTCTCAAGTGGATTGGGGTCCTGCTTAACCCCAATTCCTATCAATATCAATTCCTGCTTCCTAGGGATCTAGACTTCCATGAGTGGAATGACTCTTTCTCTGTCAATATCAAACATTCTGATAGCATCAACCATGGATGAATAACTATAGTGAATACTATTCAATTTATTATTCACTCTTCTATTTAAATGTTCTAGTACTGAAGTGACAATCCTCATATTGCTCTTAAAAGTCTCTTCATCATGACTTTTACATTTTTCCTTGTATTCATTTAACTATCTGAGCAATTATTCCCTATTAATCTCCCCTTCCATCCTTGGCCCGTCTGATATATTGGGTTCTACTATTGAAATGGGCACACTTCCCATATTATATGGCACAATTTCCCATGAAAAACTTACATCAATAGTAAGCTCGGGGGATACACTTTCTTGTGCAGTAGTGGGAGAGTCAACATCATCCTGCTTGAGCTTTCCAGGTTGTAACTTTTTCAACACATCCTCCAATAATTCTATCTTTGTATGTAATTGCATATTATTTCTCTCAAGATCTCCATACTTAACCAAAAAATTATTCAATTTTGTTCTAATTTTATCCTTTTCAGTAGTCACAGACTCCACAGTTGCCCTTGTGAATTGCGCAACATGAGCTAACAAATTTGCAGCTTCTAAGGCCGATGTTTCTGATACTCTTTTTATTATTAGGCCTTCACTATAATTAGGTTTAGGATCAACAATGTCTGGCTTTCTTGTGCTTGGAGCTAATGACCATATAGCCAAGGCTTCCCATTCCTCATTGAAAGCAGACCCCTGTAGTGCAAGTGAAATTTCCTCTTCTGTATCGTAAAGGGGTCTATCAAACTTTTTGATTATGTCAAAGGCTATAGCCGAGGCTAAATCCCACTCTGGCAGCAACAAGATACCACTAGTTCTTACCAATTCCCTACCTTCCTTTGCAGTCATGTTTTGGAATATGGTTCTCATCTCATTTAGCACCTTTTTCTGAATGAAAACATCAGACATTTCTCGATGAAGGCTCCTCTCTATAGCCAGAATTTTTACATACTCATCTCTTTTAGCCCTATAGGAAAACTAAATAAAAGATTAGGTCTTTATAAATGAGCCATCATCCAAAAATTTAGTACATGCCTCAACCAGCATATCATCACTTCCATTGATCCCTCTAAGATCAACATTACTCAATCTTTTTCCTAATTGACTTGTCACTCTCACTACAGATATAGTAGGCACCCCTTCCCGTATTTCTTGTTCTAACACCCAAATATCATCATTAGAGCCTTTATCATCATAATCCACTAAACTAGTGGCCGCAATATTATGTTTTTTCAATGGTGGCTCACTGGGTGGCATTTCGCTAGGTGGAGGAGAATCAACATCCATAATTTTAGGCTATACCTACCTTGGTGGAGATGGGGGTGGTACTTGTGACATAGGAGAATGAGGTTTGTATTCCTCTGGCTGTGTGGGATCACAGGCTTCATCAAATTTCTTTGTCTTATTCTTTCTTCTTATAAAAAACTTTATTTTTGGTTCCTTACGGGTTTGTGATGTAGACTCTCTTCCTATAGTAGGGATATCTCCCCCACTCTATTCTTATACAATTGGAGCCTTCCCTTTATCCTTACCAATTACCCCTTTAGTTTCGAGATGGCCTAATATTGAATCAAAGTTCCTTGTTACATGCTCCACCTTTTGTATTATATCCTCCGCCTCTAGGAGAATCCTGAAACCAGGCTCTTCCTGCTTTATTTTCCTCTAAATTTTATTGAATGCAATCCACCTTTCTAATATCTTTTCCTGTTCCAAGGTGTATGATATATTTCTTATCACATCCTCTGGGTATTGGAAAATGTGGACATATTTGTAACTCTTGTTCCTCTCATTCAACCAAGCCATGAAACCTTCAGGATCATACCTAACCCTCTCAACTATCCTTTGCATACAGTATGTTTTAAGTACCTAAAGGATGTTATTCCAACCTCCCTTGGTCATTACAAAATTAGAAAAAAATGTATATGAAGGAAATAAAGTTCCCTTTCCCTGACTCAACAAATGCTCATTCTCAAAATTTCCTAGTTGCCATATAATTTCAAGGAAACCAATTATCTCTAGCACAAACCTCGACAACAAGTGAGGTGATACTTTGGAACCATATACTCTCAAGATAGTGTAATCAGGAAGTGAGATGACATCTCCCCAATTATGATCCTTGCCTATCTCAGGCCTTCTTTCTTTTGGTCTCAAAAAGTCATGCAGAGCAATAGGAATTCTGGGTAACTTCACAATCAAAGCTTTCTTTAGTTCAAAAGCAAAAAAATTCTGGAACGTGACATAATCATATGTCCTATCATCTTTATCCAAGAATTTGGTCCAACATTGCATGGGCAGATCCAAATCACCCGCTTTTCTTTCCAAGTCAATATTCTATCCAAAGTAAATTGCACCTTTGTATAAAAACATATGCATCAGCAGTGAGTACCAACTGGATCTTACCCTAGATTCACCTTTCTTTAATCTTACTAGTCCCTCATGCATTTTTTTAGAAAGAAAACTTGCATAATCATATACTGCACAATATTGGGGATGTTGGATATGGGCAGCCATATACATCCATGCCATTGGCATTCCAACTATAGGATCATAACCAATTATTTGGCAAATAGAATAAAAGGTTCTTTTGAAATAAGGAACAAAATAGTTAACAGGGAAAGGCTCCTTATCATGTGATCTTATCACAATATTTCATCCTGCAATTTCTACTAGAAATATTGGTAAGATGTGGACTCTGAATGAAATCTTGGTCTTTTCATATTACTTCCTAAGGGATTCCTCATTTTTCTTATGCATTTCATCATTCCATTCAGTAAGCTTGAAAACAAGACCCGATTCCTCCTTATTAATTTTAACCATTTCTTTTCCATCATATGTTCTGATGGTTCTCATGACTGGGTCATAGTTAGTAGCTATTGCCTTCAGCAACTCAACATCCATATAGACATTTGGCACAATTAACTTTCCCAAATCATAATTCCAATGGTTTCTTATTGGGACACCCATATTTATGTTCTTGAACCAACTATAAAACAATTCCCATCCAACATAAGGAAATTTTGCATCTCTGACAGAACATCTTCTATCGAACAGACCCATTGCTATTTGAGGACCTCTAGGAATCAATTGGCCTTTAGGTTTGTCACTAGTGGAGGGTGGTAATTTATCCATAAGGTCTTTATTCAAAGGTATTTTTGGAATATAAGCCTCCCCTTTAGATGAAGATGTTTTTTCTTTGGGAGCCATAATATAGGACGTACAACAAGGTAGGGTTTTTGGTTTAACTGAACAAGACCTACAAATTTTCTGGGGGTTTGGCACAAATTATACAAATGCAGAATTAATAGAATCACTTTTTCATGAATGCCAAACCTTAAAAATCCAAAACCCTAACAGGCATAAGCTTGAGTAATTTTCAACTTATCAATAATGCTAGAAGAAAAGCAATAATTGACTTACTATTTTTTCGCAGGTTGGCAACCTTGGTTCTGACGCAAGAAAATGTTGAGAGACCACAATATGAGCTTCTTGAGTGTATTGAGTATGCATGTAATGTTGAGTAATGCCTTTAAGAAAAACATTAACAAAATGCAATTCCTTACTTCAGTAGCTCAATGTCCTTTTAGTTATTAAGGCTCACTCATGTGAACTAGAATGACTTGCTTGCCTTCAACTAAGTTTTGAATATCAACCATTGATTATTTTGGAGAGTTAATTAATCCATGTTATATATTTGATCAAGTTATTATGAAAGATCCGACTGTACATAGCCACAATACTTACCAAATGACAAGAGGCCACATGGAGACACTCGTTTGTAATGTGTGAGCCCCACCACTTCTTTTTCTTTACAGTCATAGTCCACGTTTCCCTTTTCCCTTACCCCCGTGAAGCATAACTCATGTTCAACTTTCATCAAAGAGAAAATGGGGAGCAACTGAGATCAAATCTCACTACTTCATCATACATACTCCTTAGCTAGCAACACCCTTATCTTTAACACAACATCTATGACTCAGATTAAAAGATATTTTAAGCACGTGTAATATATGCATATGTTACCCCCGACATCCAATTTTGAGATTTCAATTAAATATTCACACACATACCCATGCCTTCAGGTTCTTAGGATTATTCCACGTGGTAGACGCCTGCTCCCCCATTGGGAAACTGGTAGGAAAGGTAAGACCCACATAGGATAGTAGAGAGTGATCCAGATTAATCCACACCACACATAATCGATCATCACCTAGTTAAAATTTGGTAATACTAACCCTCAGTTCCATCATCAATGAAGAAAAGTGGCAATCACCCACTAGCCCATGTGATTATTTTAATAACCAACAAAAGAAAATGGGCATGCGGAGAATGGTCCATATGCAGCCACCTCATTCTTCTCTCATCGTTAATCCTTTTTAATGACTAGTTGCATGCCCTGCCAACAATGTCTGGCCCACTAATCATCAGGGAAACCTATCCTTCGCCTGCGAGCCCGAATGAGTGAGAGAAAGAGAGACAAAATGGAACAAGCAGGAGGGCAACGACTCAAATATTTCTACATTTATTGAACAACACTCAGGGGTCCACATATCTGCACATGTCAAAAACCATTAACCCTAAAAGGGACTCGACAAAGTCGACGAGGCCATACCCACAACATAAAAGGCTGAAGATTTTTGGTGAGAATTATTTGGCCTGACTTAGTAAAACTTCAAAAATAATAATATCATAGGACCAATCGGTAAAACCAGAGTAGAGGGCCAATTACTCAATGGGTTTTGATGTCGAGAAGCATGACTTGAAAGATGGATGACCAACATAAGGAGTCAACCGAGAAATAAAACAAAGGTGAAAATATAGACTCCAAGGGTTTTTCAAATGAGACCAAAGTAAACCTAAAACCCTTCTAATACAATAACAGGAGACAAAACCCACAACTCCCTAAACTCATCAAGATTTTGTAGATAGAACAAAAAATTTAGGAGTTCCATCAAACCATACATTCATAATTATATACACATACATATATATACATGATCACATAATAACATCCAAGATCCATCCATTACACTAGTCATAGGAATACACCACCAATCCAAAGATTACATGATTATAAATATTTCCATAGATACAACACTTCATAAGTGCAATGTATGCAAATCAAATATTACAACACTATACCTATACATGGGATAAACAATGTATAATACAACCATCTTCCCTTATAACAATGGGAAGGAATCCATAATTAAATAATGAGGTACATCTGAAAGGAATGTAGAACATAGCACCAAAACTATCATCAACACTGGAAATCTTAGGAACCATTGCAACTATTATAACTCTGCAACATTATGATCATCAGTGGGGAACCCAATGGGTGTAAAGCATGTTCCACCCAACCATGTGGACCCTAACGTACACCCCTCATGCTAGTAGATGACAATAGGACCCACAACATAATGATAGTCAAGTGTACAAGGCTGACATGACTCCACACACCAAAAGGCAACAAGACAAAAAACATAAGAAAAATCACTTCCAGAGGTATAAGAACAATGAGTGGGAAACTGCAACATTCATGGTTGCTAAGGGTAGTGTGTCATCACATGGCTCAACATGGGTTACCCAATGCAGACCTTCATAGGTTATCGACCCCCTTCTTGGGCTACCCTGGCAACCTCAACCGATCATCGACCCCCATTCTTACACATGCAGAATTAACTTACCTTTCTTGAGGACAAGGTAGTTGATTTGCCATTCCAAGCCTTCTTGTCTCATCCCAATCCTATACAAGTGCTTGATCCATGAGAGAGGCATCCATTATCCTTCATTAGTGTGATTTCTACCCACCTCCTAACTATTTATTAGGTTATCACTTGATTAACTCAACTTCCACACGAGTTACCCAGGATACCACTTAGGGTTCCGACCCCCGTGGGAAGCCACGCTCCCTACTAGCAACAAGACCTCAAAATCACAAACGGGTAGGCCACTGCACAACAATAAAAACCAATAAGAAAATGTACCCAGTGGGGCAAGCTCCATCCCACGCTAGAACATCAGAATAACATACTTCCAAGTACAAGGCTAAACCCACAAAATATCCAATACAAAAATCAACAACATAAGAAATACTTTCGCCACCTCTGGAAGCCTACAAGGACTGACAACCCAAGAGCTCTCAATTGAAGATGAATCAAAACAAATCATGGGTTTCAATAAAACTTCAACATATATAATCTCCTCAATTCCAACAACTGAAGAGGAAGATACATCAAAATGGAAACATCAAACTCAACCTTTAAATGCATGTATACATTCAATGAATAATAATCATGAATGATAATAATCCATTACATTTTATCTATTTGTTTATTAAAAATCATCTAAAATTATTAAAGGAATTATTTAAACATATTTTATGAATATCTCAATACATATTTTGACACAAACAAGACTACGTTTTATTTTAAATCATAATTCATAATTATACACAACAAATTATCCTTTGATTTCATTACACATACAAAGTATCAATTTCAAAGAACACTCTAAACAATCAATTTACATTTTTCTATTCCTTTATTAAGAAGTCATTTAAAATAGCTAAAGAAATTATATAAACATATCCCATATATATATATATATATATATATATCTAAAACACACATTTTATAAATAAATTTCTCCTTCCTTTAATACATGATATGTATATATATATACATATATATACAAATATCATCATAGAAACCTATATGCATATATATATATAAATACATATAGATACATTTAATTTAAAATAATCATTGTTATAACATATTAAGTATATCTAACCTGTTGTTTTGAAATAGCCTATCATAATTTTAATAATATACAACATATGAAAACAAAACACACACACACATATATACATGTGCTCAAAACATTCGATCAGAGATCATCTACAACCTAAACCTTAAACACATATCTGAAAGACTACTACGATGGACCGCTACGCATGATGCATGCCATTACTAAAAGACTAAAAACCGACTTCTCTACACAATAAGAGTTCTTTGAAAAGAAGATACAATGTAAACTACCAACATATAATGATACACATGATTATAAATATGCATAAAAGCCGAAATCTAATTTTTCTAAAGGGTCGCACCATTCAATAATGTAAGGCAACATAAATAGTAATGCATATAAATACCTACTATGAAAAGTAACCAAAATATATTACCAAAAATTGAGTTTCCAGTCCTAAACACAAACATCGATTTTTGTAAACCTAATTTGCAACATGGATGGAGGCTTAAGAAATCATGAGAGTGCTAGGTCATGAGCTCGCAACCAACATAAGAACTCGTCTGAAGTGACAACAATAATCCTATGGTGCAATAAGAGGTGGAACACTTGCTATGGGGTATGCGTCTATACAGTCCAGACCAAGAAAATAAACTTGGATATCATGTGCTGCTAACAACATATAATACGACTTGCGCATGTATTGGGCAACTGCAAGCAAAAGAGTAATAAACTATGTCGAATGCTAAAGGCAAGGGAATTTAGATGACACAAGTTGCATGAACATTAAAAGGAACAATATAGCATAAAAAATGAAAGAATCTATCTGGTTCACTCTAAGAAGATAATAGGACAATTTCAAATGAAATCAAACTCTCAACCATCAGATGAAAATACAAATACAAAGCATAAAGCATAACATAAATCGACTACCATTTTGAAAATGAAGCGACCCAACATAAGATCTATGCGCTGAAAATACATAATCTAGATTACACTACACAACCAAGGATAATAAGCTACTTCAAGCTTAATAGACATATAACATAGAGCATCGGTTGCCAACTAGTAAATTCATTGATTTATAAATAGAGGTCGATACCCTATTCTTACAAATTTCACCAAATATGTGCAGACAAGGCAAGCAAAACTTAGTATTAAAAAGGCCCTAAATAAATATGTGTAAAATCGAACTGGTTGGAGATAAATTCAACATGGGACAACACAGCCAAAAGGTGATCTAAACGAAGAAATCGAACTCTCAATCTAAATGGATGAAGGACAAGTAAAATATTGATGCCATAATAGAAATCGAATGGATATATCATTTTTCAGATGACAAGAAGGAGAGAATTCGTTTACATAAAATGAAGAAGGAAAAATCAAGATCAAATTGCAACACCAACTTGAATTCCTACGCGCGAAGATGGAGAAGATGTGTTTAAGAGCACTCTTTCGTAGCCACAAATGCTCTCTCCAAAACTTGATCAATTTCATAAATTAATCCCTTTCGAAAACAACTTTCAAAACCAAACGCTATTCTTTTTTTTTTCAATTCTTTTTGCAGAGCCCACTTTTGTTTTTTTTGTTTTTTTCTTGTTTCAAATGAAAGACTCCTCTCCAAAAAATCCAAAAACTAGCACTATAAAATCCGAGAGATGAGTTTTCGAAAACAAAAATAAATTAAAATAACAAGTTTCCATTCCAATTCCATTTTCAAGCTGTGCATGTGCACACTTTTTATCTTTTACCATCTTTTCTTATTTTTTTACAATTTAGTTCAAAAACAATATCTTTCTTATCTATTTAAAGTTCAAAATACTTTCGACAATTCAATAATTAATTGCTTCGATAATAGATCTATCAATCATTATAAAATATAATTTAAAACATTCTTATTCCATAATTAAACGATTATTTTTTCATGATAAAACATTATCGATTACAATTAAATACCGTTAGACAAAACCTTTTTTTTTTTTTTTATTAGACTGCATGAATCGGGTAGCACGACCCCCTATAAACTGCAATGCGCCTGGTAAAAAAATTAACGTGACCGGCGACGCTGGCGCGACATGCCCTCTGGTACTGTGGGGGTGGGGGAGACTAGACCTCGTGACCAACCTCCTGCAACAAGAAAGATTTAGCCAACCGAGCTAGGGCCCCAACCCCCCATTAGACAAAACTTTCAATCAAAATAATTTAATTTAATTATTTATTAATAACTATATATACTTTATATTTCTTAACATTAATTAATTTAGATATTATTTTTAAATTCCCATTTTAATTTAAATTTCCTTGTAATTCAAATTTTAATTTAATTGACTAATCTAACAAGGTCATCAAATATTAAGTTCCCCACAAATTTAATAATATAATAACCAACGAAAACATGACATAATGAATAAACGACTTACCTAAATACCAAGTAAGGTCAAAATGGAGGGACATTACATTATATGGTTGATTTCATAATGCTTTGAGCTACTACACTTATAGCCTAATATAGCTACAACAATGGTGTTTGTAGCATCATCCCTATAAATCACTAAGGAAAAATAAGGGACACCATGTTGAGTAAAATATAGGTGATGGGTAATATCCCTTGGATCAAAAATTAAAAATAATTCAAATGAACCAAATGACAAATTATACTAAACTGAGAAAACTATCATGCAATTTCATTAGACCTTCATACAGTTTTTGAATTTGACCTTTAATTTTAAATGGGGTAAATATAATTAACATCTTATAAACTGTGAGAATAGAACTATTATTACTATTTCAAAGGATGTCATTATTTAATTTGATTAGGATTAGGCATTAGATTGAAATAGTAAACAAGTAATGATCATTATGACCAATTATTTTTAAATTTAAATTCTTTCCTTTGTGGGTAGCAATTGTAAATGTGTTGTTTGGGTAAAACGACCCTAGAAAAGGTTATGTACCCACATAAATAGTTCATATCAAACATAGCTTAGAATATAGAACTACATATACATTATTCCTTGATCCTATTTAGAAGTGATGTATGTAGGAAATCTGGTGAATGAAGGAGGTTCCTAATACATAGGTGTTTAGTTATGAGGTTTAGGGAGTGTCCAAGGAAGATTATGAAAACTTAAATGATAATACAAGATTAGTCATTCAAGAAAATTATGCGATTAAGTGGGTAAAATATCTAAGATATATATCAAGGTAAAATATATAATTTGTATTCTTGAAAGAGTCCCAAATAGATTGCTAATTTTTTTTAGGTGTTAGGCCAAATTCTGAGGTGGGTTTCAAGATTTTCTTATTTTTATTATATACATACATACATACATACTCCTAAAGATGGTGACCTCAGTTCACTCCCAATAGGGGAGTATAATCTTTAGAGAATGATTCAAGACCACAATGGTCCCAATGAGTCCCAGTCTTTGGCTAAATAATATTCCTATCCTTTATGGATACATGCCTACCCCATATGGATAGATGCTTACCCAATTTGGATATATTCCTATCCTAGATGGATAGATGAACTCTTGTCATGTAAAAACAAATGCCTAATATGTGTAGTTGGATGCATGTCTCAAATTGGATGAATGTTTATCTCGTATAGATAAAAGTACCTAAGTAAAAAAATGAACGAACACTTAATAAATTGAGAAAAATATAATAATAAATAGTTATATTTTTGGGTATAATAGTTGGGTTATTACATGTGGTATCAAAGCTAGGTTCATGATGTTAAAATTTTTCCTTGTTACAACTAGAGCTTGCTAACTTATTTTCTTCTTTAAAAGACTTATCTAGTACCTCATTCATGTTTTTGGCTCATGCATATCAATTTCTACCCCAATGTTGGTATTTGGTCCCAAGATATATTTTCTTATTTGAATCTTATCATCCTTTTGATACATTGGCACATACATTAGCAATTTGGAAAACCTATCCCACTACTATTGGAATGTTAAGGACCTTTATCAAAAGTTATGAAATTTAGTCCTTTTTTTGAAATATAGTTGTGGTAGCCAGTGGCAAATAAATCTCTTCTATGTTATAGTTTCCTTAGTGTACTCATTTTGTTCCTTGGTATTAGTCCACCAACTAGATGCTTCCCCAATTAGCTAGTAGGACCCCATAGATATTTGGTTTTTTCACTATAGTCCCTCAACTCAAAGTATTTCTCCATTTTATTTAGCCAATTATATACCCCTTCTCCCAACTTTTTTCCATCAAATTTGGGTGGAGTAATTTTTTATGTCCTTAGTCAATTCCATAATAAAGGATTTTTTCCTAGGTGCAACAATGTCCATCACATTTTCTTGTGGATTGATCTCTATAGGAGTATTCTCAAACATAGGTTCTACTCTATTCTCAATTTTGTCTTTCCTTAAGCCCTTAGACTACTTGTTCCAAGGAATTAATATAATCCATCTTCTTTATTAATAGATTTATTATTACCCCAATTCCTACCTCATTGCCCCTTGATGCTTGTTGTTCACTTTTGTTATCCTTCCTTTTCTTTCAAACAATGCTAGCATCTTGAATAATTAATTTTATATTATTATATAATCTTTCTTGAATACACCACAAACCCTTTATCTAAGCTCCTACATACTAGGAACCTCCTTTGTTTACCAGACTACCAACATATACTATTTCCAAATAGGATCAAAGCATAATATATATGTAGTTCTATTTTCTAAGCTATGCTTTATGTGAACTATTTATGTGGGTACACAACCCTTTTTAAAGCCCTTTTCCCCTAGACAATTCATATGTGAATGCTACCCACGAAGGGAAGAATTTAAATTTAAAATCAATTGGTCACCATGACCAAAAATTGTTTACTATTTTTATCTAATTTCTATTCCTAATCAAATAAATTAATAGTATTATTTGAACTAGTAACAATAGTTTTTATTCTCACAATTCTCTAGCTTTTCTTTCATTGAAATATAATTTTTCAATTGATATATGTTAAGTATTTTAGAAATATTCTCAATTTGTTAGTTTTACCTTCCATTGAAAAGTAATTTTTAAATTTGTATATGTTAGGCATCTAGAAATTACTTCTTTTCTAGTTTAGTTAGAAAATCTAAACAAGTATTGAAACAAAACCAATATATTTAGTATCAACAATACCTCTGGCTTAGGTTTATGGGTAATGTCATCACACTTTGAGCTACTACATCGATAGACTATATAGTTGCAACAATAGTGATTTTAGCATCATCCTTATAATCACTAGGGAGAAATAAGGGACACCATGTTCATTAAAATACAAGGGATGAGTAATCTCCCTTGGATTGAAAATTAAAAATATAATTCAAATGAACCAAAATGAAATTAATTAAACTAAGGAAAACATTATGTAGGTTTATTAGATCTTCATATAGTTTATTTTCTCTTAAAAGGGATTGAATTTGATCTTTAAATTTTTAATGGAGAAAATAAAATCATAATCATATTAATCATGGGAATTTAAATGGGAACTTGGTTGAAAATAAATCAAGGTTTTAAATTGTTAGGAATCATTTGAGAAGATGTAATGTATATAATAGTAAAATATTTTGTATCAACACTTACAAAAATTAAAAAATACTTTAAAGTTGATTAGCAGGGAGAAAACTTGGAGATGTTTTGTACTTTAAATAACTAATTTAAGTTTCAACATGTGGTGTCAAATCTAGGCTAGGAACCCCAAGCACCTACAATGTAGCTTAAGGTGGGGTGTTGGAAATATGCCACATGGACTGACAATAAGCTAGAAAAAGATGGGCTAGTAGCTTAGTTGGTAGATAACTCTAGTAGCAAATGGAAGGTCCAATGTTCAAGTCCTAGATAGTCAAAGGAATTAATTATATCCCTTTGATCTATTAATAGACTTATTATTGCCTTAATTCCTACCTCATTACCCTTAGTGATTTTTTTTCATTGTTTTTACCCATTCAATATGGTGTCATCCCTTTAGGACTATTATAGAGTGATTTTACTTATGTTCCTAGTATGATGCTTAATTTGAATTTTTTTTCACTTCAAATTTTCTATAGTTGGCATCTCTTATACTACTCTCGTTTATCCCAGAATATTGATGATTGTCATATAGTTTCCACTACAATAGAATTATACCACAAGAAATATCCTTAGCAATATTAGACGATATCTTGTGTTGATTCCCTTCAATGCTTAGGTGACTTTCAATATGTCCTTATTGGTTGATCATAATATTAATAGAAAATAGGTTTATTACATAATACAATATTGGAGTAATACTTCCCCATGTTGAAACACATTATTAAAATTTCAATACATATCTAAGTGTGCTCCATCCTAATATTTAATTTTAAAGTATTTTATTATTTCTATAAGTGTTGATACCAAGTCTATTACTATTAGCTACATTACATCTTCTTTATTCATGTTCTTTCCAATTGTTAATTTTCTTTTCAAGAACACTCGCATAAGTCATTTTTTTGGTATCCATTAGGATACATCCTTGATTTTAAGTAACATTGGCATGGGATGCTCTTATTTTTTTCATTTTATATTTCTTAAAAATCATATTATCAATCAATATTCATTCACGATTTAAACCCAAAATAAACTTAAGTTTAATAATTTCCAATTACTTTCATCCAAGATATATTTTAAATAGAACAAGTTATATTAGGCTCAAGGACTAGCTTTTGAACCTCACTTTAATACCACATGTAGTGAGCCATCTATTATAGCCAAAAATACTACTAATTATTATTTTTATTATGTTATTCAAGTTATTAAGTGTGCATTCATTTGTATACTCAAGTAATTCTATCCATATGGGATATAAATTGATCCAATTCAAGACAAGAATCCAACCATATGGGTTAAACATTTATCTATATGAGGCAAGAGTCCATCTATCCATCCAAGATAGACATATGCTTTAGCCAATGACTTAGATTCACATTTGTGTCTTGAGCCAATTTATAAAGACTCCACACCCCTATTGGGAGTGCACTAAGGTCATAATCTTAGGAGTATAATATACATAACTAAAATATAAAATCTTTAAAATCTGGCCTAAAGCCTTAGGGAATCAAGCAATCCATCCAGGATTCTTTCAAGCATACAAAAAATTATTTTACCTTGGATATTTTACCCCCTTAATCAAATGGTTTTCTTGAACGATTAAATCTTATATTATTATATAAAATTTCTTACACACACCCAAAACCCCATACACAATTTCCTACATACTGGGAACCTCCTTTCATTAGATTGCATGCATACACCGCTTCCAACTGAGATCAAGGAAAAATATATATGTACTATTAGGATAGGTGACATTATAATTGTTATCCTAAGTTGATTTATGTGTCTCCACATTCTTTAGAAAGTGTTCTAGGGGAATGAGGGATACAATATTTACTATTTATTTTCCTATGAGAAATTGTAATTGCATTCAAAGAGGTGGACCTTTATGGTGGCGGTTAAAGAGAATTTTGGGAGGATATTCCTCTTGGGCATCCAACTTTGTGAGTGGGTACAACTTTGGTGTGCATGTAATTGCATGATCTTTCATGGTTGGGTGCCCAGGTTTGCATGTTTGTGCATGCTCTTGCATGCAACCGTCAGAGCCATCAGTGAGTTATGGAGCACTCAGGTTCAACCAATTCTGATTGGCTATGGGTTAGGAGCCCATGTGAAAACCATGTGATAATTTAAAATTTATTCCATGTTTATGTGTTGTCCACTAAGGGGGGTGTGGGTTTTTCTAGGTGGTTTTTCTTGTTGTTTTGAGATACCATTTGTGGTGTTCTCTCCCATAAACTTCTATATATTGGAGCCTTGATATGGTGGTTTGAAAGAGTTTGTTTGCAGGTTGTTAGAGTGGCGAAGTGCTACAAGATTACAAAGATGATTGTTGTATTGATGTACTTCCTTGAAGATTAATACAAAAATTGGATCTCTTTGGGTGTGGATTTTTTCTCGCAAGGGTTTCTCCATGTATATCTTGTGTCACTTGTGTTGATGAATTTTAGTATTTTTTATTTTTGATTTTTGCTTTTATTGTTGTAATTATCAATCACGTAATATTTATATGGTAATATTGAACATATAATTTTAAGTTTACAACCACTTTAATAATTTCATATTGCTGCAAGTTGTACCTTGATTCCCAACATTTAGTATTAGAGTTAACAGTTCTATTAAGAGAGGGACACATTTATTTTTGAGTGTTGAAAGTGTTTTGGTTGCAGTGGGAGCTTATACATTGTGGTTTTTGTAGATTTATGAAGATTGTAAACCATGGCTTCTACATCTTGTCTAGATATTGAGAAGTTTAATGGAACTAGTTACGAGATGTGGAAATTGAAGATAGAGGATCTCCTTGAAGAGAGAGATTAGTGGTTGACAATTTCTAGTGAAAAGAAACTAGAATCAACGTCTAATGAAGATTGGAAGAAATGGAAAAAGAAGGCATGAGGAACCATTCAGTTGTGTCTTATAAATTTTCTCCTCTTCAATGTTTCAAAAGAATCTATGACATACTATTTGTGGAAGAGGATAACTGATATTTACCAAACTAAAAGTCTAACTAATAAGTTATATCTCAAAAGACATTTGTATTCTTTGAAAATGAATGGTGGTGATTCTATTGCAGAACATTTAAATGCTTTTAATATGATTATAATTCAGCTTTCATTTGTATATGTTAAGATACAAGAGGAAGATAAATGTATTTTGATGCTTTGTTCTTTACCTAAATCTTGGGAAAATCTAATTGTTGCCATAAGTGGTGGTGGTACAGAACCAAAGATGGATAGTCTCATTGCAATACTTATTTTGAAAAAAATGAGGAGAAAGTCCATGAATGTGGGCTTCCAAGATGCCTTGCATGTGTGAGGAAGGTCCAAAATAAAAAGGAGGGACTAAAGGGGACAAGAACAAAGACAAGTCTAAAAGACATTCTAAAACCCCTGGGAAGAGCAGAGTAAAGTGTTGGAATTGTGGTGAGAGAGGGGATGTGAAGGAGTGTAGAAAAATGAAAAAGAGTTCGAACACTTCTATAGAAAAGTCCTCAGAAGATGGTGATTCTAATTTGCTTTGTTTATTTCTATTAACATTATTGATGATGTTTGGCTTATTGATTTAGGTTTCTCCTACCATATGACTCCTCACAAGGAGTGGTTTAATTTATATTGAACTTATGATGGGGGAGAAGCTTTCCTTGGTGATAACAACATGAAGAAGATTATTATTAAGGGAAAGGTAAAGTTGTGTTTCAGTGATGGAAGGGTTTAAACCCTTGATCATGTTTTACATATTCCAAAACTTCCAAGAAATTTACTTTCAGTATCCAAGTTGAATGATTTTGGAATGCATGTAATGTTTGACAAGTTTGGTTGCAAGTTGGTAAGAGGGAGGTTGGTGATAGATAATTAAGGGATCTTGGATAGGAACCTTCTTTAGGCTTAATGCCTCCACTTTTTGTAATTCTACCAATATAACAAGCACTAAAAATGATTGTATATTGTGGCACCATAGATTGGGTCACATAAGTGAAAAGGGTCTTAAGACTATTTTGAATAAAAAATTGGATGATAGTATTTTTTATTATTCTATTGGTAAAAATGATTTTTGTGAGCATTGTGTGTTTGATAAAAAAAATAGATCAACATTTCCTAATGAGATTAATAAAGCTTCATAGTTCAATGGGCCAACCAAGATAGGTAATGTATATGCGAAGATTTCAACAAAGTTTTATCATGATAGATATGGGCTATGGAACTTCATGAGATAAAATGGTAAGGGTCCTATCAATAGTTATCCATGAGTAGAGTTAAATTACACGTCGAATATTTGTCAAGATCAAGATAAACAGGAATATCTGGATAAATTTGGATTGGATGGATGAAGAGAACATTGGATTTATTATGGCAAGGATGAGATGCTTTTGTTTGAGAAGGATCATATGGATGCTTGATTCTACTCATGACGCATGTTTTCCAGGTTTTCATCATAGGACTTGCCCAAAGCACCACCATAGTGGTTTTCACTGGAGGACGATTTTTTTTTGGTGAAAGGCTAAAAGTTGATATATATTAATATATAATAAAAGTTACAAAATAAGCTTTACAATGGTTCTTGAGGACCAAGATTGCTGTCATGTTTACTTGCTGCAATCAAAATTGATAAACCCATTATATAATCTATACTACCACTAACTGTGAGTATCTACAATATCCTCGAATAAGAACATTGATTGTAAACATTTAAAACTTAGTTTAGGTCTCGTAGCATATAAGACACCCAATCGACCGATCCTCGATGGTCTTTAGCATCAAATTCTTTGTTTCATAAAAAGGGCCCCATCCTTTGTATTATCGGAAAGTTGCCTTAGTCATAGTTTTATCCTAGAATATCTTGTGCCAAGATCCGAACCTAATTTTAACCCAATTCCTCAATCACCCGATAGTCCAATCACTGATACTAGTCAATCCTTTGGATTCTATCAAAGGGGGTCCTCACAAGCCCATAATATCAGCTGACATTCAAAAATCCTTAGAGGCATAGGCTTAGATGTCAAAAACACCAACCACACAAAGTCATATCAAGCAATAGGAGCAATCGGGTCCGACGCCATATGAAAAAAATATTGTGTGCACCCAATGAGCCGATATCGCCGACCACACAAAGGCTTATCAGGCGATAGGACCAATCAGGTCTAGTTCCATATGAACAATATGTTGTGTACACCTAATGTGTTGACAACCAAAAGCCCAATACTCCATATAGCAAGGATAAAAATTAGCCACCAAAGGAGCCACCTGTGGAAAATATGCATGAGGGACTGGAAGAACAAAGGAGCCAACAACCAAAATCTCAATATGTTGTGTACATCCAATGTGATGACAACCAAAAGTTTGATACTCTATATAACAAGGATCTAAAGTAGCTGCCAAAATATTATATAGGTTTTTATCAATTTTGATTGCAGCAAGTAAACATGACAGCAATCTTGGTTCTCAAGAACCATTGTAAAGCTTATCTTGTAACTTTTATTTTGTAACTTTTGTAACTATTTGCTCTGATTCTATGAAATCATTATCTATTGATACTACTTCAAAAGATGTTGGTGTTGATTCAAAAGATGTCTATGATGCACAATCACTTTAAGAATCAAGAATCTTTACTATTTCTTGCTCTTGTGTAGGAATACCAAGAGTGGGAGACTCTTGTTTTGGATGAAGAATTTTTATATGTCCATCAGAAAGAAACATCTCAGGGGTGATATCAGGGACATCTTTGGAGTTTAAAATGGTTTGGAAGATATCCCTCAACTCTTGGTGAAACTTTGGGGATAGGGGTTCTTGATCTTGACTCGATTCGGAGTAACTTTCATTATCCTCAAGAGCCTCTTCTTGACATGATCCTTGGGTGGATGATATATCATTGGTAAAAGACTCTTCACAATAGTTTGTGGGTATGGGTGCAATAAGGGATGTTTCTTGCTTGTTTGGAACTTCTTCAACATGCCCAATCATGAAGACATATGCAAGAGAGACATTACAATATGACACATACTTGATCCCATTATAGTATGAAATATTGCTAGACATCGTTTATGGGTTTGGACTTTGTTTTAAAATGGTATCTTGATACGTGTTTTATTCCTCATGTTGTGATGAATGAATACCATAAATGTGAACCACTGTGGTATCATGGGTATGGTTTACGTTGTTTGAAGTTGATGCCTTCCCTAAAAATATTATTTTTCCATGATCAAGCATAAGGTTCATGTAAATTTTTAAATTTTCATTCCCAATTTTTTGATCAACATCAATGTCTCCTTGTTTAATAAGATCTTCTATTAGATGTTTGATTCTAAAACAATTTTGTGTGTTATGACCTTTTTATCGATGAAATTCACAAAAATGATCTTCTTTATAGCTAGGAGGTTTGACTTGTGGTGCTTGATAGTTCAAGAAATCTGGGAGTGTGATAAGGCTAGACTATATCAATCTCTTTAACACATCCTCCATAGGTTCTCCTAAGGGAGTGAATTGTCGCTTAGGAGCATTGTTTGTTCTTTATGATCCAAGTTAAGTGTTTGTAGCATTGATCATTGGTTGATTGTTTGGTGATGGAGTTTATGTGTTCATGGTTTGGGTGTTTTCTTTCCTAGGAGTAGTTAAGACCACCTCTGCATCAACCACACCATCACTAGTAACATTCTTATTCTTGGCCCAAAAGTAGGGCTTCTCGTTAGAACTAGTGGATGGGTGGTTGTCTCTATACGCTTGTGTGTTCCCTGTGAGATTAGGGCTCTCTCAATGTTGAGGGCCCTAGGGACAAACTCATCATAAATGGTGATACATTTCATCTTCAAGTGGAAGGATATATCCTCATCAACATTAGAAATGAAAATTCCTACTTGTTGTTCTTCAGGAATGGGCTACTTTCTCTTACTAGCTCTTTGCCTTCACCTTTGTAGGGAATTAGCGAAGGATTATCCTTTATTTTTCTTGAGTGTATATAACTCTTCTAATTTTACATCCATGTCAAGGTTGAAGGAGAAGTGATCTATGATATTGATGATTTATTTGAAGATTTTGATACCTGGAGGTAACTGTGAAAACCAATCGATGCTTGGGCTTGTCAAAATTTGTGGAAAGAGGCGCATTAAGTAAGAACCATTGTAGGAAACCTCCATACACATGATGTTGAATTATTTGATGTGATACATAGGATTTCCCCTCCCTTTTTATTTATCAAATTTAGGGACCTCAAAACCAAGAGGGAAAGGTACCATTGTGATTTTCTATCAAATGGGTATAGACACAAGTTTTGTTGTGTATGGGGCTTCTTCGTTTTTCCCATTTGAATGTCCTACATTTTTTGTGTTAGCACCTTCAGTTGTGATGCCATATCATCTTGTGGGTTTGTTGGAGGAGCATATGTTGTGTGTTGTGGGATGGCGGATGAATTTTACATGGGATTATGATATGATGGGGTTTTTTATGGCGTGTAGGGTGTTGTTTGATACTGTGAAGGTGAGGGTGGTATAGGTCTATATGCTCCTAACATATTTAGATTGGTGATGTTTTGTTGGGTATTATAATATAAACCTTGTTGTTGTTGTTGTTATTGTTGTTGTGCTAGCACTTGTTGTTTATTGGGTGTATTGTTGGGCTAGCAATGCTTATTTTTGGGCTTGTTGTTGGGCTTGTTTTTGTTGTTGTCATTGGTGTGCAATTAAGGCTTGTTGTTGGGCTTGCTGCTATTGAAAGGCTTGTGCTTGGGCTTGTTGAGCTTGTAATGCTTTTTGATAGGTGTCTTGTGCTTGTTGGAAATCTAGAGTGTGAGCTTGTTCTTGTTACAAGGCTTGTTGATAGCATTGTTGTTGTTGTAAGGATTGATCTTGAGCTTGTTTTGCTTGCAATTATTTTTGATAATCCTATTGTACTTGTTACAAAGTTAGAGTGTGAGCTTGTTGCGCTTGCAACATGGAAGTGTTTTTATGTTGGGATGGATTTTGGGTGATCATGGGTTGTGGATTGATTTGAGGTGGTTGCGGGTTGTTTTTGGTTTAGGATTACTTGTAAGATGGTTGATTGGGATGGAGGAATGTAAGTTTGGGGCCCCATTTAATTTTGCATGATTTGGGGGGCCCATGGTAAAGCTGATGATGGTGTCATTTGGTATTGCAAGATCAATGGCACATTATTTCCTTGGATCAATAGATTAGAAGGGTTCCCTTGACCGATGTGTTGATGGTTCCCTTGTTGTGTTTGATGTGGGACAAAGGTATTAGCTTGGTTGATGGGGTTTGTGATCAATGTGTTTTTTTGGTTGGGATTGATGTTTGATGTGGCTGATGTGGATGGTGGATTGACTTGAGTAGTTTGGGTAACCACTTGTTTTGATGTGTCAATGGGGTTGTTGGGGCCACTTGCTAAGGGTTTCCCTTGTGTGAGGGTGTTAACGTTCTCTTGTTGTCCTAGTAGATGCACTTGGTTCACATTAACTTGTGTAGGATTGGGCACACTTTGGGTATTGGTGATGATGGATGAAGATGGTTGTGCTCAAAATGTCGAGGTCCTCATGGTGTCATGGAATGTAAGTGGTTGATGTGGATGTAGAGGGTGTTTAGGAATGGTGGTGGAAGATTGAGGTGGGGCACCAAATGTTGGTGCCCAAGTGGTTTCTTGGGGAAGATTGGTGTTTTTAGTAGCCAAAAGTGTGTTTCCTCCCAAAGGGAGAGTGACCAAAATCAGTGGCAATCCTAGTTGCAAGACTAGGATTTAATGTTTGACTTGGCATAAGGGATGGAATTGGTTGATTCATAGATTGGGTTAACCCTTGTGTCAAATTTTGCATGAGAAAAGTTGGAGCCACATTTTATAAGGTTTGATGAGTTTGTTTGCACTCAATGATTTCTTCCTTAGTGAGCTCGAGTGGGTTGTTTGTAACATATTCTACCTCATACCTTAAGGTATTTTGTGGTGGTTGGGAGGGGGTATAATGACTCCTTGGATTGAATTATTGTGGGTTTAGCTTACTTGTGGTGGATGTGGTTTTGGTTTGCTCCATGTTTCTCTTGTGTTGTGACCTTGTTGTAACCATAGATTGTGGGTCAACTATGGGAGAGGTGTGTTGAGATTTATAGTGTTGAAACTCTCTAGTTAACTCAAATTTTGGTAAAATGGACCACTCTCTAAGTTGTTTTGGACCAATGATGTGAATGGAAGATGAAAAGGGTGAATGATATGGGGTTATGAACTTTCAAAACTTTTGGACAACACTTTTGACTTAAATATTGTGATGTTTTGATGAAAGGTGTTAATGAACTTGTAAATATTTAAGGTAGACTTGTGACCTTTAAGATAAACTTTCCCACAAAATGTGATAGATAACTCAACTAAGTGCATGGAAAATGATCCATCTCACACACAACATAGCTAAGTTAAGGAGATGGGTTTTATAAATATCTAAGTCCAAAGTGCTGATGTGTCCAAAAGTTTAGAAAGTTTGGTGAAGTGAAATGTGAAATATGATAAAGGGTGGATGAAATGTTTTACCCAAAATTTTAACCTAAAATGAACCTTTGTTTTGCAAGACCAAGGTAGTGAGAAACATTTTATACCTCTAAAGTGATAAAACCCTAAGAACTCAATGATTTTGGCAAAATGGAACTCAATGAGTTTGGAAATAGTACCCAATAATTTTGAAAATAGATCTCGATGATTTGGACCATGGAACTCAATGATTTTGGTAATTGAACTCAATGTTTTTCAATACTTTCCTTGTCTCAATTTTCTTGTTTTGTGGAGTCAAATTTTAAACATACATCAATGTTGGGTGTTCATTTGATTTAATCTTGGATTAATGGAGTTATTTTTATCACATACAATGTCTTGCTTAAATTTCAACTAAAATGTATATGTCAAAAACATCCTTCATTTCACAAAGTCCATTATGTAAAAATCATGAAGTTAGGGCCATATTTACCTATGTTAACTTTGGAAATTATGGGTTTAGATATAATCCAAAATACTTAGAAGTCTCTAAGGATAGAATCCTTAGGACAAGCATCAATATCAAGACTTTTTAAAGGGTATTCATGCTTAAACCAAAGGGTTTGAAATTTTGAAAAAATTGTTGATGTGTGTTTGAGATGTTTTAGAACCAAGCAAAGCATTAAACTAACTCACAAGAAATATCACATCCCTAGATCAAGTGGGTACATATTTCTTAGTAGGCTTTCCATCATCCCCTAAAAGATGATTAATCTGTGAATATGGAATGGAAAAATAGGCTATGTCAAGGAAATGTATCATCTTGACACGCCAAGCAAAGGATTCCCTTCCCCATTTTATTTATTGCCTCAACCAAAATTTGAACATGGTAAATAACTTCTTGGAATGGTTCTATTTCAATGCACTAACTTAAAATACGCTTCGAAAGTAAAATTGGCTAGCCACTACTAAACAAGGGTTCTTAATTAGTGTTTTTGAGATAAATGGTGTATATACATGCAATGGTTCACTCATTTAAGAGGCCTCCCAACCCTTAGAAAGGTCTAAGGGTTTTTACATATCTCATGGATACTAAGGGAGACTTTCATTGATATAGAACATTTGCACCAGGTCATTTATGACTTTCATCATGCCTACATTTATTTATATAGTGAACTGAAATGAAATTACCTCTTGGGTCGTTCCCTCTCACAAATCAGGAGGAAGGCCCTCTAAAGGTAATGCTTTGAAATGAAAGTATACTTGAGTATTTATCTTCACCCAAGATCGCACAAAGCACAAGGAGAGTGGATACATACTACAAGTGCACACAAGCAATGAAAGTATACTTGAGTGTTTCTCTTCACCCAAGATCGCACGAAGCTCAAGGGGAGTGGATACGCACTACAAGTACAATCAATCAAAGAAATAAATCATTCATTTTAACCTTGAAAAGCATAATGAGCTAATTTTAAGCACCAAATGGAAGTGTTTGATTGTCTTGTTCAATTTTAAACCGATATTGCAAAATGAGGATATGTGGGTCCAATTTTAACCAACTTTATTTTAAACCCAATGGAAGATTAGTTGGTCCTAAAGAATAATGTAAAGAATCATATAATGGGTTATAATTGTCTCATAAACTTCTAAAACACCTACAATGTATGGTCAAATGATAGCATGCTCCTTCACTTTAAATGTTTTCAAATCTGCAAAACTAGTTAGCCTTAAAAACAAAAACCAGCTGTCAATGACATGTTAGGGAGCACATGAAATCAAAATTTTAAAGCACATGTCAAAATTAGCTCTCTATTCTGTTTACCAGTTAAAAGCATCACTGAAATCAATTGCGTCACTGAATTTATCAAATGCATTGTCATATCAAAAGTGTGTCACTTTGTAGTAAAATAGTGACATCAATTGCATCACTATAATGAACATGTCGATATAATGAAAATCATAATGCAAATAAAAAACACTTTACCATCACTATATTAATTATGTGTTGACGAAATTAAAATGTGTCACTAAATTAATTGTGCATCACTGTATAGCGACACATATCAAGTGTCGTTGATCCCATCAAGAGTGTCATTGTATCTACAAACACAAGAACACGGGAATCTAAAGAGAAATTTGTCAGATTCAATTAGTATAGCCCTCCTTCTAGTGCCAAAATGTGACCAAAGTCATAGTGTGAACTAAATACAATAAATCCAAATGAATTTAAACCCTATTTACTCCCCTAAGTAGTGATCCCAATAAGATATTCAATATCATCAAAACAAGGAAATCATTAAACTAACATGATATAAACATGAAAAATTAACAAAAACCCTATTTTAATACCTTGAATATTATCCTCTTGGGGGAGTGGTGTCACATTGATGTGGAATGGTGACCCTTTCCCAATTCCTTGGATAATATGAGCTTTTCTCAATCAGTTTTATTGAAGAAAACCGATGAAAGATAAATAAAACATGATTTGAAAATATAATCTAACATGATGAAGATAAGTGATAAATGATAAGATTCTTGATAAGATAGATGCAATCTATGCTAAATGTAAACAAAATTCAAGATATAAGCCATAGATTCAAAATATGCTAAAATGGATGCAAGCTAAGTTAACATGAAAGCCATTAATGCATGCTTAAGCTAAATGGATGAAGCTTTAATCTAAAATTCTATAAAATATGAAATATGGATGCAAGTGAGTATGAATTTCAATAGAATAACATTTCTATCAAAATATGGATCCATTTCTCTCCAAATAGTGATGTATTTATAGGAAAGCAAATAAAAAATCAAGGGATCAAATCAATTTGATCTATCAATGGTCAAGATGAAAAGGAGGGTGAAACATGGATCAAGGATTCTCATCAATGGATGAGAATCAAATATCACCAAGAAAATATCAAGGGCAAAGAATGATTCAAACAAACACACTTTGTAACAACTTTGAAAGTTTGTTTGAAAGAAATCATTCCAATTTTGGAGCCAAATAGGAGAATATTCCAAAGGAATATTCCCTATGCAAGTGGATTGGAGGGGAAATTAGTCATTTAGTAATTAAAGTTAAATTTGAATATGCAAGATGGAGAATGTGAGGATATTCATTAAATTATTGATCTATTTAATGAAAAAGGATGAGTGGCATTTAATTAAATGATTTAGATTTAATAATTAAATGAGAAGAGATAAAGGGAGGGGTTTAATTTAAATAATTTGCATCATTTAGTCAAACTAGATAAATGTTAATGTGAGGGTAGGAATTAACCTAATTAGATTAATTACATCAGTAGATGAAAATGACGCATTGGATTGAATAACTAGGCTTATTTAATCAAACGGGCGAAAAGAGGATGGATTTAGCACGAAACGATGTTAGTATACCAAATTCAAGTGTGTAATATCATTCAGGACATTTTTAAGTGTCTACAATAATAATAAAATAAAAGCGTATAGGTGTGTATATATGTATTATTTTTTCCTTTTCCTATATATAATATACTAGAAAAACAAAATAGAACTAGAATATAAAAAGATTACAAAGGTTAAATTTTAGAACTGTAATATATGTATGTATATGTATGTATGTATGTATGTATATGTATATGCATATATATACATGTGTGTATATATGTCCATATGTTCATTGTTTTTGTGTTTTTCTTGTGTTACATATTTTAAAAGTTTATAAATGTGACACACACACACACACACACACACACACATATATATATTCTTAGTTTTGGCTAATTGCATGAAGTTATTCTAAAATATTTTCTAATTGAAAAATTTTCAAGCTATGTGAAATCTTTGTGTTGTTAGTGAAGTTTCCTTAAATTATTAACAATTATTTTGATATAATCATCATTTAACCTAACATTTAAATTTTTTCAATGCTTGAACTTTTTTTTTCTAAATAAAATTTCAATGCAATAATGTAGGACCTAGATCAAATGCATTTTAAAATAAAATAATAGAACTATATATGTAGAAATGCTAATTATTCCTCTTGGTGAAGTTTGAAGTAGATATTAACACCTCGATTCCTTTGATCTTGAATCTCTCTCCCAAGATTCTCCTTCCTTGACTCGACTCTACTAGCTTGTTCTTCAATTCTTACTAATACTTTTTCTTTAATTAAATTTTGAGACTACTAGATTGAATAACTACACTAATCACTCATTCTAATTGGTGGAGAAAAATAATTTAAAATAATTTACTCCACATGACTATTAAATCAAGGGAGTGAATTGAGACAAAGGAGGGGACAAAGGAGGAGTCATTTGAGACAAAGGAGAGGAAACAAGAGGAGTTATCTCCCTCCTTTGTCTCCATAACTAGTTAAGAGAAATTAGAATTAAGATAAATAAAATTTTATTTTCATGCAACTCAAGAGTTTAATATAGTCAAAAATCATATTAATTTAGTTTACTAATATTATCTTGTACAATTCCTAACTAAATTCAAATTAACAAAACAAATTGAGTAATTAATGAAATTCAACACTTTCAGTTAACTAAAATCACAACCCAATTAACTATTCAATCAATTTAGTTTAACTGCCTATCGTTGCCAGTCAGCTACTATTTCATTTGAAATTTGGATACTTCATTTTTATTTAAATTTTACACATGATAATTCCATTATTATTATATTATTTAATTTTAATTTAATATATTTTGTTAATTTATTTTATTTTTATTATTTCTTATTTAATTTATTTTATAATACATACCTTAGCTTATAGTTTATAATTTAATTATTATCTAATCTTTACATTTAAATTTAGTAATATATACCTTTAATTAATTATTATTCAAACTTAATAAAGGGAATTTAATATATGAGATGACTCTACACTCTTCCCTCTTGGAAAACGTGTTGTAGATTGGAAGGAGGATCAAACATATAATGAGCATATTAATGAGCCTGTTGATTCATTAACTGAAAAACACTTTGATTTTGTTTTTGAACAACTAATACTATGTTATTTGAAAGCATAATATCATAAGATTGATTTCTAGTTTCATAAAAGGATTGAAGATTGAAATTCTAAATATTTATCATATACCAAATTCTTTACATCAAATACTCACATTTCTTTATAGGATAAGAATATTGAACAAGTTTTACTATGAAGCATATCATCATTCTATTTTATCAAAATAATATAATGCCTTTACTAAATATTACTTTATTCAAAGAATGGATCAATATGACATGACACAAATGACATATCATAGATGTTAAGTACAATTCCTTAATAATAATACAAAGCTATGTGATATCTAAATTATTGTCTTTGATGAACCAAGCTTCCGTCATCTCAACTGCAAGAGGGAGAGCATCACCTGAGTGTTTTTCCTCCAACCACAAACTAGCAATCATTTGCACACCTTCCAATTGAAAGTGATCCTACACTTCATGAGGGTAGACAATCAAGAGAAAATCCAAGATCACCATACCATTTGAGAACTAGTGTTGTGTTCTAAATTATAACAATTTGTCATACAAATTTAGATACCCTCTAGCTGAGTATGACCTATTTGATTAATTGTAACAAAATATGTGAACCAACAATGCAAAAGGGATAGTGAAACATAAGAATGGTACTCATATTAGAATATACATGTATAAATTCGATATACATAGGTACTCATATGAGTACTTATACTATAGTTTCTTCATGTTATCATTAAATAAGTTTACTTGATATGAAAACATATGGAAAAAAATACAGTCCTCAACCAAATCCAATCCACATGGAACTAATAAAATATACACAGTTTAACTCAACCATAGAGTATTTTTTTTAACATCAAAATATACGATAAAAATTAACATATCTATGACTTATATTTCCTTTATTTTCATAGGTTGAGGTTTACAAAAGTAGTCCTAATCGATGATAAAATATTTCACCAAATGGAGGGATAACGGTGACCTATTTGATCATAGAATATTTTGCGAAATGTAAGCAATAATAAAAAACTATTCAATCACATTGCATTCCATCAAAAATTGGTAGCATTAATGACTAATATTATATCAGTGATTACCATTGAAAGAATTTACAATAATCATCAAAATGACCATAAAATGAGTAGGTTTTAAGCAAAAGAGAAACTTATTCGGCCATAATATAGAGGTTGATATATATTATACCCACATAATATTATTTAAACTAAGGTAATATATCCAATCATATACAAGCCATATTCTAAAATGTTAAACAAATTTTAAACTCATACATCTACATAATTCCAACTTATGAGACCAACAGAGTAGTCCTTACTAGGATGATTTATCTAACCTAACGGTTGGCATTAGTAAAAGAATTGCATTTATAAAAATATGGCCAAACTTAACCATTATTTAACATAGATAAACCTCTGATCAAAATAGACCAACGATAACAGAGTTAAACATAGATATATCTCTATCCAAGTAGACCAACAATATAAGAGTTAAGCATTGATAAATATTGGACATGAAGACCGAGAATATCAAAATGAAACAAAAGTAAACTTCTAATCAAATAAGCAAACAATATAAAAATTTATCATTAATAAATTGTTGATCATGAAGACCAACAATATCACAATGAAACAATTCCTAAAAAATTTTAAGCTTAAACACATACCAACAGAGCATGAGTTTAAAATAACAAAGGTTCTCACCAAAATATTGGAATATCAACTCCTTGAAAAGACTATTACATTAGCCAAACATTAATGACCTTTAACCGACCAACATAACCCATAATAAATCTTTTATAACAAACAAGAATGTTGAATGATGTGGATTCCTTCACATTTTATTGTCCAGAAAACTAGGTAAAACTTATTTCACTCTCTAAATGTTTCAGGCCCAATAAATAGGATTCGGCTAACTCCTAGATAAAAGTGACCTATGTACATACAAAAATGCATGAAAACATACATAGCAACATACATGGTAACATACATAACATGATGAGACATCGCAGTGTGGGGCCCTCCAATCGAGGGCTAAAAGTGATGAAACCGGTAGATGGGAACAAACGTCTAGGAAATGGTAGGTAGGAGTTAATGGCACCATCAAGTTGGTTTTCCTGCCTCCTGCCAGCCAAAAAATCTAGGCACCTTAGCTTGGTCGTGAAGTTTCTCTTTCATACGCTTTTTTTATAGTGTGAGAAAACTGGAAGGGGAATGGCGTGGGCCTATTTGTTTCAGAGAAAGAAAGGTGAAAACATGTTTTGTTTCTAGTCTGCACGTTGAAAGCTGAAGGTTTGAGTGCACATGGAGCAGTTGCAAGAGAGAACCAACCAAATCCAGGTGCTATTTGGTAGTATGCATGTTGTAAGCTGAATTTTAGAGTGCACGTGGAGGAGTTGGAGGAGAAAACCATACAAATCGACGTGAGGGGTGCTAACCAATTTGATTGCAAACAAAGGGTTTTACAACACCTTATCATTTGTAATTTGGGAAACACAATGTGTGAGATTTCAATTATTTGAATCTCCTTGTTTAAATGTATGAATGTCTTGAAAATCACACATTCCATTGTTGTGTTTAAATTTTGCATGACTGAAAACAAAACATGCACAAAAATAATTATAATTTAGAAAACTCAATGTTGGGTTTCAGTTATTTGAATCTTCTTGTTTAAATGTAAACGGTTGTCTCATGGTGGGTTCATTTCTTCTTAACACCTACTATTTTACAACATGGAGTGTTATAAAATAGTATGAATGTCTTCAAAATCACACATTTTGTTATTGTGTTTAAATTTCGTATGATTGAAAAAATAAAGTGCAAGAAATAATTGTAAGTGGGAAAACACAGTTTTGGGTTTCAGTTATTTGAATCTCCTTGTTTAAATGTGAAAGGTTGTTTGATGGTGGGTTGCTTGCTTCTTAACACATAGGGAATTGCAACATAGAATGTTACAAAATAGTATGAATGTCTTGAAAATAACGCATTCCATTGTTGTGTTTAAATTTCGCATGATTAAAAAAAAGTGCATAAAATAACTGTAATTTAAAAAACACAGCGTTGGGTTTTAGTTATTTGAATCTCCTTGTTTAAATGTAAAGGGTTGTCTCATGGTGGGTTGCTTGCTTCTTAAAACCTACAATTTTGCAACATGGAATGTTACAAAACAGTATGAATGTCTTCAAAATCACACATTTCATTGTTGTGTTTAAATTTTGCATGATTGAAAAAATAAAGTGCACAAAATTATTGTAATTGGGAAAAAACAGTGTCGGGTTTCAATTATTTGAATCTCCTTGTTTAAATGTGAAGGGTTGTCTCATGTTGGGTTTCTTGCTTCTTAACACCTATGGTTTTGCAACATGGAATGTTACAAAATAGTATGTATGTCTTCAAAATAACACATTTCATTGTTGTGTTTAACTTTCACATGATTGAAAAAAATAAAGTGCACAAAATAATTGTAATTGGGAAAACACGGTGTTAGGTTTCAGTTATTTGAATCTCCTTGTTTAAATGTAAAGAGTTGTCTCATGGTGGGTTGCTTGCTTCTTAACACCCACGGTTTTTCAAAATGGAATGTTACAAAATAGTATGAATGTCTTCAAAATCACACATTCCATTGTTGTGTTTGAATTTCACATGATTGAAAAAATAAAGTGCACAAAATAATTGTAAATGGGAAAACACAATGTTGGGTTTCAGTTATTTAAATCTCCTTGTTTAAATGTGAAGGGTTGTATCATGTTGTCTTCCTTGCTTCTTAACACCTATGGTTTTGTAACATGGAATGTTACAAAACAGTATGAATGTCTTCAAAATTACACATTCCATTGTTGTGTTTAAATTTCGCATGATTAAAAAAATAAAGTGCACAAAATAATTGTAATTGGGAAAACACAGTGTTGGGTTTCAATTATTTGAATCTCCTTGTTTAAATGTAAAGGGTTGTCTCATGGTGGGTTACTTGCTTCTTAACACCTATGGTTTTTTGAGACGGAATGTTACAAAACATTATGCATGTCTTCAAAATAACACATTTCATTGTTGTGTTTAACTTTCGCATGATTGAAAAAAAAGTGCACAAAATGATTGTAATTGGGAAAAAACAGTGTCGAGTTTCAGTTATTTAAATCTCCTTGTTTAAATGTGAAGGGTTGTCTCATGTTGGGTTTCTTTAATTGGGAAAACACGGTGTTAGGTTTCAGTTATTTGAATCTCCTTGTTTAAATGTAAAGGGTTGTCTCATGGTGGGTTGCTTGCTTCTTAACACCCACGATTTTTCAAAATGGAATGTTAGAAAATAGTATGAATGTCTTCAAAATCACACATTCCATTGTTGTGTTTAAATTTCACATGATTGAAAAAATAAAGTGCACAAAATAATTGTAATTGGGAAAACACAGTGTTGGATTTCAGTTATTTCAATCTCCTTATTTAAATGTGAAGGGTTGTATCATGTTGTCTTCCTTGCTTCTTAACACCTATGGTTTTGTAACATCGAATGTTACAAAATAGTATGAATGTCTTCAAAATCACACATTTCATTATTGAGTTTAAATTTTGCATGATTAAAAAAATAAAGTGCACAAAATAATTGTAATTGGGAAAACACAGTGTTGGGTTTCAATTATTTGACTTTCCTTGTTTAAATGCACAGGGTTGTCTCATGGTGGGTTACTTGCTTCTTAACACCTACGGTTTTGCAACATGGAATGTTACAAAATAGTATGCATGTCTTCAAAATAACACATTTTATTGTTGTGTTTAACTTTCGTATGATTGAAAAAAAAAGTGCACAAAAAGATTGTAATTGGGAAAAAACAGTGTCGAGTTTCAGTTATTTGAATCTCCTTATTTAAATGTGAAGGGTTATCTCATGTCGGGATGCTTGCTTCTTAACACCTATGGTTTTGCAACATGGAATGTTACTAAATAGTATGTATGTCTTCAAAATAACACATTCCATTGTTGTGTTTAACTTTCACATGATTGAAAAAATAAAGTGCACAAAATAATTGTAAATGGGAAAATATAGTGTTAGGTTTCAGTTATTTGAATCTCCTTGTTTAAATGTAAAGGGTTGTCTCATGGTAGGTTGCTTGCTTCTTAACACCCATGGTTTTTAAAAATGGAATGTTAGAAAATAGTATGAATGTCTTCAAAATCACACATTCCATTGTTGTGTTTAAATTTCACATGATTGAAAAAATAAAGTGCACAAAATAATTGTAATTGTGAAAGCACAGTGTTGGGTTTCATTTATTTGAATCTCTTTGTTTAAATGTGAAGGGTTGTATCATGTTGTCTTCCTTGCTCCTTAACACCTATGGTTTTGCAACATGGAATGTTACAAAACAGTATGAATGTCTTCAAAATAACACATTTCATTGTTGTGTTTAAATTTCGCATGATTAAAAAAATAAAGTGCACAAAATAATTGTAATTGGGAAAACACAGTGTTGGGTTTCAATTATTTGAATCTCCTTGTTTAAATGTAAAGGGTTGTCTCATGGTGGGTTACTTGCTTCTTAATACCTACGGTTTTGCAACATGGAATGTTACAAAATAGTATGCATGTCTTCAAAATAACACATTTCATTATTGTGTTTAACTTTTGCATGATTGAAAAAAAAGTGCACAAAATAATTATAATTGGCAAAACACAGTGTCGGATTTTAGTTATTTGAATCTCCTTGTTTAAATGTAAAGGGTTGTCTCATGGTGGATTTCTTGCTTCTTAATACCCATGGTTTTGCAACATGGAATGTTACAAAACAGTATGAATGTCTACAAAATCACACATTCCATTGTTGTGTTTAAATTTTGCATGATTGAAAAAAAAGTGCACAAAATAACTGTAATTCGGAAAAAACAATGTTGGGTTTCAATTATTTGAATCTCCTTGTTTAAATGTAAAGGGTTGTCTCATGTTGGGTTACCTGCTTCTTAACACCTATGGCAACATGAAATGTTACAAAATAGTATGAATGTAATCACACATTCCATTGTTGTGTTTAAATTTTGCATGATTGAAAAAATAAAGTGAAAGAAATAATTGTAATTGGGAAAACACAGTGTTGGGTTTCAGTTATTTGAATCTCCTTGTTTAAATGTGAAGGGTTGTCTCATGTGGGGTTGCTTGCTTCTTAACACCCACAAATTTACAACATGGAATGTTACAAAACAGTATGAATGTCTTCAAAATAACATATTCCATTGTTGTGTTTAACTTTCGCATGATTGAAAAAAAGTGCACAAAATAACTGTAATTTGGAAATCACAGTGTTGGGTTTTAGTTATTTGAATCTCCTTGTTTAAATGTAAAGGGTTGTCTCATGGTGGGTTGCTTTCTTCTTAACACCTATGTTTTTGCAACATGGAATGTTACAAAACAGTATGAGTGTCTTCAAAATCACACAATCCATTGTTGTGTTTAACTATTGCATGGTTGAAAAAAAGTGCACAAAATAACTGTAATTCGGAAAACACAATGTTGGGTTTCAGTTATTTGAATCTCCTTGTTTAAATGTAAAGGGTTGTCTCATCGTGGGTTGCTTTCTTCTTAACACCTACGGTTTTGCAACATGGAATGTTACAAAACATTATGAATGTCTTCAAAATCACACATTCCATTATTGTGTTTAAATTTTGCATGATTGAAAAAATAAATTGTACAAAATAATTGTAATTGGAGAAACACAGTGTCAGGTTTCAGTTATTTGAATCTCCTTGTTTAAATGTGAAAGTTTGTCTCATGGTGGGTTGCTTTCTTATTAACACCCATTATTTTGCAACATGGAATGTTACAAAACAGTATGCATGTCTTCAAAATAACACATTTGATTGTTGTGTTTGAATTTCACATTAATGAAAAAAAAGTGCACAAAATAATTGTAATTGGGAAAACACAGTGTTGGGTTTCAATTATTTGAATCTCCTTGTTTAAATATAAAGGGTTGTCTCATGGTGGGTTGATTGCTTCTTAACACCTATAGTTTTTCAACATGGAATGTTAGTGTGTGCAGTGAAGATCCTTAATCTAAAAATGCAAACACCAAAATAAATGCAATGGAAAAGGAACACAACAACACCTCGGATTAGGCCTAGTTGAAACTAAACAAAACAACAATATAAAAACAAGAATAATTATACTTTTGCTTGTCTCGCTTGATGGAGTGGTTGGCCCTTAATAATTCTCTTGATATGTGCTCCTTGATGGCAAACTTGCAATGATGGTGGTGGTTGAATGATGGGAGATGGTAGGTGGGAGTGCAAATGGCTTTGAATGTAAAAGTGTTGCAATAATGGCTTGGATGGCTAGAAGGCTTGAAGGAAGTAATGGATTGTATGCTAGATCTCCAAATTCTAACCTCTTTAACTTGAGGCCAAGGTGCTCCATTTAAAGAAACATGGGCGTCTGAGATTGATCTGCCATGGACAAGATAAAGAGTTGTGGTGAGTTGAGGACTCACAAGCCCTCACATCTTTCCATGTGGAGGGTGAGATGGAAGAAGTACAAGGTGACATGGAAAAGGCCATTTGGTCCCAAGGTACTTGCAAGTACCTTGAGATTGAAGAGGATTTCCTTAAAAAAGGATTCCTTGTCCCCAAATGGGGCTGAAAGTGATAAGTGAGGACTTTTAGAAAGTCCACTCTTGTCACCATGGGGATTGGAGAGGGAATTGGAGAAATAAAAGTGATGGAAGAAACCCATGGATAAGACAAGGTCCTCCTAAAGAAGGCCCTTGTCCCATGTACTTGATGTGACCTTTGAGAGGCCATGGGGAAGAGAAATGCATGGGGGGAATAAGTGTGAATTTTTAATTCACATGGGGAAGAGTTCAAACCAAATAAGGTAAGTACCATGAAGGTTTGACTTAAGGACATGCTAGAAAAGGTAAGTGATTAGGATTAAGATTGTGCAAACAGGTGATAGGCAAATTAATGAGGATTAGAGGCAAGTGGCTAAATATGGAGGATGTGACATTAATCCTGATTAAGGATATGCACATCTTAATGAAGGAATAATTAGATTAATCCAAATTAATGGAAAGGTTATCGAGGATGGGACAAGGAGAAAGAAAGAATGAATTTAAAATTGAAGAGGATAATTGACTAAATTAAATAATTTGATTGATTTATTTAATTTAAAGAGGAAATGGTAAAGGATAAAGTATTTAATTAAATACTTTTAGGAACTTTAGAGAACAAGATAATATTAATTAAATATGTCATTCAATTAATATAGATGAATTAGAGGAATAAATGATAGGATTTTGACCATATGGGAGTGGTCAAATTTGGATGTCTATATTTCGCTCCTCTTTGAGATGGTGTTACGAAGTAGCATCATTTATGTAAGTGTAGAATAAGTGAATAAGCACAAAAAACACTTCTTAATAAGACATTATATCAATAGACAAGTTAAATGAATCAATTCAAAGGAATTATCTATCAAAAGCGTCATATTGCTCTCTATCTCCAAAGATTTATTAAATCCTGATTGCTCTCAGATTGTTTAAGCAAATAAGACTGTTAAAATGACAATTCAAAGAACGAGATAATGATAATGCAATACTAGATGATAAACAATGTAAACTAGCATATATGAAATAGATAATTGTAGCTACAGGAGGCAGCCATGGTTGAAAACTTGATTTGCTTGATGCTTGATGTTGAATGCTTGATGCTTGATGTCCAGATTCCTGCAGAGTAAGAGTGCATAAACTTGATTATCTGGATCATTTTCTTGGTTCAATGAGGTTGTATTTATAGATTTCTTGGCTGTAGAAATACACAAGGAAAGCTTTGAGAGGCTTGGATTCAATCTGGAGAATTGAATGGTGAGAGATGGAGGAGATTGAAAGAAAGATGGATATTGTCTCTACCCATGAAAACACCAGGCAAGAGAAGAGGAAAGATTGATGGAGTAGGATTGAGAGATCAAATTCCAAATTTGTCTCCAATTTGTCTCCAAAACTTCCCGTGAAGTTTCAAAGCATTAATTGTGACATATTTTAGACATGGATTAGACATAGGAAATCTAATTCATTTTTGAGAGAATATAGATTGGAATATTCTTTGTGCTTTTATTCAAACATTTTGATTTATTTAAATTAGCAAAAGAGGGATAAATAATTTAATAAAACGAACTATAGGGTAGTTGTTTATTAAATTAAACAAAGGAATATGGCAATTAATAAATAAAGTGTTTTGATTTTTATTTAATTAATTTGAGATCGATGTGATATAATAAAATAGGTATGTGATAATTAAATCGAACAAAGTATTTAAATTTTGTTTATTTAATTAAGATGAATTTAGATGTGAACTATATAAATAAATATTTCTATTTATTCGATAGTAGAGGAAATTAGGATAATTAATCAAATAATTTGTATCGATGATATAAAAATAATAATTTTGTATGCCCCAAACATTGATTTTCAGATGATGGATGATAATATGCCCCCTTGGGAGATAAATTAATGATCTGATGATTTTTAGAATTTTTCTATTTTTTTTTATTTTTTGATGATTTGATGAAGAAATAATTTATCTCCCGACAAATAATGAAGAAATCTAGCCCGCGGATGAGTTTCTAATTGATTTCTTGATAAAATTAATTAAAAGATAATAAAAAACCCACCAAAATACCTTTCAAAAATTATAAATAGTGCTAAAAGGGCATTTTCCAATTCATTTTCACTTTTTGAGTTAAAAAAAAACTTTGTGATAGACTTTTTTGCTAACTGGAGCAAAATGCCTATCCCCTTCCACACTCACCGATTTGAGCGTGTTCAACATCACCGATGGCCAGCCATGTATGAACCTCCGGTATGTACCTCTTGACCTCCTCGTAATTCATGATTTTCTATTTTTTTATGCTTTTTAGGCATTAGGTGTGTCTAGGTCAGTTTTAGCGCTTTCAAGACACGATGTAGCGCTTACAGTCTGATGTAACACTTCTAGTAGGTCAATTAACACTTTGAGTTTTAGCACTTGCGTTAAAAGTTCTAGTGCTTCCAATTGGTAATGTAGCGCTTTCAGTGATTTAGCACTTAGGAGTCAAGAAATAGCGCTTTAATGCCAGATTTTAGCGCTTTGAGTCGGTGGAATAGCGCTTTCAGGGTCTATTCTAGCGCTTCTGGTAAAGTGGCATTTTGACGGACTATTGTAGCGCTTCGATGCAGATAAGTAGCGCTTCGAGACTTTTAGCGTTTCGTAAGCCTATTTTGGTGCTTCGGGGTGCTGAAATAGCGCTTTCAAGATTTAGCGCATTGAGTCCCTGATTTAGCGCTAATAGCTGATAAAGTAGTGCTTTTGGGATTTAGCGCTTTGGAAGCCTATTTTAGCACTTCTGGTTAGAATGGAAGATTTTGACTTAGTGAACCTTGATTTCATCAATTTCGATCATGTCCATTCTCTTGATTGGTATGATTGATAATCCAAATTCTTGATGTTGGATTTGGATGATGTAAATAAAACTAACTCTCATGATAGGCGAGAATAAATCTTGTTCTTGATGATCCTCATGATAGGCAAGGAAATTATTCAATATTTGATAAATCTCATGATAAGCGAGATCTAGATAATGTTTTGATGAACCTCATGATAGGTGAGGTTTGTTGATGTTTTGAGAACCTTATGATAGGTGAGGTTTGATGTTTGCCTATGAATTTTGATCAAAAATTCATACCAATTTGTAATAGACTTGATAGTAGAATGACTTTTGATTTTATTGACATAGTTCACTGATTTGTGGATTTTCTTGTTGTGATGATAGGAGCATTTGAGTACTCTCCAGATGCGAGAGAGGTTTTCACAGATGATAGATTTGATACCTTGTTTGACACCAGATGAACTTCAGGTGATAGGCCATTGTGGCCTTACGAGCTTGCTTGATATGCCCCAGATTAGGATTAATTGGGGTATGTTGACTGTGTTGGCTGAGAGGTGGCATAGTGAGCACAACACCTTTCACCTACCTGCTGGTGAGATGATGGTCACACCTGAGGATGTGTGGCGTATTTTGCGTATTCCATTCATGGGTGAGATTGTTGTATATGATTCCCATGGGACCAGTGGTAGAGATGCTCTTTGTAGAGTGTTTCAGGATCAGACTATTGTGGGTTCAAGCATTTGGTGGAGGAGGATTGCTGACTCTTACGCGACACTACCAGCAGTGCTAGCTAGATTCATTGGAGGTTTCCTTTGTCTTGATCGCAGGTTAAAGGGATTCCTCATTGGCTGGAGCAGGACACTGGAGAGCATGATGGTACATGGTACTAGATATGCGTGGGGGATGTGCATGTTGGCACATCTTTATCATGATCTACACTCGGTTGTGTACCTTGGAGCTAGGAGCTTATCAGTAGGGATGACTCTATTACAGGTGTGGGTGTGGGAGCATTTCCCTATTACTCGGCCTTTCCCAATTGCAGACAGACCAGCCGGTAGACCTTACGTTTTCCGATACAGTGGTCGATTTACACAGGCCTATATGGGCAAGTTAGAGCACTGGAGGCATATTTTCAATGATACAGAGATAGTTATCTGGCGCCCATACCTTGACTATGAGGAGTGGGATGAGTATGGTGTCTTGTTGGGGTCCCTTTGCGATTCTATGTATCTCATCAACCGTACACCATTTGTCTTAAAGATATTTCTACTACGCTGAGTGTACCGTCAGTATGGCATTGTACAGTGCATGCCATAGGGAGTTGCTCACTATGCGAGGCGATGGATGGATTTTCCTGATTGGGGTCCCCATCTGTCATATGATGTTGTAGTAGAGGGATACCAGGCATTGCAGCCATCAGTCTGGGATATGCGGAGGGATATTGCAGAGGCGTCGGTTACTGAGGATTATGCCACATTTTTGGCTTTAGTTCCACATGCGCGTATCACCATTCCTGATGAGTCGTTACCTTTACGTGTGCAGGAGGATGTGGTAGAGGGTCTTCTAGATAGTGGGGGTGGAGAGGATTCTTCATCAGGTAGTAGCTCAGGGAGCAACAGCAGTTCGGATAGCAGTAGTGATGATAGTGACGGAGGCAGTGGAGGAGACAGAGGGGCAGGGCCAGCCAGTAGTAGTGCTTCATCTTCCAGCAAGCCTCACAAGAGGCAAGCAGTGACAGTGCCCGCAGTAGATCAGCAGAGACAGATAGCAGGTCTCCAGGCACAGGTTCAGACTTTGTAGGGGTAGTTGGTGCAGGCTCGGGGTTTGCTGGTGTAGACCTTGACTCAGATGTAGGCACAGGATCAGGCTCATGCCCAGGCCTTACCACAAGTACAGGGACAGTTAGCCGCCATGCAGACGCAGGTTGATACCTTGATAGTTGAGCGAGATAGTGCTTGGCAGATTGCCGAGAGGGCATAGGAGAGAGCCAAGACTTTACAGAGAGTGGTTGATGGTAGCTCAGTGGCTGACTATATGAGAGAGGTTCTGTGGGCTGCCCAAGAGGCAGAGTTTTATCGGGGTAGGTATCATGATGCAGTGCCTGTTGAGTGCAGAGTTAGCTATGTTCCATCAAGATCTGGGTGGACACACACATGGATAGTGAGCGAGGGGGTGACACAGCCTTTATGCAGAGATCCTCGAGATCCTGGTCCTTCTGGGGGTGGTGGTGGTACTAGTCCTTCTGGTGGTGGTACAGGTCCTGTTGGGCCCGCACACTCTAGCAGTAGTAGATCGTAGATGCTATTGTGAGCCTCTATGATGTACAGTATGATGTATTTTTAGACCAGACTTCATTGTATACTTGACACTTTGATATATATATATGAGATGCAGTTGATGTAATATGATGATGGTTTGTGATGTCTATGTGATGGATGCATTTATTATGTGATGTATATATATTGATGCTTATATCTTTTATTGCAATGTGATGATGATTATGATGAATGTATGTGCAAAATATTTGATGTATGTATGTATGATGTAATGTACAAACTTCTAAATGATAAATGATAATGATGATGATGATGATGATGTAATGACTTGCATTTATTTTATGGAAATGAAATGTATGGATACATGGATGTACGAATAACATAATGATGATGATGTAATGATGTTTTATAATGATGTAGATGATAAAAGATGTAATGAAAGTGATGATGTAAATGCACGATGTATTTGATAAATGTATATCTATTATGATGCAAAAATGTATGAATGATGATGATTTTTATTTTATTTTTGGATTTTTATGTCAAGTATACTCAGTCATGTTTGTAGAAAAGATAATTATTGATTTGGAATCCTTTGTGCAACAAATACTTTGCAGATAATGAATTTATTTATGAATGCAATCTAATTTAATCATGCAATGATATGCAACCAAATGTCATTTTAACAGTCTTTTTGTGCTTGGTATCATCATAGAGTTTTTATTGGATGTTGAAAGTTAATACAAGCGTCGATGGTTGTGTTAATCCAATGACGACCTAAGTATTACTTTCATGATTTTTTATATTACAATCGAACACAAGCATCTAGGTATAATTGAACCGAGATGACCTGAGCATTCATTGCGTAAACAGGCAGAGATAATCATTTGAGTGTGTGAATTCTGAATGTCATCAGTGATACATTTGCATAGCACATGCCCCGACAATTCACACATTTATATGATTAACGTACAGACAGCAGACAATTCCTTATTCCTCTAGTTCAATACATCATTGAGTTACTCCAAAGAAATGATAATCAAAAAGTTTAATTTATCCATTGTTTACTTAGAGTGTCCCATTCATTATTCAGATTTTAGATCATCCATCCTCATTTTGTGATGTTTTTGGATTTTTGAGATTTTGACTAAAGACCTAACCTACTAACCTATCATAGGGGTCTTGGGGGCTGATCAAAGATAAGCCTTGCCTACGTTACACATGTAGAGACCACGTAGTTCGATTGACACAGACCTATGTTTTTTGGATTTTTGATAAGATTTTGAACATGTTTTTGGATTTTTGAAAATAATATGGATGGTTAATGCCTTTCTGAAGATGATTGATGTTGTGTTTTGATCATTGTATTTGCTTTCTTGTCATACTGTTGTTCTCCTAGATTGGTGAAATCGATGTTATATGTTTCCCCCAAGCTTTGGAGTGATACTTGACCATGTGAAATGATATGATAATGGATGCAAAGATGGCAAGACGACTAACTTGATATGAAACAGTATTAACTGCCAGACTAATGATCCTGATATATATCCAAATAGATTGGAAATCTGATCTTAGAATCACATATGATGCCTGTTTCCAGGTTTTCACCATATGCTTTGATTACACCCTTTGTGTTTTTGTATTTTTCTCATTTTTCTGTTTTTCTTTCTTTTTCTATTTTTTTTATATTTTTGCGTTTGCCAAGATGCTTGTTTGCTAGGTTTTCACCAAGGAAACAATTTTCAGAAGTTTGACCTGTGCACGAGGAGATTTAAGCATAGAATTTTCTGAGATGAATATTGTTGATAGGTTCATCAAATAAATCCCCTTCTGACATTGATAGCTGATATGCTCTTGATCCATACACTGATATGACGACAAAGGGACCAAGCCATTTAGGCTCAAATTTTCCTTTCTTCTCCCTGTCCTACTGATTCCTAGGGTTTTCCTTTAGTAGCAAGTCACCAACCTAAAAAACCCTCGATTTTACCCTGTGATTGTAACTTCTTGACATCCTTTGTTGATAAGTTGTTAGATGATTAACATCTTGTTGATGACACTCATCCAACAACTCCATTTCTTGCAGTCTAGATACCCTATAGTCTTCATCTGAAATGATACCTCTAAGTGATACACGAAGGGATGGAATTTCAACTTCAATGGGCAATATGGCTTTTGATCCATATACCAAAGCAAATGGTGTAGCTCATGTTGGTGTTCTGATGGTTGTTATGTAGGCCTGTAGTGCAGGGTTGAGTTGAACATGCCAATCACGTCCAACATCATTAACCATCTTTTTGAGAATTTTGAGTATGGTTTTGTTTGAGGCCTCTGCTTGGTCATTCCCTTGAGGATAGTATGATGTTGAAAAACAATGTTGGATGTGGAACTTATCACATAGCTCTTGGACATCTTGATTCTTGAAAGGTCGTCCATTATCAGTGATAATGGATTCAGGGATACCATACCGACAGATGATGTAGTTCAAGATGAAAGAGGAAATCTGCTTCCCAGTGATGGTAGTAAGAGGTACTGCCTCTATCCATTTTGTGAAATACTCTGTAGCTGTAATAATGAGCTTGTGTCCATTAGATGAAGATGGATTTATTTTTCCTACCAGATCTAGGCCCCATTGACAAAAAGGCCATGTCGATGTGAACTAGATTGCTGTGAACTTGACATTTTTGACATTTCTTGACAAACTGATATGATTCTTTCTCCCTGCATGGCCAATAATATCCCAAATGGAAGAGTTTCTTAGCTAGAGTTATTCCACTCGAGTGAGTACCACAAATACCCTCGTGAACTTCTCGTAGGGCCATTTCAGATTTGTTGCATTCTAGACATCGGAGTAGGGTACCATCAAGACCTCGACAATAAAGGACATATGTGATTAAAGTATGTCGGGCGGATTGGTGGATAAAGTTTCATTTTTGGTTCCTAGAAAGATCAGGAGGAAGAATATCATCTTTCAAGTAAGCATAGGTTTTTTCGTATATGGAGGTTTCAGTGGTTTCTAGATGGCATATGGTAGTGGATTTTGATTTATAATGTGAAGGACATGACACTTGTTCTACCATAAACTCATAACAAACACGCTTCTCAAGCAATTGTAGTAATGAAGCAATTGTAGCCATAGCGTCTACAGCTTTGTTCTTTGCCCTTAGAATTTGATCAAACTTGATACTGACAAAGGACTATTTCAGATTATCTATTTGTTGCTTGTAGGGCATCAATTTTTCATCTTTTGTTTGATGCTCATCATTGACTTGGTAAATAACCAGTTGAGAGTCACCATATACTTGTAAATCCGTGATTTTCCATTGAATTGCTATCTTGACCCCAATAATCAATGCTTCATATTCTGCCACATTATTTGTACACTAAAACATGAGTCTATATGACTTCGGAATTGTGTGTCCTTGGGGAGAGATGAACAAGATCCCTACTCCTGAACCTCGTTGTGTATACGATCCATCAAAATATAGTATCCATTGTTGGGGCATTGCTATCATAATGTCTGCATCTGGAAATTCCATTGTCATTGGGCGATCATCTGGTAGAGGAGCTTCAGCTAGTTGTTCAGTGATTGCTTGTCCCTTGATTGCCTTTCTCTCGACATATTAAATGTCGAATTCACTTAGGAGCATAACCCATTTCGCCAGTCTACCTGTCAAGGCAGCTTTACTTAGTAGATACTTCAAAGGGTCGATCTTTGCAATTAACCTAATTGTATGAGTCAGCATGTAGTGTCTCAGCTATTGAGTAGTAAACACCACTGCTAAGAAAGAATTCTCTATGAATGTATAGTTTATTTCATAGCCATTTAAAGTTCTACTGATGTAGTAGATGGCGTGCTCTTTTCCTTCATAGTCCTCTTATGCTAATAGTGCCCCCAAAGAGATATTTGTCATGGCAATGTACAAAATGAGAGGCCTTCCTTCTGCAGGTGGCATGAGAATGGGTGGTGACATTAGATATTGTTTTATTTAATTGAATGTTGTTTCACACCCCTCATCCCACTTGAAAACTATATTCTTATGCAATAGATGATTAAAAGGATGACTTTTGTCCGCTAGCTGGGAGATGAATCTTTTGATTGATTGAAGCCGTCCTTGTAGTGATCTGAGCTGGCTGATATTCTTAGGAGGTGGCATTTCCATTATTGCCTTGACTTTTTCTGGATCCACCTCAATACCCTTTTCCGAAACAATGTATCCTAGTAGTTTTGCTGATATAACCCCAAAGTCACACTTCTTAGGGTTTAACCTGACATTGAATCTCTCCATCCACGTGAATATTTTGTCTAAGATATGCAGATTTCCTTCCCTTGTAGTATATTTTACCAAGATTTCATCCACATAATCCTCCATGAAAGTGTGCATCATATCATGGAAGATTGTCGTCATTGCTCTTTGATAAGTGGCTCCTGCATTCTTTAGACCAAATGGCATGATGTTCCAGCAGAAGGTTCCCCATGGACATGTAAAAGCCATCTCTTCTTGATCCTCTGGGGCTATTCTTATTTGATTGTACCTAGAGAAGCCATCCATGATTGATAGCATGGCATGCCCTACCATCAAGTCCACAATGATGTCTATATTTGGTAGTGGAAAATCATCCTTCGAACATGCTTTATTGAGGTCCCTGAAATCCGTGCAGATTCTAATGTTGTTGTCTAGCTTTGAAATAGGTACTATGTTCGATATCCACTCAACATAGTTTATAGACCTTATGAATTTAGCATCCAATAATTTCTTTAATTCTGTCTTTACCATCAATGCGATGTGAGGATGCATTTTTCTTAATTTTTGCTTAACAGGCTTGATTCTTGTTGGCAAAGACAAATGATGCATAAGCAGATTTGGATCTAAGCCTGGCATATTGGAATATGACCAAGCGAAGTTGATGCTTCTTTCTTTAAAGAAATTGATAAATTTTGGTCTCTCTTGATCAATCATTGATTTTGCTAGATGTAGAACTTTTGCCTTCTCTTCTGTGCCAATGTCCACCGATTGTGTAGGTTCAACCAGAACTAATGATCGCTCATGATAATGTTCTGGGAGAGTGTCAAATCTTCCATCCTTCAATGCCTTAGAAAGGTTTTCACCGTTGGATGCATTCTTTATTTTCACTTTTTCCAGATCTAATGCTTCCATAGAATGGTTTTCACCATTAGATGTATTTTCCCTATTTTCAATTTTGCAACTGGAAGATTTGACACCCTCCTACTGAGTCGTGTTGTTATGAGTATTATAAATAAAATTTGTATCAGGTTTGGTATGACATAGGAAATGCACGATGGCGTCATCATTTGCAAATTTTGGTACAGTCAAAGGTTCGATAGGTTCCCAATCAATAAGTTCTTGATGGATTTATGGCATGATATCATCGGATTGATTTAGGTCAATGGAAGTAAGGGTGAGGACAGCAATATCATCATAATTTTCATTTGGGATATCGAGATCCATGATGGTACCCTCTTCGAAATCATCTAGTTCACTCAAATTATGTTCGTCCTCACTAGAGTCGTCGATATTTAGTGATCCCGTGACGAATGGTCTAGACCCAGAGCCTTGGCCCTCCTCACGTGTAGGTGTATATTTTTGAATCACATCGACTAGAATATCAACGAAAAGTAGATCAGAAGGTGATTCCCACTCATATTCATTTGAGTCTATTTCAAAACCATCTCTAAAATGAAGGATATTTTCCACAACCATCTTTGTTAGCTCCTGCTTCTCTTCTTCAGAGTATCCTAGTCCTGGTTTCTCGTTTGTGTGGAGATTGAGAGGTGTGATAGGTTTTGTGATTCCCTCCTTTCTTAATCCCATAGGTCCTTGTCCTTCATAACCCATCTTTTCAACAATAGCCTTTCCTTTTCCATACTTGTCTGTGTTGATGTTAACATTTTTGATACTGATCTCTAATGTTGATGGTTCTTCATCCTTGTATAGCCAATCCAGGATTGCTTTGTTGTTCGTTTCTTTTTCTATAGTTCTAGATTTTACAAATGTTTCTTGAAGAACTGTGCCAGGTAAAGATGTTGGCGGTTTGATCATTGATGGTTGACCATATTTCCTAGGAGATGGAATTAACTGTGATAAGTTAAGTGATTGCTCCATTGAGTATTGTCCCATTCCTTTATCTATCAATTGCACTTTCTTTTGAAATTTATTTGATAGAGCAGTATGTGGATCCAGATTGTTTGTTTCAATATGACTTGTTTCTTTTTCTTTACCTTTCTTTTCCACCCACTTGGTAGTGATACTTGGACATTGTTCTTCTTTTGATGACTTTGAACTTGAAGCTTCCCTGTTGTGAGGGACAAAGGTGTCTTGAGATATTCTCAATGTGTCACAATGTTGTGGATGATTATAATCAGCAGCTATAGTCACCTCTTGTCCGTTTACTAGAAACTTCTGGCATTGATGGTACGTAGAAGGTACAGCCTACATTTCATGAATCTAGGGTTGTCCTAAGAGTATGTTGTATGTCAACTCTCTTTCCAATACTTGACATGCTATATGCTTCATCATGGGTTCCACTTGAATGGGTAATACAATTAAACCTTTGGACGATCTTTCTTCCTCATCATATGCTTTGATGGTCATTTTCCATCAAGCATCAATAGCATCATCGGAATATCCTAGTGCACGGACTAACTTGAGGGTGCAAATGTTCAGACCAGCTCCCCCATCTATTAGAACTCTCTTAAGGTGATGATTATGGATACATACTTCGATATGCAATGTTGTGTTATGCGGATGGTTTAATGAGACATCATCCTATTAAGAGAATGATAGATAATGCGGGGTAGTCAGATGTCCCACCATAGCTTGGAATTGACAAACATCCAGATCCTTTGGTACGGTTGTGGCAACTAATGCTTGTTCGAGAACTTCCTTATGTGATGGTGACAATTTAAGGAGTTCTAGTATCGATATTTGTGCGGGGATGTTTTGAAATTGATCAACAATATTATAATGAGATTGAGGTGTAACCGCACGTTGAGATCCCACTCCTTTTAATACTACCTTGGCTTGCCCCCTAGTCATGACGTTTTTCGGTTGATGTTCTTGATTCTCTCGGGGGGTGTTTTTCATTTGATTGATAACATTATAATGCGATGGAGGTGGAACTGCATATGTGGAGCCAATTCCCTTTAACATTACCTTGGATTGTCCCCTAGTTAGCACATTGGTTGGTTGATGTTCTTGATTTTCTCTGATTTTTAAGACATTTATTTGATTATCAGAGTTTTGCTTGCTTGGGAGTAAATCCAAAGAGGTAATGTTGTTGGTTTTGTTTTCATCAATGTTATCACTAACTGCATGATCATGTTTGACTTCAGATAGACAAAGGATTATTGTGTCATAGACATGATTGGCGTTCTTTCCTTTGTTGTTTGGGATGATGCACCTTTTTCATAATTTGGCAAAGTATCTTTGAAGGCCGAATGATCATTGTTATTTTGAGGTCCTTCCACATACACTTTTTTGTTGTCCACCAAATCTTGTACTGCATGTTTCAACTCCATACAGTCATTGGTTGTGTGACCCTTGTTATTATGAAAGTTGTAGTAGTCAGCATCATTCCACCATGATGGTTTGACTTTTGGATCCTAGAACCTAGTTTCTCATGCAGTGAGAAGGCCTTTGGTAACTAGTTCCTTCATTGTTGATTCCATTGTTTGACCTAAAGGTGTGAACCTTCGCTGATTTGACAGTTTTTGATACGACTGTGGTTTTATGATTTCATTGTTTTGTATGGTATTCAACTTGACATTTTGCTCGTTGTTTTGATTCTTCGATGTGGATGCAGTCAAGTTGAAAATCGGTTTGATGTTTTGGGGATCATTCGTCATTTCATTTGTGTTTTGATTCTTTTGCCAAAATTTTGGCTTCTCACCGCTTGAGTACTGATTGGAGGAGTTACTTGTATTGTTTGTTTTATCATTGAAATGTTTGATAACTTCTCTCTTGACTAACGCTTCTTCGATTTTAAGACCATTTTCTATGACTTTTTCGAATGTTGGAGGACATTGTAGTTCTAGTCTATAACTCATTTCTTTCGTCAAGTTTTCAATGAACAACTCCATCTTTTCCTCTTCAGGAATGGATCTAGGATATCTAGCGAACAAGTGTCACCATCTTTGGAGAAAATACAAGAACGTTTCTCCTTTGTTTTGTTTTAGATTTTAAATATCTTTGATAGTAACATCATGTTGGATGTTGAATGAGTACTGAGAGATAAATTTGTTGACGAGTTCCTCAAAAGTTCTGATACCTGGTTTTAACTTCGAGAACCATTCCATGCATGATCCTCCCAGACTCCTTGGGAATAATCTCATTAAATAAGTTTCCTCTTGGGCAAACTCAAGACTCATTATTTTAAATTCTCTGATATGATCTACGGGATTCGTTCTTCCATTATACTTATCATATTTTGGGATCTCACAATGTCTAGGAAAAGGTATCAAGCCGACCGTTGCGTCGAAAGGATAAGGACAAATGTCCTGTATCGCATATCTCTTGGTAGTCCCTTACGTCATATCTTGTATTTGTTGCTATAACATTTGCATCTGTGATGTTAAAGTAGCAACCGGATCTATTGTTTGTGTAGGTTGTGGTATCTCAGTCTCATTTGTTTCAGGTGTTTCCTTCAAACGGTTTACATCAAAATATTTTGGAAGTTATTCCCCCGATTCAACTAACATTAAAAGATATTTCTCCATATCTTGTTCTAGAATCTTTTCCATAAATATATGGAACTTGGGATCTTGTTGAGCTGCTTGGATGTCCTTTGGAGTTATTTCATTTTTATCATTTTAGTTCAAGTTGTTCCAAGGATTTTCTTCTACCATTTCTTGTGATTTTAAAATCTCTTGCTCTAAGAGTCTTTGTTTTTGATACCTAGTGAAGATTGGCATACAAATTTTTGCCCTTTCTTCTGAAATGCTGGTCTTATATGCGGGATAATGTCAATTGAACTTTTTTTTAAACAAAGTTGAATAAGATGACTGATCTTATTGATGAGACAATATTTAAAAAGTTAATTACTATACTTGGTTTCATGATGAAGGATGATAGTATCCTGATAATGAAACTTTAGTGTAGTAATTGTTTGTGTATTTAATTTTGACACTTGTGATTTGAAAGATCTTATTTCAATTGATAAGTTTGGAAATTTGTATAAAACTTTTTGACTTTGGTTCTTAGACAGTGATTCTGATAAGAAGAAATTTGATTCTAATGAAAACATGTGGATAAAATGACAGATTGATGGACTGGTAAAAATGTTGAACTCTCTATTTCGAAAGCGCTAAAATAGAGGTCAGAAGCGCTATTTCCCTGAAGCATTGGAACAAAGTCCAGAAGCGTTGAAATAGGTGACCGAAGTGCTATTTTGATAGAAGCGCTGAAACAGTGCCCGAAAGTGCTAGAGAAAATGACGGAAGCGCCGAAACAGAGCCCAGAAGCACTGTAAAAAGTGACAGAAGCGCTATTTTTCTAGAAGCGCTAGAAAAATGACTATAAGCGCTAAAATAGTGCCCGAAAGCACTAGAACAGTGACCCGAAGCGTTGAAACAAGTTTTTCAGAACGCTAAAAATGGGACTTTTTAAAACTTTCTACTGCAAAATTTGATCTGGTCTTGTGGCATACTGTATCAGAGATTGTGGAAGATAAGAAGGATGAATCTATTGACTACGGTTGTGGAATTGTGTGAGAGCTCTCCTCTGGAAGAAGGCTCGTGAGTAGAGTGGCTCTACTATGAAATCTAATGTGTGACCCCTAGCAAAATCGTGATATCTGTGGATGAATGTTCTATGTTGTAAAAAGAGTCCAATTTTGATACAGAAAGCGCTATTTTCTTAATTTATTTCTATAACCGAGAGGTTTCTTGGGTTTTGTGACTTTGATTTTTCTCTTGAGAAACATGGTGGACTTCCACTTTCGCAGCATGGATTTTCTGATTTGTTTTGACTTGAAATTTTTAGGATGATCTTTAATCTAATTTAAATGAATTTGTGAAAACATGACAAGCAATTTTGAATAAGTGTTTTAAAACTGAAAAGATCGTGTATGTTCAAAAATCTCGAATGATCTTTATTGATTTTGACGAGTTGTTTTGACAATTGTACACAAATCAAACAGACTCACACTTAAGGACAAGCAGGTCATCATTATACTCATAGCCCACATCTTGAATTATGTTGATTCACACAGCAGTGTCACCCCCTAGAGGGTGCCCGTGTTTTTGTCGTTGTCAGGCACGTACTCAAAGTGACGGAAGTGGATGCTGAATCCCTTGAGCAAGCGGTCCTTGGTAATTATATGGTGAGTGTCTTGGGGGAAAATTCTTCCCTCCCCTTGCACCATGAGTATGATAATGTATGGATACTGACTCGGTGAGAAACTACTCTATGGTTCGTAGATAGGGTTCCGTTCGGTGCGGCAAATAGATAAACTCCCTCAGGAGACCTCCCAATCTTTAGAACAAATATTTTGGGGATGGTTATCTTGCTCACTACCATCAAGTTGGATTTTCATCAACAACTTGCATTTTTATTATAGTGGGTTGGAGAACCTGGCTTTGGTTGTTCCCATTTAGGTCGTTCCCGTAGGGTGAGTAATTTTTCCCACTACGGCAGGCCTGCTAAAGGATTTAATAAAGCATAAATGACATGAAGTAAAAGTGAATCTGGCACTTTGGTCACCTAGTTAAGAGGAGAGCATAAGCCTAATCACCACAAGCACAGCATATAAGTTGTTATGTTTTAAATCCCAAAAAGAAATTTTCTAATCTATGTGAAGGTGTGGTTCCACAAAAATCATGTTGTTCTTTTTAACTTGTACTATAAAAATGCGATGACTATCCTAGGATTGATAGATTTTCTTTAAGAAAAACAAGAAAGTGACTATCCTAGGATTGATCAATTTTAGAAACTTTGAAGTGACTATCCTAGATTGATCAATTTTAGAAAACTTTGAAGTGACTATCCTAGATTGATACGTTTTAGTCCAATTGTGAAAAAAATTAAAATCTGGTCGCGAATGCGTCGGATCCAAACTGATTTTACAAAAGCACTGGAATTTTGCACCGAAGCACTATAACAGTTACCTGATGCGCTAAAACCTGAAAGCGTCGAAATAGGGTACCGAAGCGCCAAATTTTGACATGGAAGCGCTAAAACACCCGATGCACTAAAATAGTGACCGTAAGCGCTAAAGCAGTGACCGAAAGCGCTAAAGTTGAAAGCATTGAAACAGTTACCAGAAGCGCTAAAACTTTTAATGGAAGCGCTAAAAGAAAACATGCCGCGAACCTGCGTGACACTTTCCAGAAGAAAACAAAATGATAATTTTGATAAAATTGGGGTTAATGCCCCACGGTGGGCACCAAATTGTAAGTGTAGAATAAGTGAATAAGCATAAAAGACACTTTTTAATAAGACATTATGTCAATAGACAAGATAAATGAATCAATTCAAAGGAATTATCTATCAAAAGCGTCATATTGCTCTCAGATTGTTTAATCAAATAAGACTGTTAAAATGACAATCAAAGAACAAGATGATGATAATGCAATACTAGATGATAAACAATGTAAACTAGCATATATGAAACAAATAATTGTAGCTACAGGAGGCAGCCATGGTTGAAAACTTGATTTGCTTGATGCTTGATGTTGAATGCTTGATGCTTGATGTCCGGATTCCTGCAGAGTAAGAGTGCATAAACTTGATTATCTGGATCATTTTCTTGGTTCAATGAGGTTGTATTTATAGATTTCCTGGTTGTAGAAATGCACAAGGAAAGCTTTGAGAGGCTTGGATTCAATCTGGAGAATTGAATGGTGAGAGATGGAGGAGATTGAGAGAAATATGGATATTGTCTCTACCCATGAAAACACCAGGCAAGAGAAGAGGAAAGATTGATGGAGGAGGATTGAGAGATCAAATTCCAAATTTGTCTCCAAAACTTCCCGTGAAGTTTCAAAGCATTAATTGTGACATATTTTAGACATGGATTAGACATAGGAAATCTAATTCATTTTTGAGAGAATATAGATTGGAATATTCCTTGTGCTTTTATTCAAACATTTTGATTTATTTAAATTAGCAAAAGAGGGATAAATAATTAAATAAAATGAACTATAGGATAGTTGTTTATTAAATTAAATAGAGGAATATGGCAATTAATCAATAAAGTGTTTTGATCTTTATTTAATTAATTTGAGATCGATGTGGTAGAATAAAATAGGTATGTGATAATTAAATCGAACAAAGTATTTAAATTTTGTTTATTTAATTAAGATGAATTTAGATGTGAACTATATAAATAAATATTTATATTTATTCGATAGTAGAGGAAATTAGGATAATTAATCAAATAATTTGTATTTAATTAATCGAAATTTTTCAGACCAATTTTAGGTGTATACAATTTCAAAGAAAATTAAAATATGGCACCTAGAAGAAGATGGTTAGATTAAGATGCCCCAGTCATTCAAGGAGTGACTAGGAGGAAAGATGATGGGAGTGAAGATGAAGATTAGGGATTGAGGATGCCCCCTCAATAGGACATGTGGGTTTAAGAGAACACGGGTGTGCTTTTAAAATGGATGAGATGATGCAAGGGTAGATGGGGAAGATGATGCAAAATAATGGATGATATATTGGGAAGAGAAGATGAGAAGAAAGAAAGCACAAATGGGTTTTAAGGCCAAAGGTGATGTTGCCCCAGTCAAGCTACAAGCCAGGATGGACTGATGGTTGATGGAGTGTTGTTGATGAGGGGACAATATATCCTGAAACAACACAAGGATAGGGAAGGATATATCCCAATAAGAGTTTTGTTGGCGAGGGAAGGATACATCCCATGGATGATGATTGATGATAGTGTTGTTGATGAGGGAAGGATACATCCCAAAACAACACAAAAGGATAGGGAAAGACACATCCTTATGATGATGATTGGGTCAAGGCTTGTAGAAAGCCTAGGAACAAGACTAAAGATGTGATTAGATGATTAGGATTGGATGGAGATGTGATATGGTTAAAATAAATGAAGATGATGGAGGTAAAGATGCAATGCAATGGAAGAGAAAATGAACTGCAATTCTAATGCAATTTGTCATTTCGGAGCATTGATTTTTGCTATAGCATAAGACACCAAGCACCATGGTATGTGGAACCAAGGTAGATTAGTGTCTAATGCATACATAAACACAACAAACAAGAAGGCTATCCCAACACCCCAAATTCATGATGACTTTGGTCGGACCAAGTATTGGGATAACCACAAGAACAAAAGGATGCCCCAGCATAACACAAAACCTCAGGGGTCTTGGTGGACCTACTATGTGGGACAACCAAGAAAATAGCAAAGAAAAGAAAATCCAAGATATGTCCCTATGTAAACCAGTCAAAACACACCATAATATGATAGATCATGGCGGTCTTGACGAGTGATGATAGGGAGCTCAAATGATAAAAAAAACCAAAAGCATCAAAAGATCGCAATCAATTTCAAAACATCCTTTGCCATAGGATCGAGATGATGGATGGGGTTGATGTGGTTTGTTAGGAAGGATACATCCTGTTGAGACCAAAGATGGATGCTAAACTAAAAGATCAATAATGATGCAAGATATTCAAAAACCGATTAAATCTTATTACACGAATGACCTTTGTTTTGGAAGCACCATCTAGGATAGGGATGTACTGGATGACACGACAAGACGATGAGAGATAAGGTGACAAGACGAAAAAAATGACAAGGCGACAAAACATACACATCTTAAAGACCTAGGGGTCATAAGACCGACACACCCTAAAGACCTAGGGGCTCAGGGGTTGATCAAAGATTAGCCTTTCCTACGTAAAAGTGCAGAACCCTTATAGTTCGACATAAGGCAATGGATAAAAGCAAAAAGAGGACAATGGAGACCTCGATGGATGGTGCATATTGGCTAGACAAATTCCCTGGGGGCGAATCAAATGATTGATCTTTCCTACATGAAAGCAAAAGGGCAACGTAGTTTGACACAAGGCCAAAGACAGACGATGGAAGATGATAAGACAGATAAAAGATAGAACCCCAGGGGCAGATCAAATGATCGACCTTACCTACGTGAAAGTGCATGGGCAACGTAGTTTGACATAAGGCCATGGATAAAAGCGGAAAGAGGACAATGGAGACCTTGATGGATGATAAAGACCAGATGGATAAATGCCCTAGGGGCAGACGAAATGATTTAGCCTTGCCTATGTGAAAGCGTAGGTTCAACATAGTTCGATACAACACCAAAGACAAACGATGGAAGATGACAAGACAGACAAAAGATAGAACACCAAGGGTGGATCAAATGATCGACCTTTCCTAAGTGAAAGTGCAGGGGCAACGTAGTTCGACATAAGGCCATGGATAAAAGCAGAAAGAGGACAATGGAGACCTTGATGGATGGTATAGATCGGATGGACAAATTCCCTGGGGGCAGATCAAATAATCCACCTTGCCTACATGAAAGCACAGGGGAAACGTAGTAAGACACAATGCCAAAGATAGACGATGAAAGATGACAAGACGGAACCTCGGGGGCAGATCAAATGATCGACCTTGCCTACGTGAAAGTGTAGGGGCAACGTAGTTTGATTAAAGACCAACGATAGACAATGAATAAGGGATGAGGAGATGACCATGATAAATGGATAAAATGATGGAGCCAATATGATGAACCAGGATAGGCCATGTGGATGGGATGGTCGATATGCATAAGATAAAGATCAGGGATGGGACACTTATCCAAATCATCAAAAGATGAAGTGGGAGGATGAGACGATGAGAGACAACGAATAATAAGATATTAGGAAGATGTAGGAAATAGATAGGAGTGATGATAGTGAGATAGCATGGCATTGGATTGCATGGGGGTAACCTATAGCTAGATACCAATAACAAGGGATTATGAGATGGAAGGAAAATAGAGGCAAATGGATGGATGGATAAAGATGGGGAGATAGAAAAATGCTAGTATAGGTGGATAGAGGGATAAGGATTTGGAAGGATGGAATGGATTATTAGATGGAAAAATGGATGGGGGAGATAAGGATGAAAAGATGGAACATGACTAGTGGATGGGTAGATATGAAGATGAGAATGGGGAGATGGAAGGGATTACATGGAGGGATGGATGGACGATGTCTCCAAGGACTCTATTGCAAATAAGGAGATGCCCCCACTCTAAATATGTCATGTGTGACAAGGCAAGAGGGATGGTAGATAGAAAGATGGGTGAATAAGGGAGTGAGACAAACATGGATAGGAGATATAGATAAGGAAGGGAGATGGGTGTTGGCATGAAGGATGGATGGGGAGGATAAGTAATATGATAGTGTATGGATGAGGGGAATATATGCCAAGAGGTGTCTAAAGAATGTATATATGTTTTCCCCTATCTAGGTCATGATCACAAGGAAGATTGAGGGACTAGATACAAATGGGATATGATGGGTAGGATGTGGAAGATAGGTAGATGTAGGTGGAAGCTTCCCCCAATTGTGGAAGTAGATTGGATGGGGGATTTAAGAATGATGCTTGTTTTCTAGGTTTCCATAATGGTACTTATCCAAGGCGCTTGTTTGTCAAGTTTTCACCATTGGATGAAGTATTTTCTCTTTAATATTTTCTTTTTTTTCTCTTTTTCTCTTTTTTTTTAAATTTTTTCTGACTTTTTGGACTAGGATGTGGGTGAAGATGGATAAAGATATGGATATGGATATGTGAATTTGGAAGATATGTGATAAAGGGGATGGATGAAGGACTCAAGCATCAAGTTCTATGTGAGGTGATAAGAGCCCATGTGAAAAGCGACCATTGGATGTTGGTACAACCTTATTAGAATGGATGGATTATGCAAGGGGATGGATCAAAGGGATTTGATGGGGTAGATATGTGGGATAATGGATGGGATGTTGGAAAGTGTATGGATGGAATGATGGAGTAGATGTGTGATGGGGGACTGTGTTCAGGACCAACATTGGCACATGTAAAAGTGGATGTGGGAAGATAGGTGGATGAATGGACGACGAGTGTGGAGATAATGGAGGACTAGAGATAGTAAATTTTGGGAAATAAGGACCCAAAAAAAATTTAGGAGATGGAGGATGCAAATGATTAGCTTTGGGATTAGCAACTTTGGATGTCTTTAGGGATTTCTCATTTGAAGGCATGGCCTCTTTTTTCTTAGGAATCCACATGGTTTTGATTTTTTCTTTGGTGGGCCTTTGTGGCCTTTTGGATTGATTTGGATTTTGGATTTGATTTTTCTTTTCTTTGACATGTCTTTTGAAGGGGACATGAGGAGATTTAGATCCATGTGGATGTTGATATTGATACATTTTTGCTTTGGCATCCAAAGTGCTTTTAGTAGCAATGGGATGGATATGAGGAGATGGATGATGTGGAGAAGACATGGATGGAGTGATAGAGGTAGGATTTTGACGATGGTGTGTGGATGGAGAATGTGAGATAGCATGCATGGAGGGGTGCCTTTGTTGATCCTGATTAGGAGTTATGAATTTAGGATTCTTGTGATGTGTGCTAGGGATAGGTGATGGATGGATGAGAGGATAAATAGGATAGGATGGAGGGGGTGACTTTGGGATATAAGGGCCCAAAATGGACATTGTATATGGAGGATTATTATGGTGGATGTAGGTACGTAAGGACCCAAAATAGATGCAGTAGATGGAGGATGAGCAATGGTGGATGGAAGGACATAAGGACCCAAAATGGACTTAGAGGATGAAGGAGGAAGATGGACAGTTGTTTTGAGGTAATATGATGGAGGAGGGGGGATGGCGATAAATGATTTGGTGGAACGGTGTAAAGTGCCTCTCATTCCTTTATTAGAGGATCGTTTAGGATGCATGGAGGTTGTACCAATATTTTTCGATTGTGATTCTTGAGAGATATATCCAAGACCTTGTGTGCCTAGATGTTCTTTGACCTGGATGGGCTCTAAAGTACCTTGCTCATGAAGTCTTAAACCTTTTCCTTGATAGTTCATGTTCTTGAGCATATGATCTATGGTAGGATTCTTATTCTTTTGCAAGCATGATGCGAGTCCATTAGTAGGTGGACGAGGATGGGTGGTGCATATGCTTTGTTTTTCTTCTATAAGGACACCACCATGGAGGAGTGTAATGTTACCAAGGTGATATAACAGTGGTGTTGGTATGGTAGCCCTATGTGGTGATGAAGGATCATGAGTTGGAGATAAGGGGGTAGCAGCATCCTTATCGGGAGGAATGAGTGATAAGGGATCGGGGGAGGGGTTAGGTGGTATGATAGGATTTGGAGTTGCGGTAATCTATGATAAGGGCTCATGAGATGGAATGATTAGATCTTGAGTGCAAAGGGGATCATGAGATGGAGCGGGTGAGCTAGTGTGATCTTGAGATGGGAAAGAAAGGGTGGCATGATCTTGATTTGGAGGAGGGGATATGCTTATATTCTTTGGATTAAGCTCTTGGCATGATTCATCTTGTGTGGAGAGTTGGGGGATCTCCTCAAGTGGGGGAGATGGAAGGACAAAGGATTCGGGAAGGTCATGGGACCAAAGTTCGGTACTACTGGGACTAGGAGGAATGGATGGGATTTTGGTGTCTTCACTAGTTTCAGTGGTTCCAGGAGTAGAAGGTGGTGATTCAATGGATTCAATGATGACAATGTTAGGAATGGTAATGATAGGTTTAGGATGAAGGAGGACCTCATCACTAGTGGTTGTACATGATAGAGTGGGAGAGCATTGTTTCACAACATCAAGATGTGGATTGGGGGATGTCTCTTTTGTCATGAGTCCTTGGATGACATTTGGAAGGGATGTAGGATTAGGTGGGGTGATGGGAATGGATGGAGGATTAGGGATGGTTGGAGGACTAGGATTATGGATTGGTGGATTAGGATTAGATGAGTGGATGGGATTGGATGGAGGACTAGGAGGAGATGAAGGATTAGGATTAGAGATAGGTGGGTTAGGATTGGATGGAGGATTACAGTATGATGAATTGGAGGAACGATTAAGATATAAGGCAATGGAGGGGGAAGTGACATGGGAGGATGTAGATGTTGGATTAGGTTGGGGAGATCAGGATGGTGGATTATGATAGGAAAGTGTGGATGTTGGATTAGGATGGGAAGATGTGGATATGGGATTAAGATAAGAGGATGTGGGTGGTGGATTATGATAGGAAGATATGGATGGAGGATTAGGATAGCAATATGTGGAGGTTGGATTAAGATGGGAAGACGTAGATGTGAAATTAAGGTAGGGATAGTGAGATGGCGGATTATGATAGAAAGGTGTGGATGTTGGATTAGAAGGGGAGGATTAAGGTGGTGGATTACCATAGGAGGACATAGATGGTGGGTTGGCATAGGAGGATATGGATGATGGATTAAGATACAAAGATGGAGATGGTGGATTAGGATAAGAGGAATATTGGGATAGTGTATTATGATAGGAAGATGTGAGTGTTGGATTAGGATGGGAAGATTGGGATGTGGAATTAAGGTAGAGGTATTGGGATTGTTGATGATGATAAGGATAGGAGTATGGAGAAGGTGGATTACTATAGGAGGATGTGGATGTTGGATAGGATAGAGGTTGAGAGGGAGGACATGATGCATATGTCGATGGTGAGGATGTTGGATATCCCTTGTCAAAGGTAGCATAAGGACTGTTATTAGATCCAGATGAAGATATGGGGGGATAGTTTGAAGGAGTGATTGTATTTTGGGAGGCTATTGGAAAAATATTGCTAGCAATGATAGCATCAAGGGGATCTATATTACACTCTTTGTGATCAACAAGACTTTTGTTATCATCATCAACGTAGTTAGGATTTCCCTTGACTACTATTATTGGTTGTGCGAGAGGAGGATAAGGATTCATGATGTTAGATGAAACAGATACGGATTGAAAAGATGGGGGGTGCTAGACAATGGAATGATACATAGGATGAATTAGAAGAAAGAAGAAGAGATTAGAAGAATGGATGGAAGCTCAAATAGGGATTCAGGTTAAGCTCAGATTGGGATTAGATTAAAGCTTAGATTAGGATGATAGGATTAAAGCTCAGATTAGAATTGAATTGGAGCCTAGATTAGGACTAGATTAAAGCTCAAATTATGGTCTAGAACAGTCCAAAGGTGATAGGATTGAGAAAAACCGAAAATTAAAATTTTCAATTTTTCTTGGTTTTTTCTATGTCGTACTAAATCGTGTTTTCGGAGGTCTTCGGAGCAGAATTTGGGGTTGAAACATGCATCGATCATTTAAATGGGGGTCATCAAAGATGCACTATTTTAGGGACTAAATTAGTACTCTAGGAGACCTTTTCGACGGTGTAAATGGTTTTGAAAATCGAGTATCGAGTAGAAAGTTATGACCCCAACAAGTTGGAGTAAATAAATTCCTAGTTTGTTTTTAAATATGGATGGTTTGGGGTGAATAGGAAGAGGAGAAATTATTGGATAATGATTTTGTACCAAGGAAGATGTAGGCTAATTGTGGTGTGAAATACTGATTCTTTGGATGCGACGAACAAGGCAGAAAGCAGCTGAACAGATACCAAAACGGACCTGAATGGGGCCTCAGATGAAGAAGAAAATTCAAATTCACCTGTTTGTTTGGGGCCAGGTCACCTATCTGCTAGGCCAAGGTTTCCTATCAGGGCAGGGTCGCCTGTTCTAGGTAGGGTCACCTGTTCTGGCAAGGCAAGGTTGCCTGTCAGGGTAGGGTCGCCTGTTCTGGGGCAGGGCCACCCAAACTTGGGCAGGGTCACCCAAATGGCTTCTAGATTCAATTTAGTCTGAAAAATAGTCAAGTGATATCGATAAACGGACTTCCAAAATGGGAAAATGGGTTCACAAAACGGGTGAACAATCACTCAGAATGGGTGAACGGATGTACAAGATGGGGGAATGACACTCAGAATGGGAAAACGATTTCTCAGAACGGATGAACAATTTCTCGAAATGGGTGAACGAGTGGCCAAAATGAGGGAACGATATTTGAAACGGGTAAACAGATATCCAAAATGGAATGATAGATGGTCGGGATGGTTAAACGACTACCTGAAATGAGGGAATGACACTCAGAACCAAAAAATGGGTATCTGAAATGGGGTAACGGTTAGCGAATGGAGGCTGGAAATGACTGTTCGAAGGGCAGGGTCACCCCTTTTAGGGAAGGGCTGCCCCTTTGAGGGCAGGGTCCCCCAAATATGGGAAGGGTTACCCAAACAGGAAAAATGCAAAAAAATTGACTTGGACAGGATAAACAGCAGTTGAGACAGGGAGGCAGGGTTGCCCCTTTGAGGGCAAGGTCGTCTGCTTGAGGGCGAGGTCACCCCTTTGACGGAAAGGCCGCCTGTTTTAGGAAAGTTGCTGAATTTTGACTTGGTTTGAGTGAAAAACGATTGAATAAAGAAGGGCGAGGTCACCCCTTTGAGGAAAAGGTCACTCATTTTAGGGTGGGGCCACCTTTGTGTGTTGGTCTAAACCTAATTTAGTCAAAAAAAATTATGAGAAAGGATAAAAACAATAAGTAAAAGGCCAAAACTGACTGATAATCACTAGTTTTGCATAAGAAGATTGTTCAAATAGCACAAGCCTAGTTTTAGTGTTAAGGGTATGGTCAAAATGGTCCTCTATCTGAGCTTCAGAAGATTTCTAAGGGAGTCCTCGATATACACATGGTACGTGGGGCACAACCGTGAACACCAGCCCATCACAAGCATGAGTCGGGAACTTCCAACGAGAGACTAGGAGCTCAGACCAACTCTCCACGTCTTGTCTAGGTATCACCCTAGCTTTGACGCTCTGCCAGACACGATGTGACAAGACTAAGGTACATCTTTCACCTCTCCCCTTTATATACCCCGCCAGTACGCGTGGTTGGAATCGTCCCTTGGGGTGATGAAATCCCCAAGTAGGTCCCGCTAAGAAAATGAAAATAGGTAAAAAATGACTTAAATGGACTATGGTTTCTCTTCACCCAAGATCACCAAATGGCACAAGGGGACTGGATACATCAATAGCCCACTTATACAAGCACAACAAACAGGTTTATTGACCCTTCCTAATTAAGTTTATGTTCCTAGTTTAGAAATGAAAACAACAACTTAACTAGAAAAGAAACAAGCTTACCTCCTGCAATAAATCTGTTAGTAGTTTCATTTTTTTTATGTCTTCGACAATCGATTTGTGAAAACATTAGTAACGAAACACACTCACCAACAAACAAAAGTTAGCAGGTCAGAAATAGTGAAAAATAGCTTGAATCTGATTTCTAAAATGAAAAACTTACTGTCTATTTACCTATTTTCTCTTTGTTTCAGGTGTGGTTGCCTTTGTGTTTTGGGCACAGCCGGCTCTTAGGGCAGGGTCGCCTATTTTTGGGCAGGGTCACCTGTTTGTCCAGAACCTGCAAAAAAGTTAGAAAAACAAAAAAACAAAAATCAGGGTTGTGGGTGGGGTCGCCTATTTGTGGGCGAAGTCACCCCTTTCTGGGCGGGATTGCCCCTTCATGGACAAAATCTGTAGAAACAGTTAGAAAAACAAAACAAAAAAATAAAAAACAAAAAACAAAAATTGAAAAATCAGTATTTTGGGCGGGGTCACCCCTTTGTGGGCAGGGTCGCCTATTCGTGGGTGGGGTCACTTGTTTGTGGGCAGAGTCACCTGTTTGTCTAGATTCTATACAAATAGTAAGAAATAAAGAAAGCAAAAAAAATAGGGTTTTGGGTGGGGTCACTTGTTCATGGGTGGGGTCACCTATTTATCCAGATTCTGCAAAAACAATTAGAAATACAGAAAAACATAAAGCAAAAAAAATAGGGTTTTGGGCGGGGTCGCTTGTTCATGGGTGGGGTCGCCCCTTTATGGGCGAAGTCACCCCTTTGAGGGTGAAGTCGACTCTATGTTCCTGATCCTTCAAATTTTCAAAAAATAGAAAATGTGAAAGGAATAGACCCGTGACATGGGTCCCACCGGGAGTGCCAGAATTGTGTGCAGTGAAAATCCCTAATCTAAAAACGCAAACAACTAAATAAATGCAATGGAAAAGGAACACAACAACACCTCGGATTAGGCCTAGTTGAAACTAAACAAAACAACAATATAAAAACAAGAATGATTATACATTTGCTTGTTTGGCTTGATGGAGTGGTTGGCCCTTGATGATGCTCTTGATGTGTGCTCCTTGATGGAAAACTTGCAATGATGGTGGTGGTTGAATGATGGAAGAAGGTAGGTGGGAGTGCAAATGGTTTTGAATGCAAATGCTTGAATGTAAGAGTGTTGCAATAATGGTTTGGATGGCTAGAAGGCTTGAAGGCAATAATGGCGTGTATGCTAGATCTCCAGATTCTAACTTCTTTAACTTGAGGCCAAGGCCTTCCATTTAAAGAAAAATGGACGGTTGAGATTGATCCACCATGGACAAGATGAAGGATTGTGGTGAGTTGAAGACTCACAAGCCCTCACATCTTGCCATATGGAGGGTGAGATGGAAGAAGTACAAGGTGACATGGAAAAAGCCATGTGGGCCCAAGGTACTTGCAAGTACTTTGGGATTGAAGATGATTTCTTTAAAAAGGGATTCCTTGTCCCCAAGTGGGGCTGAAAGTGACAAGTGAGGACTTTTAGAAAGTCCACTCTTGTCACCATGGGGATTGGAGAGGGCATTGGAGAAATAAAAGTGAATTTTAAATTCACAAGCTTGGAAGAAACCCATGGATAAGACAAGGTCCTCCTAAAGAAGGTCCTTGTCCCATGTACTTGATGTGACCTTTGAGAGGTCATGGGGAAGAGAAATACATGGGGGGAATAAGTGTGAATTTTTAATTCACATGGGGAAGAGTTCAAACCAAAAAAGGTAAGTACCATGAAGGGTTGATTTAAGGACATGCTAGAAAAGGTAAGTGATTAGGATTAAGATTGTGCAAACAAGTGATTAGGCAAATTAATGAGGATTAGAGGCAAGTGGTTAAATATAGAGAATGTGACATTAATCATGATTAAGGATATGCACATCCTAATGAAGGATTAATTAGATTAATCCATATTAGTGAAAAGGTTATGGAGGATGGGACAAGGAGAGAGAAAGAATGAATTTAAAATTAAAGAGGATAATTGACTAAATTAAATAAATTGATTGATAAATTTAAATTAGAGAGGAAATGGTAAAGAATAAAGTATTTAATTAAATATTTTTAGGAACTTTAGAGAACAAGATAATATTAATTAAATATGTCATTCAATTAATATAGACGAATTAGACAAATAAATGATAAGATTTTGACCATAAAGGAGTGGTCAAATTTGGATGTCTACAGTTAGAAAATGGTATGAATGTCTTCAAAATCATGCATTCTATTGTTGTGTTTGAATTTTGCATGACTGAAAAATTAAAGTGCACAAAATAATTGTAATTAGGAAAACACAGTGTGAGGTTTTAGTTATTTGAATCTCCTTGTTTAAATGTGAAGGTTTGTCTCATGCTAGGTTGCTTGCTTCTTAACACCTACAATTTTGCAACATGAAATGTTACAAAATAGTATGAATGTCTTCAAAATCACACATTCCATTGTTATGTTTAAATTTCACATAATTGAAAAAATAAAGTGCACAAAATAACTATAATTCAGAAAACACAGTGTTGGGTTTTAGTTATTTGAATCTCCTTGTTTAAATGTAAAGGGTTGTCTCATGGTGGGTTGTTTTCTTCTTAACACCTATGGATTTTCAACATGGAATGTTACAAAATAGTATGAATATCTTCAAAATAACACATTCCATTGTTGTGTTTAAATTTCGCATGATTAAAAAAATAAAGTGCACAAAATAATTGTAATTGTGAAAACACACTGTCGGGTTTCAGTTATTTGAATCTCCTTGTTTAAATGTGAAGGGTTGTCTCATGGTGGGTTGCATGCTTCTTAACACCCACGATTTTGCAACATGAAATGTTACAAAATAATATGAATGTCTTCAAAATAACACATTTCATTGTTGTGTTTAACTTTCGCATAATTGAAAAAAATTGCACAAAATAATTGTAATTGGAAAAACACACTGTTGGGTTTCAGTTATTTGAATCTCTATATTTAAATGTTAAGGTTTGTCTCATGGTGGGTTTCTTGCTTCTTAACACCTACGGTTTTGCAACATGGAATGTTAGAAAATAGTATGAATGTCTTCAAAATCACACATTCCATTGTTGTGTTTAAATTTAACATGATTGAAAAAATAAAGGTCACTTGAAATAATTGTAATTGACAAAACAGAGTGTTGGGTTTCAGTTATTTGAATCTCCTTGTTTAAATGTGAATGGTTGTCTCATGTTGGGTTGCTTGCTTCTTAACACCCACGGTTTTGCAAAATGGAATGTTACAAAATAGTATGAATGTCTTCAAAATCACACATTCCATTGTTGTGTTTAAATTTTGCATGATTGAAAAAAAAGTGCACAAAATAACTATAATTCGAAAAACACAGTATGGAGTTTCAATTATTTGAATCTCCTTGTTTAAATGTAAAGGGTTGTCTCATGGTGGGTTGCTTGCTTCTTAACACCAACGATTTTGCAACATGGAATGTTAAAAAAAGTATGAATGTCTTCAAAATCACACATTCCATTGTTGTGTTTAAATTTTGCATTGATTTTAAAAATAAAATGCACGAAATAATTGTAATTGGGAAAACATACTATCGAGTTTCAAATATTTGAATCTCCTTATTTAAATGTGAAGGGTTGTCTTATGTTGGGCTGCTTGTTTCTTAACACCCACGGTTTTGCAACATGGAATGTTACAAAACAGTATGAATTTCTTCAAACTAACAAATTTAATTGTTGTGTTTAACTTTTGCATGATTGAAAAAAAAGTACACAAAATAATTGTAATTTGGAAAACATAGTGTTGGGTTTCAGTTATTTGAATCTCCTTGTTTAAATGTAAAGGGTTGTCTCATGGTGGGTTGCTTTCTTCTTAACACCCATGGTTTTTCATCATGGAATGTTACAAAATAGTATGAATGTCTTAAAAATCACACATTCCATTGTTGTGTTTAAATTTTACATGATTGAAAAAATAAAGTGCACAAAATAATTGTAATTGAGAAAACACAATGTTGGGTTTCAGTTATTTGAATCTCCTTGTTTAAATGTGAAGGTTTGTCTCATGTTGGGTTGCTTGCTTCTTAACACCCATGGTTTTGCAACATGGAATGTTACAAAATAGTATGAATGTCTTAAAAATCACAAATTTCATTGTTGTGTTTAAATTTCATATGATTGAAAAAAAAAGTGCACAAAATAACTGTAATTCAGAAAACACAGTGTTTGGTTTCTGTTATTTGAATCTCCTTGTTTAAATGTAAAGGGTTGTCTCATGGTGGGTTGCTTGCTTCTTAACACCTACTTTTTTTCAACATGAAATGTTACAAAATAGTATGAATGTTTTCAAAATCACACATTCCATTGTTGTGTTTAAATTTTGCATGATTGAAAAAATAAACTGCACAAAATAATTGTAATTGGGAAAACATAGTGTCGGGTTTCAATTATTTGAATCTCCTTGTTTAAATGTGAAGGGTTGTCTCATGGTGGGTTGCTTGCTTCTTAACACCCACGATTTTCCAACATGGAATGTTACAAAACAGTATGAATGTCTTCAAAATAACACATTTCATTGTTGTGTTTAACTTTCACATGATTGAAAAAAAAGTGCACAAAATAATTGTAATTGAGAAAACATAGTGTTGGGTTTCAGTTATTTTAATTTCCTTGTTTAAATGTAAAGGGTTGTCTCATGGTGGGTTGCTTGCTTCTTAACACCCACGGTTTTGCAACATGGAATGTTAGAAAATAGTATGACTTTCTTCAAAATCATACATTCCATTATTATGGGTTGCTTGCTTCTTAATACCCATGGTTTTGCAACATGGAATGTTACAAAATAGTATAAATTTATTCAAAATCACACATTCCGTCGTTGTGTTTAAATTTTGCATGATTGAAAAAATAAAGTGCACAAAATAATTGTAATTGGGAAAAACACAGTGTTGGGATTCAGTTATTTGAATCTCTTTGTTTAAATGTGAAGGGTTGTCTCATGTTGGGTTGCTTGCTTCTTAACACCCATGGTTTTGCAACATGGAATGTTACAAAATAGTATGATTTTTTTCAAAATCACACATTCCATTGTTTTGTTTAAATTTTGCATGATTGAAAAAATAGTACATAAAATAAATGTAATTCGGAAAAAACGGTGTTGGATTTCAGTTATTTGAATCTCCTTGTTTCAATTTAAAGGGTTGTCTCATAGTGGGTTGCTTGCTTCTTAACACCCACGGTTTTGCAACATGGAATGTTAGAAAATAGTATGAATTTTTTCAAAATCACACATTCCATTGTTGTGTTTAAATTTCACATGATTGAAAAAATAAAGTGCACCAAATAATTGTAATTGGGAAAACACAATGTCGGGTTTCAGTCATTTGAATCTCCTTGTTTAAATGTGAAGGGTTGTCTCATGTTGGGTTGCTTGCTTCTTAAAACCCATGATTTTGCAACATGGAATGTTACAAAACAGTATGAATGTCTTAAAAATCACACATTCCATTGTTGTGTTTAACTTTCGCATGATTGAAAAAAAAAAGTACATAAAATAACTGTAATTCGGAAAACACATTGTTGGGTTTCAGTTATTTGAATCTCCTTGTTTAAATATAAATGGTTTTCTCGTGGTGGGTTGTTTGCTTCCTAACACCTATGGTTTTTCAACATGGAATGTTAGAAAACAGTATGAATTTCTTCAAAATCACACATTCCATTATTATGTTTAAATTTTGCAAGATTGAAAAAATAAAGTGCACAAAATAATTGTAATTGGGAAAACACAATGTTGGGTTTCAATTATTTGAATCTCCTTGTTTAAATGTGAAGGGTTGTTTCATGCTAGGTTGCTTGCTTCTTAACACCCATGGTTTTGAAACATGGAATGTTACAAAATAGTATGAATGTCTTCAAAATCACTCATTCCACTATTGTGTTTAAACTTCGCATGATTGAAAAAAAGTGCACCAAATAACTGTAATTAAGAAAACAGAGTGTTGGGTTTTAGTTATTTGAATCTCCTTGTTTAAATGTAAAGGGTTGTTTCATAGTGGGTTGCTTGCTTCTTAACACCCACATTTTTTCAACATGGAATGTTACAAAATAGTATGAATGTTTTCAAAATCATACATTCAATTGTTGTGTTTAAATTTCGTATGATTGAAAAAATAAAGTGCACAAAATAATTGTAATTGGGAAAACACAATGTTGGGTTTCAATTATTTGAATCTCCTTGTTTAAATGTGAAGGGTTGTCTCATTTTGTGTTGTTTGCTTCTTAACACCCATGGTTTTGCAACATGGAATGTCACAAAACAGTATGAATTTCTTCAAAATCACACATTCCATTGTTGTGTTTAAATTTTGCATGATTGAAAAAATAAGGTGCACAAAATAACTATAATTTGGAAAACACATTGTTGGGTTTTAGTTATTTGAATTTCCTTGTTTAAATGTAAAGGGTTGTCTCATGGTGGGTTGCTTGCGTCTTAACACCTATGGTTTTGCAACATGGAATGTTACAAAATAGTATGAATGTCTTCAAAATCACACATTCCGTTGTTGTGTTTAAATTTCACATCATTGAAAAAATAAAGTGCACAAAATAATTGTAATTGGGAAAAAACAGTGTCAGGTTTAGTTATTTGAATCTCCTTGTTTAAATGTGAAGGGTTGTCTCATTTTGGGTTGCTTGCTTCTTAAAACCTATGGTTTTGCAACATGGAATGTTACAAAATAGTATGTGTGTCTTCAAAATAATATATTTCATTGTTGTGTTTAACTTTCGCATGATTGAAAAAATAAAGTGCATAAAATAATTGTAATTGGGAAAACACGGTGTTGGGTTTCAATTATTTGAACCTCCTTGAAATGTAAATGGTTGTCTCATGGTGGGTTGCTTGCTTCTTAACACCCACGTACAAAACAGTATGAATATCTTCAAAATCATGCATTCCATTGTTGTGTTTAAATTTTGGATGATTGAAAAAATAAAGTGCAAAAAATAATTGTAATTAGGAAAACATAGTGTCGGGTTTCAGTTATTTGAATCTCCTTGTTTAAATGTGAAGGGTTTTCTCATGCTGGGTTGCTTGCTTCTTAACACCTATGGTTTTGCAACATGGAATTTTACAAAATAGTATGAATGTCTTCAAAATAACACATTTCATTGTTGTGTTTAACTTTTGCATTATTAAAAAAATAAAGTGCACAAAATAATTGTAATTTGGAAAATACAATGTTGAGTTTCAGTTATTTGAATTTCCTTGTTTAAATATAAATTTTTGTCTCATGGTGGGTTGCTTTCTTCTTAACACCCATGGTTTTGCAACATGGAATGTTAGAAAATAGTATGAATGTCTTCAAAATCATGCATTCCATTGTTGTGTTTAAGTTTCGCATGATTGAAAAAAAAAGTGTACAAAATAATTGTAATTTGGAAAACACAATGTCGAGTTTTAGTTATTTGAATCTCCTTGTTAAAATGTAAGGGTTGTCTCATGTTTGGTTGCTTCTTAACATGTAGGGCATTGCAACATGGGATGTTACAAAATAGTATGAATTTCTTCAAAATCACACATTCCATCGTTGTATTTATTTTTTCAACTTCTTGTCTTTTATATTGCACTTGTGTGTCAACACCATTAATTAAACTCCTTTTATTTCGATGATATAATTTTTTTTGAATGTTTTAATTTATTTTCCAAGTGGTTAATTTTAGTGTTTATGTTGTTTTACTTCAGTTTCAGCAGTTCCAACTATTGCTTTTGCATCTGCAAGTTGACTAGTCACACATTTTTGCTCATCCCCATTGTTGTTACCTCTTATCACCCCCTTGGCATTCGTTTTCATGAGCTTCTACCTTCTATTTCATATCTTTTATTTGTAGCTTTGGAGCAGTTATTTCCTCATTAGCCCTTAGGACAACAACATCCATTTTTCTGATAGAATTTTGAATGGCTTCAATACTTTTCGGTAGCTTTGCAATTGCTCTTTGCTTAGCTTTGAGAGTGTCTTTGTGATTAGAGAATGTAGATGTTTTCTATTTGATAAGTTATTTACAAAACTTTTCTACCTTTTCAGATATGGCTTTCGCATCTCCAGCCAACTGATTCTCTTTTTCTACTATAAGATTTGTTTTTGCCTTTTCATTATCATCTATTTTGACTTCTATTTGTTCCATAGAATTCTCAAGTTGAAGAATCTTTCACTTCATTTGTTCAACTCCATTTATAGCATCATCTCTCACTTTCTTTTCTTGCATAAATTCCTATGGAATACAAAACTTGTTGACTTTATCCACTTTTGCATTGGTGTTTTCCCATTGCAGATATTGCATGATGCTCCTTCATCAAGTTGTCAAGTGCAAGAACAATATTTTGAGTTGATATATTATCTATCTTATTCACTTTGGTTTGCTTCTTTTCAAGTGTTTTTAGAGCAGATTTATTTGTTATTACATACTTTCTACACTTGGTGCTTGACTTCTGCACTACCATATGCCCATTGTGGATACTACACACGCACCTTCCTAAAATTTTCAACAACACTGGTTCTCTTTAATCAATACAGTATCTATCTCATTCACTATGGCCTGCTTCTTTTGAAGTATTTCTACAACAGATTCATTTGTGATTTTATACATTCTAGTACTTGTTGCATCCAATTGTGTACTGTCATTTTCCCATTGCACATACTTTAAATGCTCCTTCAACAACTTCTCAAGAGCAAGAAGAATCTCTTTAGTCAATACAATATATATCTCATACAATTTGGTTTGCTTCTTTTTAAGTGTTTTTAGGTATGTTTCCTTATTCATTTCATACATTCTAGTACCCGCTGCCTCTTGAAGTATTAGTAATATCTCAGGTTCCTCAAGCCATAGTGTTTTCCAACATTGAATTACCATTAGACAAAATGAGTGTAATTAAAACCTTACACTACCAATGTAAGAAAGGGAACCTTGAAAATTTACCAAAACTATTTCTTAGAGTATGAATTTTGTTTCAATTTCGTCATATCATTAAAATATAGGAGCTAGGAAAACACAGTGGATTGTGAGTTAGTTTGTTGAGCTTGTTCAAAGTTGAAGGGTGGAGAATTTAGAGAGGATTTGCAATTGGGGGATACATAAAAGTAACCATATTTAGATGAGGAGTGACCAACCATTTGCATTCTTATACATTGAGGGTTTTACAACACTATGTGAGTCACAGGTTTCTTAATGCACTGTGTTTTCCAACCTCCGATTATACAGACAATATGATTGCAATGAAAACAGTTTCTTGTTTACACAATACGAATGTAATGAAAGGAACATCTTCAAAATATATAACAAGTCTCAAGTACACTAAAAATTGTATTTCAACTTTCCCAAATTAGTAAACTATAGGCATATTGGAAAACACTGTGGGTTGTAATTTCTATATTTTTGCTTGTTGTAAGCTGAAGGCCTAAATTTTTGCTTGTGTGCTTGATGTTATTTTTTTGTTCATGTTTAGTTTTATGTTCACAAATGGTTGGTAGCCATAGAAGTAATTACATGTTATTATTCACATTACGATTACAGGCTACATATAAAGTTGCAGGTTGGACTTCTCATCCAAATGTTCAACCTACACTTTTTTAGTTCATGAATTGTCATATACACTTTTTTTGGTCATTTTAAGTCACCCCAAATGGAAGGCTCCATGTGAGAACATGCCTACTCAGGTAAAACAGGTTTTTAGACCCCATCTACTATGGCGTCTTAGTCTTTTTTCATGTGAGGTTGTGATTTTACCTGTGGTCTTTATGTCTGCTTGGAGGTTCAAGTAGACACTATTTTTTCCAACATGCATTGGTTGACATCATGGTTGATAGTAAAATTTACACATGTATGCCTTTCTTGATTCACTCCATTACTGATTCATGATTTTTTCAACAAATGCAAAAAACTTTTTATTCTTTTGGCATTGGTGGCAGTAATGGATGCACATTTATTTACATAGAAGGTTGTCATCAAAGGTTTTGGTTTCCCTCTAACCTTTCCTCTCCATTAACACATACACATGCACCACAAGAAACGTATCTTCCCTAATACATCTGTTCTTGCAACTCTAGAAGTAATTACATAGTGTTATGCACATTACACTCATACGCCACATACAAATTTGTAGGTTGAACCACTCATTGTGTGGTTCAACCTTCACTTGCTTATTTCATGAATTGCTAGATGTGTTTTTTCTCCTTATGTTAAGTCACGCCAAACAAAAGGCTAAATATCACAACATGCCTTCTCGGGTAAAAGAGGTTTGTACACCCCATATAATTTGAAATCTTTTTTATATTTACATGCGAGTTTATGAATTTACTTGTGGTCTTTACATCCACATGGAGGTTCATCCACATGTTGTGTTTTCTAACCTGCATTCACTTACATCATGGTTGATAGGACATTTTACACCTTTCGGGCTTTCCTCATTCTCTCCATTACTGATTCATCTTTTTTTCAACAGATGCAACAAACATGTTATCATTTTGGTGTTGTTGGCATCAATGGATGCACTTTTTATTTTTACATACAAGGTTGTCATCAAATTTTTTGGTTGCTTTTAACCCTTCCTCTCCTTTAACACATACACACGCAGCACAACCAACGTATTTTCCCAAGATAATACATTTTTTGTTGCAATTATATACTTAATTACATACTCTTTTCCACATTACAATCGTATGCCACATAGGAAGTTCTAGGGTGAACCACTCATCGTGTGGTTCAACCTTCACTTGTTTTTTTCAATAATTGCTAGATGTGCTTTTCCTCCTCATGTTAACTCATGAGAAATGGATAGTTTGAATATCACAACATGCCTCCTCAAGTAAAAGAGGTTTTTACACCCGATATATTCTAAAATATTTGTATATTTACATGCGGGGTTGCGAATTTATTTGTGATCTTTATGTCCGCGTGGAGGTTCATCTACACGCTATTTTTTCTAACCTGCATTCGCTTACATCATGGTTGATAGGAAATTTTACACCTTTCTGGCTTTCCTCATTCTCTCCATTATTGATTCATCTTTTTTTCAACAAATGCAACAAACATGTTATTATTTTGGCATTGGTGGCAGCAATGGATGCACTTTTTCTTTTTACATACAAGGCTCTCATCAAAGGCTTTGGTTGCCCTCTAACCCTTCCTTTTCTTTAACACATACACACGCAGCACAACCAATGTATCTTCCCATGATAATACATTTGTTGTTGCTATTGTATATGTAATTGCATACACTTTTCCACGTTACACTCGTATACCACATAGGAAGTTCTAGGGTGAACCACTCATCATGTGGTTCAACCTTAACTTGTTTATTTCAATAATTGTTAGATGTGTTTTCGCTCCTCATGTTAACTCACATGAAATGGATAGGCTGAATATCACAACATTCCTCTTCAGTTAAAAGAGGTTTGTACACCCCATATACTCTAAAATCTTTGTTATATTTACATGTGGGGTTGTGAATTTACTTGCGGTCTTTATGTTTGCATGGAGGTTCATTTGCACGATGTTTTTTCTAACCTACATTCGCTTACATCATGGTTGATAGGACATTTTACACCTTTTTGGCTTTCCTTATTCTCTCCATTACTGATTCATCTTTTTTTCAACAAATGCAACAAACATGTTATCATTTTGGCATTGTTGGCAGCAATGGATGCACTTTTTCTTTTTACATACAAGGTTGTCATCAAAGGTTTTGGTCTCCCTCTAACCCTTCCTCTACTTTAACACATACACATGCAGCACAACCAACATATCTTTCCATGATAATACATTTGTTGTTGCTATTGTATAAGTAATTACATACTATTATGCATGTTACACTCCTACGCCACATAGAAAGTTGTAGGTTGAACCACTCATCATGTGGTTCAACCTTTTCTTGTTTATTTCATCAATTGCTAGATGTTCTTTTGCTCCTCATGTTAAGTCATGCCAAAAAAAAGGTTGAATATCACAACATGCCTCCTCAGGTAAAAGAGGGTTGTACACCCCATTACTCTGAAATCTTTGTTATATTTACATGCGGGGTTGTGAATTTACTTGCGGTCTGTATGTCATCAAAGGTTTTGGTTGTCATTTTTTGTTGTCGTTGCTTATGTCCACTTGTACATTGAGATAGATAGTCTAATTTCCATCCCGTGTTTGTGTTATATTTTATGCGTAGCTTCATTCAATCTATCACCTTTAATTTTCCTCAGTTGAAGTCGACAACCTCCTATTGGTTTTATGTGGGTAACAGAAATGCAAGAACAATATATTTACCTTCAATGAATGATTTCTTTCTTTTTTTGGACACAATCCACACTAATTTTAAATATTCGTTCAATTCTGTCCTTTCCTAGAATGGGGAAAAGTTTTAAATGGAAGAAGCAAGATGAATTGGACATGCAAGATGTACAAAATGGAGGCTCTCCTTTTTCCTCTTCCGATTTGCAATGGACTCCTATTTTCGTCAAGAAGGATGGGGTCCCTGACCTTGTCGCAGCAATTCCTCGTATGAGACTTGATGATTTCATTCATGGTGAAATGTTTGTTGAAGGTTTTGAAACTAAATTTCTGGAGAAGAAAAAAAGAGAATCTTACACCACACGTCCCCTCGAAGACAAAAATTATGGCAAAACCATTTGGTATCGTAGGTTTGTATCTTTCAACATTCGCTTGTATGGTCCAATGATATTTTACTCTCTTCCTTCAAGATGATGAGATTATGCCTTCTTCACAGCTATTGGTGTCAATACAATCCCACAGACCTTAGAGACCTGTCTCATCCAGATAAGAAACAACCAAAGATGTTTATACAAATGTGAGGTTGTCAATACCACTTCATGGTGAAGGTTATGAATGGAAAACCCGATGTTGCCTATATTATTTACAAAGAAATGTTCCACGTCGAGTAAAAAGGTGAATTTTTCCATGGCATTGATGACACAAGTGGAGATAGGCATTCTATTTTTTCTGCTAATCTATCTGTAGAGTGCAAAAGCTATATTGAAAGCCTTTTGCTCATAGACGTCAATGTGAATGCAATAATGGATAGACACGTCAACAATCCTATATTATGTGGTATGATGTTAAAGAGAGATCAATTCCTTACAAGAAAGGATGTAGTGAATGCCTGGCGAAAGGTGTGTTCTACTCACACACAGAAACACAAAGTCGATTTGAAAAGTATCATGATGTGGAATGGACAGTACTTTGACAACTTCTTCTACTTTCAACACCCCAATGGGAAAGATACACCTTTCATTATCAAGGTTTAGACTCCATGGATGTTGGATAAGATTGTTAGCCACTCACACAATTCAGTCATCTCGATGGATTCCACATTTTCCACTAACAAATATGGGGTGAGGCCTTACAAACATTGACAAATAGTTCTGCATCTTTTCAATGATCTTGTTGGCTATCAAACTGACAATGCTCATGTTGAGTTGTTATGTCTACAGTTTCCATTGTATAGTTTGATCATTTTTGACAAGCAACAAAGTGGTGTGCCAGTTATGTGGGTAGTGTCCGCACGAAACAAGATTGAGGACATCTTTGTGTGGCTACACATATTGCATGACCATGGAAGAAGAGCCAGACTCGAATGGAGAATCAATGCATTTTTGACTGATGATGCGACTAAGAAATTCATACTATATGTGCATCTCTTTGTCCAGTTGTGTACCTTTCTCATTTGATATTTATTTTCAATGCCACTTTCTCCTATAGATAAGCGATAAACAATATCGTTTGTATTGTCTATTAGGGTTGTCTTTCAATGGCGTGTATTGCTATTTCTTTGGCATGTTAAAAGGGCTTGGTTGAAGAATGCATATAAGTATGCAGCCAAGGAAAGGGTAATGGAAATCTTTCGCAGCCTTGGCATGATCATGATGGCAATCGATGATAGCGAAGATAGCATCACTCAGCTATTGAACTCTTTCTTTGAGGATTTCAATGATCAGGCTCAATTTTTAGAGTACATCAACAAGACATGGTGCGAAGGAGAAGGTTGAATTGGTGAGTTGACAATTTCCCTGACCTTGTAGGATTTGCACCATTCACATTCTTTGGCGTTACCTATAATACATTGTGGTTTAATTGACTATTCAAATTAATTTTTTTGCACTCATGTGGGATAAAAATTTCATACTATTCCCACATGCCAACCAGGATACAAATGTGGCCATTGAGTCATAACATTGCTTACTCAAAACTCGGTACTTGCATGATCATTCTAACAAATTCACTAGGAGAATGGACTATTTGTATTACACACTTGTGTATAAAATGGAACCATTCTATAGGCAAAAGGAAAAGCTGTAGTATTATAGTTTTTTGATTAACTATAAGTTTTTAAATACGCAATCTAGTTTGGAGCAGGCCAAGGCAATTATAGATGATCATTGTGTTCCTAATGAAACACATACTGGATGGTACTGGGTGAAAAGTCAAAGTAGGTCCAACCGCTACCTTGTTCAGAAATTTGGGGATCACCTTTTTGTTTGTGAGTGCCCTTGGAGTTTGCAGGGGAACACTTGCAAACATGTCCTGAAGGTTGTTGACTTGATTAAAAGATCATCTGCCATTCAAGGGGTGGTCCACAGTAAGTGAATTTTAATTCAAATTGTGTTATTTTATGGGATTCAATTGTGTTTTATATTTTCTACTACCTAATACAAGTTTCTTCTATGTGGTCATTTAGATGGGGGAGATCAACCAATTCATAGAGGGATGGATTTGAACAAGACATTGTCATCGGGGGCATCGAAGAAAACAATCCTAATCTTTTCACCCCTACACAAGCACCTTCTATCACCCATGTATATGATGAACATGTGCTCAAAATTTCTATTTGGAATGACACAAATGAAATCTTGAACAAAGTGATGTGTACACCACCACAGTGTCTACAACAGGTGCAATCATACGCACAGTGCGTGGAGAGGTTTCTATAGGACCTACAAAAATCAAATGCATTTCCCTTTGAATTCATTCCTAATCCTGATGAAGCTGCAACTAGCACCATTCACATGCATCCATGGTTTAGTGCAAGAATGGATCATTGTCAACATGCAACCTATCGTACAAAGTGTGTTACAGAATAGTCAAATCACTGAACTCCTATGTATGACTCATTTCCCTTCTCTGCGAACAATACCTTCAATGTCACTGTCAATATGCAATGTGAGACTTCAGGAGCAACTGCTATGGATGTCACAGAGGATAGAACATCGAATACGAGTGACTATGACAAAACCCTTTTCAATTTATATATTGCAATAGGAAATGGTATTACAGATTTCTTTTTCTAGTATGTGCTCTACCACGTCATAAACTTTCTGATTTCTTTTTTGGCCTATTTTTTTCGCTTCAGCATTCTAATCTGGGGAAAGGAGTCCTTGCCGAAAACTATCTTTCGTGAGTGTAAACCCAATGGAAGGTATGGTTCAAATTTAATAACTATACGTAGGTAAGTCCAATTTTTGGTATGACATTATGCAATACCATGGTTCCTTATAAAAATTTTGCTACGGTGATAGGCTGATGTTGGCCAACATGTGTTCACTTTGTTTCTTCTTTAAGAGTTACTAAGGATTGCACAAGCATACTTTAGTGAACCTTCATCTATAGGTAAGCATAGTGAATGCGATCCTTCCTCAACCCGTGAAGAGAAAGAAGAGTTTCTTTAGTCAAAAGTTTATCTATCTCTTTCACATTGCTGACTTCTTTTCAAGTGTTCTCATAGTCCCATTTCATTGAAAATGGTCATAGTGTTTGCGCTGTTGGAAACGCACTATCCCATGTCACTTTGTTCCTTGTGAAATTTTTTGTTTTGTTACCACTGAAAATGGTCATAGTCTTTGCACTGTTGGAAAACACACTATCCCTACACAATTAGTTAGTTATGAAAAGTTTTGTTTCACTTAGAATTCTTTGAAAAAATGTTTTGCATAGTCACAATGTCCTTTTTTCCTTTCTTTATCCGATTACACCAAATAGAATGCTCACATTATTTTCCATGTTCAAAAACACATTGTTCTTTGTCGCCTATTTTGTCCTAAAAATGTTAATGTATCCTATAGTCCAAGAATGTAATGAAGTTGTTGACAATTGATGTTGCGCTGCTCCATGCGTTTCTTCTATTCTTGGTCTTCTTCTTTCATTTTTTGTCAATATTTTCCAGTCAAAATAACACATGTTACATGTAGCGGTTGTTTTAGATGTTTAATCTATTTTGAGTCTTTATGTTACATGCAAGGTTGTTTTAGATAAATGGTCATAGTCTTTGCACTGCTGGAAAACACACTGTCCCTACACAGTTAGTTCATTATGAAATTTTTTGTTTCACTTTGAATTTTTTGAGCAACTTTATCATACACTCCAAATGTCCTTTCTACCTTTCTTCATCTGATTGCAACAAATAGAATGCTCGCATTATTTTCCATGTTCGAAAACACACTATTCCTTGTCACCTATCTCATCTTAAAAATGTTTATGTTTCCTACAATCCAAGAATGTAATGAAGCTGTTGACAATTGAGGTTGCATTGCTCCATGTTTTTCTGCTATTCTTGGTCTTCTTCTTTTGTTTTCTATCAGTCTTTGCCAGTCGAAATAACGCATGTTACATGTAGCAGTTGTTTTAGATGTTTAGTCTGTTTTGAGTCTTTTTGTTTTGAAACTGCTTTCATTGTATTGGAACTGTTCTTTATTTAAGTATGTATAAACAGACAAGTTTAGTAGACCACATAATATACAAGTGTACTCTATTTTTTTGAAAAACAATAAAATATAAATCTTTCTCATGTTGTTTGTTGTTCTCTTTTTTCCTAAGTATTAGCTTTGTTTTATTTCTTTATGTTGTTATCTATCATAACCAATGTAGGAATCAGGCCTTGATTTGGATTTACAGAAGCTAGCATTCAGAGTGCCTTTCTAATTAGATAATGTTGTTGTATCTACTAAAAAAAAAAAAATCATTTCAGGCATTTTAGCTCCTGTTGTTCCACTTGTGCATTGCCATATGCCCATTGAAGATATTGTGCATGTTGCTTTATGAAGAATAGGTACAATATCTTCAATGAAAACATTATCTATATCTTCCACTTTGCTTGCTTCTTTTCAGTGTTTCCATTGCATTGACAGTGTCTTTCTACTTAGAAAATGCAGTTGTACCTTCTAACAAAGTTGTGTTGTCTTTCATTTTAGGCATTTCAACACCAGCTGCTCTAGTTGTATAGAAGATGTCACACAGTTCATGAGCATGGGTGGCTATTTGGTTGACCAACTACCACCCTTAGCTTCCATGCAATATTCTTTCTCACATTGAAGAATTGAGTCTCTCGTACAGATTGCAGGAAAAGATGTTAAGGAGAATTGATATGAAAGGGCCAAAGCACACTGATTTGAACTACCATAATTATGCTCACTTATTTAACAGTGTCTTTGGTGTATGGGAAAAAATGGGCATGGATGTTCAATATTACAATCTAGAAATAGAGATTGTAAATTTATGTGATTGGTCAATGTCTCTTTACCGGAAAATTTGAGAACTCTTCCTAGCTGGATGCATCTGGAAGGTATGCATTCCACCAACTATAATCATATGCAAGAACAATCTTATGGATGAGTTGAGCATGAGGTTTATGATATTCCTTAAGGGGGAATCTCTAATTAGCAATCACATGGGTCCTGCGGAGGAATGATTGTTGGTTGTCTTCAAATTCAACCACATTGTCAGGTTCGAGATCCACCGTGTCAAACCATCGTTTAGGCTGCTACATGCGTATTATAGGGTGCCAAATTTGTATGTTGTCAATTCCACCTTGACAATCAGAATGCGAAAAATCCTTCCAAAAGTTGAGAACGCAAAAATTATACTTGTTCGTAAATGGTTGGCATAGTTCTTAGTGTTAGCAGTATTAAATTTGGCTTGTAATTTTCTTCACAATCTATAATATTGACTTGAAATATTTTTACATTTGACTGTGTGATGGGAATTATTTATTTGAGATCAAATCTGAAAACATTTGAAAACATTGTCACAACCCTGTTTGTTGTCCATCTTGTAGCCTTTTTTGTGCATTTTCTATTCGCAACATATTATGATATTGAAATGGAATGTTTGTTGCAAGTTGGCATTGTTATAAAATATAAATGTCATTTTCAATATTGTTATAAAATGTGAAGCTTAAATTGAATATTTATGCACTTTGTTATTCGCAGAGATGGTAGTCATTAACGCAAAGTAACAGAGATCTAATAAGTTCAATGCCTTGTTTGATGATAAAATATGAAGGTGAACTTCAATACATTGTGTTGTTATAAAATATGAAGGTGAACTTCAATACATTATGTTGTTACATTTTGCATAACAGAAAGTGTTGTATTTGAACAAGATTTGTGAAGTGAGGGACAACCCTGTGTCTTTTCCATCCTACAAATTTTTTTGTGCATCTTGTGTTTCAAATATTTAACGATATTGAAGTGGAATGTTTGTTGCAAGTAAGGGTTGTTATAAAATATGAAGGTGAACTTCAATACATTGTGTTGTTACAGTCTACATAATAGAAAGTGTTATCTTTGAAAAAGATTTGAGAAGTGAGGGACAACCTTGTATGTTTTTCCATCCTGCAACTTTCTTTCTGCATCTTGTGTTCCAAACTTATTACAATATTGAAATGGAATGTTTTTTGCAAGTAAGGGTTGTTATAAAATATGAAGGTGAACTTCAATACACTGTGTTGTTACAGACTGCATAATAGAAAGTGTTATCTTTGAACAATATTTGAGAAGTGAGGGACAACTTTGTATGTTTTTCCATCCTATAACTTTCTTTGTGCATCTTGTGTTCCAAATCTATTACAATATTGAAATGGAATGTTTGCTGCAAGTAAGGGTTGTTATAAAATATGAAGGTGAACTTCAATGCACTATTTTTTTATAGTCTACATAATAGTAAACGTTGTCTTTGAACAAGATTTGAGAAGTGAGTGACAACCCTGTGTGTTTTCCATCATGCAACTTTTTTTTGTGCATCTTCTGTTCTAAACGTGTGATGATATTGAAATGGAATGTTTGTTGCAAGTAAGGGTTGTTATAAAATACGAAGGTGAACTTCAATGCACTATTTTTTAGTCTACATAACAGTAACTGTTGTCTTTGAACAAGATTTGAGAAGTGACTGACAACCTTGTGTGTTTTCCATCATGCAACTTTTTTTGTGCATCTTGTGTTCTAAACGTATGACGATATTGAAATGGAATGTTTGTTGCAAGTAAGGGTTGTTATAAAATGTGAAGGTAAACTTCAATGCACTATTTTGTTACAGTTTGCATAATAGTAACTATTGTCTTTGAACAAGATTTGAGAAGTGAGTGACAACCCTATGTTTTCTATCATGCAACCTTTTTTTTTTGCATCTTGTGTTCTAAACGTATGATGATATTGAAATGGAATGTTTGTTGCAAGTAAGGGTTGTTATAAAATGTGAATGTGAACTTCAATACACTATTTTTTTATAGTCTGCATAACAGTAACTATTGTCTTTGAACAAGATTTGAGAAGTGAGTGACAACCTTGTGTGTTTTCCATCATGCAACTTTTTTTTGTGCATCTTGTGTTCTAAACGTATGACGATATTGAAATGAAATGTTTACTGCAAGTAAGGGTTGTTATAAAATGTGAAGGTGAACTTCAATGCACTGTTTTGTTATAGTCTGCATAACAGTAATTGTTGTCTTTGAACAAGATTTGAGAAGTGAGTGACAACCATGTGTGTTTTCCAGCATGCAACTTTTTTTGGTGCATCTTGTGTTCTAAATGTATGATGATATTGAAATGGAATGTTTGCTACAAGTAAGGGTTGTTATAAAATGTGAAGGTGAACTTCAATGCACTATTTTGTTACAATCTATATAACAGTAATTGTTGTCTTTGAACAAGATTTGAGAAGTGGGTGACAACCTTGTGTGTTTTCCATCATGCAATTTTCTCTTGTGCATCTTGTGTTCTAAACGTATGATGATATTGAAATGGAATGTTTTTTTCAAGTAAGGTTTGTTATAAAATGTAAAGGTGAACTTCAATGAACTTTTTTTTTTACAGTCTACATAACAGTAACTATTGTCTTTGGACAATATTTGAGAAGTGAGTGACAACCCTGTGTGTTTTCCATCATGGAACTTTTGTTTGTACATCTTGTGTTCTAAACGTATGACGATATTGAAATGGAATGGTTGTTGCAAGTAAGGGTTGTTATAAAATGTGAAGGTGAACTTCAATGCACTATTTTGTTACAGTCTGCATAACAATAACTATTATATTTGAACAAGATTTGAGAAGTGAGTGACGACCCTATGTGTTTTCCATCATGTAACTTTTTTTTGTGCATCTTCTATTCTAAACGTATGATGATATTGAATGGAATAGTTGCTGCAAGTAAGGGTTGTTATAAAATATGAAGGTGAACTTCAATACATCATTTTTGTTACAGTCTCCAAAACATAAAGTGCTTATTGCATGTGCTTACATTTGAAAGTAAGTTTTCATAATGAAGTAACTTGTATAGGACAGTGTGTTTTCCAACACTGCAAATAATGTGAGCATTCTATTTGTTCCAATCACATGAAAAAAGGAAAAGCCATTTTTACTCAACCAACTAGTTATAAAATCTGAAAGTGGACTTCATTATATTTTTGGACCGTGAAAAATAAAAAGCATTTCATGAAATATGAAGGTGGACTTAAATTCATTTTTGGAGCGTCGGAAATAAATAATTATCATAAGGAAATAACTCACAGTGGACAATGTGTTTTCCAACAGTGCAATCAATGCAAGCATTTTATGTGTTCCAATCACATGGAAAAAGGAAATATTCCATTTCGACTCTACCAAATAGTCATTCTAAAAATTCAAAGTGGAATTCATTTCATTTTGGGAGTGTACAAAATAAAGACTTTTCATAAGCAAATAACTGACAGGGAACAATGTGTTTTCCAACACTGCAATCAATGCAAGCATTTTATTTGTTACAATCACATGAAAAAGGAAAAGCTGACATCTCTACTCTACCGAATCATTGTTCTAAAATTCAAAGTGGACTTCACTTCATTTTTGGAGCGTGAGAAATAAAAACTTTTCATAAAAATAATTGACAAGGGACAGTGTGTTTTCCAACATTGTAAGCAATGCAAGCATTTTTTGACTTCTAATCACATGGAAAAAGGAAATATGCCATTTCCACTCTACCAAATAGTCATTCTACAAAAATTCAAAGTGGACTTAATTTCATTTTGGGAGCATACGAAATAAACACTTTCCATAAGCAAATAACTGACAGGGGACAGTTTGTTTTCCAACACTACAACCAATGCAAGCATTTTATTTGTTACGATCACATGAAAAAGGGAAATCTTCCATCTCCACTCTACCAAATCGTTGTTCTAAAATTCAAAGTGGTCTTCATTTACATTATTGGTCATAACAAAGTAAATACTTATTGTAACAAAATAACTGACAGGGGACAGTGTGTTTTCCAACATTGCAAACAATGCTAGCATTTAATTGTTTCCAATCACATGGAAAAAGGAAATTTTCCATATACAGTCAACGAAATACTTGTTCTATAAATTTAAAGTGGACTTCATTACATTCTTGTTGGTAATGAAACAATTACAGGGCTATGAAAAGTATGATATGAAATAGATAACAACATTGTGTTCAAACTTATGAAAATGGTATATTTGTTCACCATAATTGTTCAATAATCAAATAATTACAGAGGGCCTTGAAAATTCCAATATGAAATGTATAACAACATAGGGTTAAAACATATGAAAATGGTATATTTGTTCACCATAATTATTCAATAATCAAATAATTACAGAGGGCCATGAAAAAGTTTGATATGAAATGTATAACAACATAGTGTTGAAACATATGAAAATGGTATATTTCTACACCATAATTATTCAATACTCAACTAATGAAATCCACAATGCAGAATCAGTATTTTGAGCCTGCCTCATCATATCCTACATTGCCTATTATTTGCAATTAAGTTCATGCCTGCATAATACATGGCACATTTCTTAGGGTTCTTTTGAATTTCGGGAGGGGTGATTCAAATTCCATGAACCCTCACAGATGATGAACGTGAAACAATAGATTTCTTCATAAACTATTTTTTCTCCTTGGCACGTTTAACACCTTGATGCTATAACAAACAATTAATCACAATTAATGTATGGATGGAAACAATATAAGGTAGTATGATATATATAGAAACGTATCATTTATGTGTACCTGTGGAACAAAATGCTTCATCTCAGAGATATTTCATAGCACGAAGCCACCCACGCACTCTTCAATGATCTTTGCACCAGGACATGAAAAAGGCACATAGCGCTCACCAGCAATGGCCTCAACAATATTGACTCTCACACATTTTTTTGGGTGCATAAAGTCGTGGGTTTTAGCCTTTCTATCGACAACATATGCAATTCCTTCGGCAACCTGTTTACGATGCCTCCAAAGATCAACGTGATCATTGACCTTAAAAGTGATGCCCTTGAACTCTATCATTTTTTCATCCACAGTATTTGGATGCAATGGAAATGTCATTGACGTGAATCATAATTGAAGGCATATTAAAGGATTCATAAAGAAATAAGAACAAAAGGATGGAAGTGTGTTGGGTTTGTTACTGATATAGATGGTAGGTTGTTTCTCTCCCGGTCCCCATGTCCATATTTATTTCCATCTCCCCCTTATAGGTCAGCACTCTCCTCGTCCCCATGTCCATCTTTATTACCCTCTCCCACTTGCAAGCCATTGTTGTCCCCATCCCCATGTCCATCTTTATTACCCTCTCCCACTTACAAGCCACTACTCTCCCCATCCCCATGTCCATCTTTATTACCCTCTCCCACTTGCAAGCCAGTGTTCTCCCCACCCCCATGTCCATCTTTATTGCCATCTCCCCCTTGTAGGCCAATTCTCTCCTCATCTCCATGTCCATATTTATTGCCCTCTCCCGCTTGCAAGCCAATTCTCTCCTCATCCCCATGTCCATCTTTGTTACCCTGTTCTACTTGCACGCCAGTGTTCTCCCCGTCTCGATGTCCATCTCTATTACCCTATCCCACTTGTAGGTCAGTACTCTCCTCATCCCCATGTCCATCTCTTTTACCCTATCCTGCTTGTAGGCCAATGCTCTCCCCATCCCCATGTCCATCTTTATTTCCCTACCCCACTTGTAGGCCAGTGTTGTCCCCATTCGCATGTCCATCTCTATTAGCCTCTTCAATTCCAATTGCAACCACATGGCCAATTAGGTCAAGCCCAACACTCAGTTGTTCATCCTTGCCCTATAATACCAAGAATTCAAATGTCACTTCAAATTCAGTTGCATGCAACCAATTCATTGAAATAATCAAAACAAACATTAAATAGAAGAATTATAATTCACCATTTCTTCTAGTTTCTCCATGTCAAGGCACCTTGAAAATTTTGATCGCGTACAGTCCTTCTTATTCTTCTCAATCTTAGACAGTGGGTTGGGAGGAACAACATCATCTTGTTCTCACATGGCCTCTGCTTCATCTTCCAAATCAAGAGTATCTTGTTCGAGGGCAGGACTCTATTGTTCATCATTGCCTTGTAATAGAAGGAATTTAAATGCCACATTAAATTCAGATGCATGCAACTAATTCATTGAAATAATCAAAACAAACATTAAATACAAGAGTTCAAAATCACCGTTTCTTCTCGTTTCTTCTTGTGAGGGTGTGAGGAAACTTTAAGCCCTATATGCTCCTTCTTCTTCTTCTTCTTTTCAATGTTATACGACAGGTTGGGAGAAACAACATCATCTTGTTCTTCCATGGCCTCTACTTCATCTTCAAAATCAAGAGTATCATGTTTGAGGGTAGGACTATGTTGTTCATCATTGCCCTGTAATAGCAGGATTTGAAACATCGCATCAAATTTAGATGCATGCAACCAATTCATTGAAATAATCAAAACAAACATTAAATAGAATATTTTGGAATCATTGTTTCTACTCGTTTCTTCTTGTGAGGGTGTGAGGAAACTTTAAACCCTATACACTCCTTCTTCTTCTTCTTCTTCTCAATGTTGTACAGTAGGTTGGGAGGAACAACATCATCTTGTTCTTCCATGGCGTCTGCTTCGTCTTCCAAATCAAGAGTATCTTGTTCAAGGGCAAGACTCTGTTGTTCATCATTGACCTATAATAGCAAGAATTGAAATGTCACATCAAATTCATATGCATGTAGCCAATTCATTGAAATAATCAAAACAAACATCAAATAAAAGATTTTGAAATCACCATTTGTACTCATTTCTTCTTATGAGGGCGTGAGGAAATTTTAAACAATACGCACTTCTTCTTCTCAATGTTAGACAAGGGGTTGGGAGGAACAACATCATCTTATGCTTCTATGGGCTTTGCTTCATCTTCCAACACAATAGAAACCTGCTCGAGAGTAGCACTTCATTGTTCATCCTTGTTGTGTAATAGGAGGAATTGATACGTCACATCAAACTCAGATGCATGCAACCAATTCATTCAAATAATCAAAACAAACATTAAACAGAATATTTTGAGATCATCGTTTGTTCTTGTTTCTTCTTCAGAGGGTGCCTTGAAACTTTTAACCGTGTACGAAGCTTCTTCTGAATGTTAGACATTGGGTTGGGAGGAACAACATCATCTTTTCCTTTCCTGGGCACAACTTCCTCTAGCGAATGAACACTACTCTACTAGGCGGCAGAAAGCGCTTCTCGACCATCACCCTATCATTTCATGTAAGTTAACATTACGTGAACCTTGTATGCATCAGAACATAAAATATGAACCAACCAAAATTCAGATTCGACAATTCAATCGACATTACCATTCCTTCCTTTCTCTTTCTCTCCTACAATTATAATATTGTTTGCCTTCTCTTCTCCTTTTTCTCCTCACTGGTGTATAATGCCATTCGCTTCTTCACCTCATCCTTTCCTTTTTGGGGAAGTTGAAGGAAGCTATGTTTCCCATACTTTTGACACACTTTGAATAACACGCTTCTGTTGGAGATGATGTCGTAGATTCATTTGGCACTCCATATTTTCCACCTTCTTTTTAAGGTACTCTTTCAATTTATCAGGGGGAGGAGGGGGCATTTTGCTTCCCCACCAACGCAATTCGGCCATGCTTTGGTGTTGCGAGAATAGGAAGGTGGTGATGTTGAATCTTATGCATGTTGAACACTCTCCAATCATGAAATTTTCTCCTGCATTCTTCTACAATACAATAATATACATATCTAGCATTCTCCACTTCTCTTTTGTATTCAGCAACAACCTGCACAGCAAATTCGGAAAAGAAAATTGCTTAATATATTTGATATTAAAACAATTTGAATGCACAACATATATACACAACCAAATGATGCAATAATTGAGTTATTATATCTACCTTCTCATCCACCACATCACCCTGTGCTTCATTGTATCCCTCTATATCCTTAGGGTCTCCCTTTGCATGCTCTTCCTCGTTGTCCTAGACTATGGCAAGAGCGTGATGATCTTCCTGATTATTGTCTTGAATCGAAGGAATGATATACTGTCAAAATCAGCATATTTGTAACAGACATGATATTTTCTAACTGAAATTGTAAATCATTTTGATTAACACATTGGAAGGAAAAGGCAATTGGAAGTTCACAATCAATTACCGAACACATCATTGCCTCAGGGTTCAACGTTTTCCTAAAATGAGGGGACTTCCTCTGTATCGCGATCGTTGCCTTCTGATTAAAACATTACCACTTTCCATTCAACATCATAACCACTTATGAGAGATTAAAATAGTACATTTGATTGCATCTTGTAATTACCAGATCTTACCTGCACGTTTGGGGAACGTGACCGCCCTGAAGAAGATGTGCCACTAGAGACCCTTTCAGGTGTGTTGTCCACCTCAATGACATTCTTTGATGTACAAAGCACATTCCCTTTTATATAACGCATCCTTGATTTGTTGTAAACTGTAAAATTGTTGCAAGTGTTATGGACAGTTAAAGCTCCAAAATTTATTGCACCATTTGCAGTAAGCAAGCATATCTTTTTTCAATCATAAGAAGAATTTCAAATGCATATTTTACTCTACCTAAGACTTGTGATAAATTTTGAAGATGCCTTTCATTACATTCTTTGTGTCTAAATAAAAAAAGGTTTTCAATATATTCCTACTATCAAAAAAATTGCAGGCTAGAAAAGAGATGGTGTTATGAAACATACAAGGTTCCACAGTATTGTAAAATGGTATACAAGCAACCTACTGTGTTTTCCAACATGCAATTATTTTGTGCATTTAATTTTTTCAATCACATGAAGATACTGAATTGTAATTTTACCATAACTAACAGTTGTAATTTTTGGAGGTGCCCCTTTATTACATTCCTACTATCTAAATAAGAAAATCTTCTCAAGACATTCAAACTATTAAGTGAAATTTCAGGTTGGAAAATATAGGGTGTTATAAATCTTGCAACCCACAAACTATTCTAAAACCCTTTACAAGTAACAACCCTATTGGTTACCCGCCCCACCTCAATTTGGTATTTTTTGTGATTTTCTTGATAACATTTAGCTTTCTAGATAGCAATAATGTAATGAAATTGGAAAACACGGGGCGTTAAGAAACTTGCAACCCAATGTATCCTGCACTTGCAAGTCCTCCCCGTCCTCTCAAGTGTTTAGATTTAAATATGCAGAATGAAACAACTGACAACCCACATTGTGTTTTCCAATCTTCCATTATTTTGTGCATTTCATTGTTTCAACTGTACGAAGAAATTCAAATACAATTTATACTATAAGTAAGAGTTATTATATATTTTGAAGTTGAAATTCATTACATTATTAGTGTGTTCAAATCAAAAGGCTTCCAAGACATTCATACTGTCAATATAATTGCAACTGGAGGATACATAATACTATCCAAATTCACATGAGGAGTCACCAACCAATTGGGTTCTTATTGTGTAAGTAACCAAAATGTTGTCATTACATTCATATTGTCTATGTGTGTTGACCTTGTTGTTGCATGAAAACGTCAACCTCTCAATGCCCGATACAAGTGTCAGATAAGATGCATGGTAGGCGGTTAAACCATACCATGAATCACACAGACAACACTCACTGAGGGGTTGTCCCTCACTTCTCAAATATTGTTCAAAGACAACAACTTATGTTATGTAGACTGTAACAACACAGTGTATTGAAGTTCACCTTCATATTTTATAACAACCCTTACTCATAGTAAACATTCCATTTCAATGTCGTTATACGTTTGGAACATAAGATACACAAAAAAAGTTGCAGGATGGAAAACACACAAGGTTGTCCCCTCCGCCCCCCTCCACCAGCACGACAACATTTCATGACAACTAGACAACTTTGAAGTATACCTTTCTCATTTCCAAAACATTCACTTCTCTCCATTATACATCGATGATAGCTTTTGACATCATGGACCTGAGTGGATTGAATTGTGGAAGAGGTGGTGATGTGTGCTGGAGAGAAGAGCTTGTTTTGTGAATATTGTAAAGTAGCTCCAAAGATGCCCAGTTGCCATGAAATGTTGCCATGTCTTTATAGAGGTCTTATCTAATGCTTGTATCAGGAATTCACAAGTCGACCTTTTCATACAATGGCAAGGCCAACAATGTGTAATTGTAGGTTGGAAAACACTGGGTTTTATTGAACCTGCAAACCAAATACCATTTACAAACCCTTCACAAGTAACATCCCAATTTGTTACTCACCCCTCAGTTGAATTTGGATGCTTTTATATATCCCACAACTGTAACTCCCCCTTGTGCTCTCAAACCTTCAGCTTTCAAAGTGCATAATGAAAGAACTCACAACACAAAGTGTTTTCCAGTCTCTATTTTTTTCTGCAATACATTGTCCCATCATGCGGTGTATGTATTTTTGTATGTTTTAATGCATTTTTGTATGTTATGATGCCTCTAACATGCATTCTTCTAGGGAGAATAGAGACATCCAATTGTAGGGAAGAAGCTAATCTCCCTATAAAATATAGTAAACTCAAGCTATTATCCTTGAAAAAACATGTCTTTGAAATGATAACATAATCAAACATAAATGATATCAATTTTTCATAATCCTTATTAATTATTTCTAGTTGATTTTTGGACTCGATTGTGTAAGAATTTTTGCATCAACGTTTCGAATCAAACTCTGTAATCCAAAACTAGGATGAAGAAGAGACCATCAACGTCACCCCTTATGCTCTCTTCTTCATCCTGATGATGGATCGGGGAGTTTAATCTAAAATGTTGATGCAAAATTTATTACACAATCGAATGCAAAAATCAACTAGCAATAATAATTGAACATGTCTTATCCCTGAAGAAGGGAAATACGTTATCATGTGTAAGCCATGTTGCAAGGATATCACCTTCTACAATTGGGATGAGGCTATTCTCCCTACAAAAACGCATGTCAAATGCATCATAACAGTCATCATGTTTTAAAAATAATATTTTGAAATGGACAAAAATCCCAAAATGTGGCATTGAAAACCATTATTTGCAAATAGCAAAAAGCCCAGATGAGGTCCCATTTTCGCTTCCATTTTCCACAACGACGTTTTGCAGGTTGCTAGAGAGCAATGAGAAAAATGAAATTTTGCAATTGTCAAATGAAATAACTGACAACCCATTGTGGAAATATGAGTGAAATAACCGAATAAAATTTAGAGAAATCAAAAACCATAAATATTATGTAAGAGTTTTGTTTCAAATTTCACTTTGCTATAGTTGAAATCTCATTTCACTTTCTTCATTTTATTGGAACAAAATGCCCCGACAGAAAAGAAGGCCAGACGAGCAAATGGCACCGATAGAAAGACTTGACGGTCAGATGTTAACTCTGACCTGTTGTGGCCTGTCATCAGGAAAACATGTCAGCACCGACAGATTTTCAAAATCATATTTTGGAATGGACAAAAACCCAAAAATCCATGGCATTCCAAACCATTATTTGAAAATAGAAAAATGAGGTGCCAAGAATGTAATGAAATTGGAAAAAATTAAGTATTATGAAACTACAAGGCACAGTGTTGTTATAGATTGTTTGTAGTGTTGGAAAACACACTGTCCCATTTTAGTTAGTTCATTATGAAGAGTTTCACTTTTATTTCGTTATGCTCCAAGAATGTATTGAAGTCCACTTTCAAATTTTTGAACTTTCTGGTACAGTCCAAATGTCATTTCACTTTCTTTATCTCATTGGATCAAATAAAATTCTTGCATTATTTGCAATGTTGGAAAACACACTGTCTCTTCTCGCTTTTATGGGGTTTTACAGCACTATATGCATTGCTTATTTCTTAACACCTAGGGTTTTCCAACATGCATTCTTACTAAACAAAAAGAATTTCTTCAAATGCTTTCGTAATATAGACAGTCTGAATGTATTGAAAATCCCTTTCATAATTTATAAGGACTTTTAATTTGGGAAAAAAATTGCATTTAAATTTCACATGACTGAAAAAAAAAAGTGCACAAAATAATTTCAATTTGGAAAACACAATGTTGGGTTTCAATTATTTGAATGTCCTTGTTTAAATGTAAAGGGTTGTCTCATGGTGGGTTGCTTGCTTCTTAACACATAGGGCATTGCAACATGGAGTTTTAGAAAACGGTATGAATGTCTTCAAAATAACACCTTCCATTGTTGTGTTTAAATTTTGGATGATTGAAAAAAAAATTGCACAAAATAGTTGTATTTTAGAAAACACAATGTGGGTTTTCAGTTGTTTGAATCTCCTTGTTTACATGTAAGGGGTTGTCTCACAGTAGGTTGCTTTCTTCTTAACACATACAGTTTTGCAACATGAAATGTTACAAAATAGTACGAATGTATTCAAAATCACACCTTCCATTGTTGTGTTTAAGTTTCAAGTATATAACAAATTGCATGCTTCATAACACACTGCATTTTTCAACCTCCACATCACAATATACCCAAGCCCTTTTGGTTTTTAAACCTGTATATGTAGGTGTGCATTACAAATAGCAAGAACACCAATTTCTTATCGTTATTGGAAATAATGAATAAACTCGTTGAAATTGGTGCATGTTGTGTAGTGTATGTTGGAAAACACAATGTGTTTTGAAGCCTGCCTTTACTTATACCCAACCTTTGTCTTGAAATGCAAATATATACAAACGTATAGATGGTGTTCTATTTTATCAAAAAGCACATCTCTCATTTAAGGGGGACTCTATTAACCGTCAACACATAGTGTGCTTCATTGTATGCACTTCATTTTGTTTTGCAACAATTCATGTTGGAAAACCCTAGGTGTTAAGAAACAAGCAATCCAGGTAGTGTTGTAAAACCCTCTGCAACACTATTGGATAGTACCCACCACCTGGATTTGGTTGGTTTTCTCCTCCAACTCCTCCACATGCACTCAAACCTTAGCTTTCAATGTGCAGACTAGAAACAAACAGTGTTTTCACCTTTCTTTCTCCAAAACAAAAAGGCCCACGTCATTCCCCTTCCAGTTTTCTCGTGCCAGAAAAAAGCAAATGAAATAAAAACTTCATGGCCAAGCTAAGTCACCCGTGTTAATCGACCGGTAGGGGGCGGGAAAACAACCCTGACAACGTCATTAACTCCTACCTAGCATTTCTTGAACGTTTTCTCATGTTTGCCAGTTTCCTCAAATTTTGTTTCCATATATGTTGTTATGTATGCTTTTATTTATGGTTTTATGCAATTTTTTGTATGTACATAGGTGCATCTTTTTTGGCATAAGTGTCTACACAATTGACAACACGTGTTTCTAAACCTCCAAAGTGGCAACAAGTAAAACTCATATTTGTAAAGAGGCTTCTACATTGCAAAACACATTGTGTTTTCAAAAAAATTGCATTGTGTTACAGAAGAGCAATTCCATTACAAAATTTGGGAAGCCTAATGGTCATTTATGTGTTATTATGGCCTCACCTTTGCAGTTTATATGATATATTATACTAAGTAAAAACAATTACAATAACAATGCTCCTAATTCACAACCTTATGAAACCCAACTATGCAACAATGCTTCACAACTAAACAAATGTACATGATTTAAAAGGAGAATTACTCTAATGTAAAATCATAAATATTATGCTCTTTTTGAAATACATCTAATCTAATTACCAAAGATCCAAAGGTTCCTGTTCTTTTTTGGGAGATAAATGATACCGATGTGTTGTTGCAAAAATCAACCTAAAATTAACACAAATCAATTGTGAGAAGGATAATTGAAAGATGTAGTATCACCCGTCACTGATTCTTTAAAAATTTCTCATGCAACACTCACTCTTCAACAAGGAAACATGATTCACATAAAATTTTGGGATATAATACACACACAATAATGTAACATTTATTTTATTTAAATTAAACCCAAATTGTTTGCATTCCCCACAATAAGCATCCCATCCCTATATAAATTAGAACTTCTAAATATAAAAAAAATTGGAAATTTAACTATCCAGTGCACTTGCAATTCAAGCTATGGCAGCAAAAATCACATGTATTTATTGCAGAAGCTTCACGTCTCCTGAAGCATCCTTCTCAATCCACCTACCCTTGTTTTGTTCAATTTTGTTTCCTCACCTATATCAACCACCTGGAAGAGAGACAAGTGTTAGCAATAGATTAAATTAGAAAATTAAAGATATTTGGTGCTACAAAGAATTCACTTCATTCCAAACTTCACCGATATGGGATTATATGTTGTGTTGACTGCAACATGTCAGCTTGTACAATTAATAAACAAACATATTAATCTATACGATGGGAAATTAATTTCCAATTTAACCTATTGCTAACACTTGTAATATATATCAACAATTATATCTACCATTCTACTGGAACTATGAAGTAATGAACGTTCATTCGGATATATCTCAAACTCATCTCTCTCAGCATATGAAAGAGGCCATCACTTGAACGATCAATAAGGACAAACAAGACACACACAAAAAGATACCATGCACCACTATCAAACTTCTATTTATTTCATTACTTGTACAAATAACTGAAAAAAATATAGATTATTACAAGACATTATGGTTGCAAAACACAGTGTGCATCAGCTATTCAAGAATAAATGTTAAAAAGTCAATGAAAACCTTGGTGATCACCTTGATTGACCAAAAAATAGCAGGTGATCACATTGGTTAAATATGATAATGCACAGAATAATTACACATTGGCTAACACTCTGCGGTTCAATCTCCATGCTCAAACCTAGAGGGTGAAGAGCACAGTGAGGAGTTGCACGTGGGGAAACCACAAAACTTACCAAATTGAGGCGAGGATGAGTAAGCAATTGGGTTGCTACTTGTAAAGGGTTTTATAACAGTATGTGGGTTACAACTTGTATAACACCCAACGTTTCCCAACCTAGAGTTTTAGAAAATAATAAGAATGTATTCAATAAATTTTGTGATCAACGCAGTAACAACCCAATAGGAGTCTCACCCCTTGGCTCGATTTCATTACACACCCAGTGTTTTCCAACATGCACTTATATATAGATAGTAAGAATGTAATGAAAATGTTTTTTTTAGTACACAATAAGAATGTAATGGGACACAGCTAATCTCTACACAAAACACACCTATGTACATACAAAAATGTATGAAACCATACATAGAAACATACCAAACATGACAAGACATTGTAGTGCAGAGCCTGCCAAACAGGGGATAAAACTGATGAAACCAATGTACGGGAGAAAACATTAGAGAAATGGTATGAAGGAGATAACAACACCATTTGGTCTCCTGTCGGTCGATAAAACTAGGCCATGTGGCTTGTGCAGGCACGGGGAGGAGCTGCAGGTGGGGAATACAAAAAACATACCAAATTGATGTGAGGGGTGACTAAGCAATTGGGTTGCTACTTGTAAAGGGTTTTAGAACAGTATGTGGGTTGCGAGTTTTATAACACCCAGTCTTTTCCAACCATGAATTTCAGAAAATAGTAAGAATGTAATCGAAACCTTTTCTGATTAACACAATAACAACCCAATTGGTTTGTGACCTCTCACCTCAATTTGATTACACACCCAGTGTTTTCCAACATGAAGTTATATATACACCGTATGAGCATAATGAAAAATATTTGTTTAGTACACAATAAGAATATAATGAAGATCACCTTCAAAATTTATGCAAACCGCATTGAATGAGATAGATAAAAGATAATGTATTGAGTGAAGAGATTCTCCCTACTATTCAAAAGTTGAGGAAGGTGCATGTGCAATATGTGCAATCAGAAAATGGCAATGCAGAACTCGACCACCAGGTAGTACATAGTATGTAATCGAAAAAGAATTTGCTCTAAAAACACTTGAAAAGAAGCAAGCCAAAGTGAATGAGATAGATAATGTATTCACTGAAGAGATTGTTCCTCCTCTTTAGAATTTGACGAACGAGCATGTGCACTATGTGAAATGGGAAAATGGCAACACAGAACAGGAGGCAGCAAGTACTAGAATGCATGGAATGAAAAATAAATCTTCTCTAAAAACACTTGAAAAGAAGTGGAGCGGTTGAGTGAGATGCATAATGTATTGACTGAAAAGATCCTCCATGCTCTTGAGAAGTTGACGAAGGTGCATGCGTAGTATAAGCAAAGGGAAAATGGCAATGCACAAGTGGACAAACTAAAGAGGTTTTGTATTGCACAACAATTTGTGCATGCAAAGAAATTCAAAGATGCTGCTATGGATGGAGTTGAACAAGTAAATTCTATCATGAATAACTTCTACAGTATAGTATATTTTCCACTATGAACTGTAATAACTATTTTATTTATTAGTTTTGAAGCTTCCTCATAAGTGGCACTTTCCAGAGTAATAACTTACAATTTTCCTGTGACACATTGCACAAAATTGTCTTGTCCATCAAGACTTTTTCTTGAACTTCCCTAACTTATTATACTTTTCAAAAATAGTACATAGGAATTTGAATATTCTTTCTCTTCAAGCGACTTTTAATGCATTCCACTCAATTACGAACACACCTTGGATAACTCCACTTTTCTAATTTCGATTCGATGAGATAAAAGAGGAGTTAGCCAAACTGTGGTCAACATTGATTGTCCAAGTGCATTAAAAGTTATGCTTCAAGAGGAAGATTATTGAAATTCCTTTTCTACTCTCTCTAAAAGGACAATAATATTAGGGAAGTTCTTGAAAAAGATTTTATTGACAAGACAACTTGGGTGCTCTGTGTCCTAGGAAAATTACAAGTTATTAGTTTCACAAAATTACATGTAGACAGCATGAGTGTCATGAAAACCTTTAGTTTTGTAGTCAGTAAGAATGTAGTCAAGTCCATTGACCTTCACAAGTTATTTGCAACTCTTACTTACACTAGAAGTTGGATTTCAATTTCCTCATATGGTTTTAAAAATAAATGCAAAAAATAATTTAGAACAAAAAATATGCTAGCACTAAAGTAACTGACATGGGACACTATGTTTTCCAACAATGCATGCTATATATATATGTGTGTGTGTGTGTGTGTGTGTGTATATATGTATGTATATATGTATATATATATATATATGTATGCATATATATGTATGTATATATGTATATATATGTATATATGTATATATATGTATATATATGTATATATGTATATATATGTATATATGTATATATATGTATATATGCTGCCAACAAATAATAAATAATAATTTTGACACAGGAGAGTTATTTTTCTAAGTAGAAATCTTTTTTTATATCCAAATTACTCGAACAATAATATAAGTGCATTAAAAGTTGTGCTTCAAGAGGAAGATTATTGAAATTCCTTTTCTACTCTCTCTAAAAAGGACAATAATATTAGGGAAGTTCTTGAAAAAGATTTTATGGACAAGACAACTTGGGTGCTTTGTGTCCCAAGAAAATTACAAGTTATTAGTTTCACAGAATTACATGTAGACAACATGAGTGTCATGAAAACCTTTAGTTTTGTAGTCAGTAAGAATGTAGTCAAGTCCATTGACCTTCACAAGTTAAAGCAACTCTTACTTACACTAAAAGTTGGATTTCAATTTCCTCATATGATTTTAAAAATAAATGCAAAAAATAATTTAGAACAATAAATATGCTCACACTAAAGTAACTGACATGGGACACTGTGTTTTCCAACAATGCATGTTATTTATATATATATGTATGTATGTATGTATGTATGTATGTATGTATGTATGTATGTATGTATATATATATATATATACATGCATATATATATATATACATACATATATGTATGTATGTATGTATAAATGTATGTATATATATGTATAAATGTATGTATATATATGTATATGTATGTATATGTCTATATATATGTATATATACATACATATGTATATATATATGTATGTATATATATATGTATATATGTATATATATATGTATGTATATATATATGTATATATGTATATATATGTATATATATGTATGTATATATATATATATGTATATATATGTATGTATATATATGTATATGTATATATATGTATATGTATATATATGTATATGTATATATGTTGCCAACAAATAATAAATAATAATTTTGACACAAGAGTGATTTTTTTAAGTAGAAAAAAAAAATTATCTCCAAATTACTCGAACAAATCTTTCCATAACAAACTAATTGGCATGCAACGGTGTGTTTTCCAACACTCCAAATAATGCGAGCATTTTATTTGTTCCAATCAGATGAATAAAGGGAAATGCCATATTTACGTCACCAAAGAGTTGTTCTAAAATATGAAGGTGAACTTCATTACATTTTTCGAGTGTACAAAAAAAAAACTTTTCATGAGAAAATAACTAAGAGGAGACAATGTGTTTTCCAACACTGCAGATAATGCAAGTTTTTTATTTTGTTCCAATCAGATGAAGAAAGTGAAATGACATTTGGACTGTAGAAAAGATTTATTCAAAAACTTCAAAGTGGTTTTCATTACCTTCTTCGAGCATAATGAAACAAAAATTTTCATAACAAACTAATTGACATGGGACAGTGTGTTTTCCAACACTACAAATGATGGGAGCATTTTATTTGTTCCAATCAAATGAAAAAAGGGAAATGCCATATTTACATCACCAAAGAATTTTTCTAAAAGATCAAGGTGGACTTCACTACATTTTTGGAGCGTACAAAACCAACACTTTTCATGAGGGAATAACTGAGAAGAGACAGTGTGTTTTCCACCACTGCAAACAATGTGAGCATTTTATTTCTATTTGTTTTTCCTCTTTTGATTGGTACAGTCAAAATGGCATTTCACTTTCCTCATCTAATTTGACCAAATAAAAGAATGCTCACATTATTAGCAATGTTGGAAAACACATTGTCTCCATATGAGGTGTTAAGAAACAAGCAACCAATATAGTGTTGTAAAACCCTCTGCAACTAAGAGGAGACCGTGTGTTTTCCAACTCTGCAAATAACTTGAGCAATTTATTTGTTCCAATCAGGAGAAAGCTAACTTGTAAACAAAAAGCACCAATGTATGTAACATGAGATTGAAATGGCATTTCATTTTCCTCATCTGATTTGACCAAATAAATGCTCACATTATTTACAGTGTTGGAAAACACACTATCTCCATATAAGGTGTTAAAAAACGAGCAACCCATATAGTGTTGTAAAACCCTCTACAACTGAGAGGAGACAATGTGTTTCCCAAATATACAAGTAATGCGAGCAATTTATTTGTTCCAATAGGAAAAAGCTAACTCCTAGACAAAAATAACCTATGTATGTAGCATGATATCGTACCCCCCATCCCCCATCCCCTGCGGTGGATAAAACGGCCCCGACAGAAAAGGTGGTCGAACGGACAAACAGAAAAGGTGGTCGAACGGACAAATAGAACCGACAGAAAAACTTGACAGTAGGATGTTAACTCTGTCATGGGAGAAATCTAACTCATAGACAAAAAGCACCTATGTATGTAACATGAGATCAAAATGGCATTTCATTTTCCTCATCTGATTCGACCACATAAATGCTCACATTATTTGCAGTGTTGGAAAACACACTGTCTCCATATAAGGTTTTAAGAAACAAGCAACCATATACTGTTGTAAAACCCTCTAGAAGTGAGAGTAGACAGTGTGTTTTCCAACACTGTAAATAATGTGAGCAATTTATTTGTTCCAATCAAATAAAGAAAGTGAAATGACATTTGGATTGTACCAAATAGTTGTTCAAAAATTTGAAAGTGGACTTCATTACATTCTTGGAGCATAGGAGCCAGCTAACTCCTAGACAAAAATAACCTATAACATACAAAAATGCATGAAAAACATACATAACATGACGAGACATCGTAGTGTGGGGCCCGCCAGACGGGGGATCAAAGTGACGAAACCGACAGACGGCACCAAATGTCCGAGAAATGGTAGGTAGGAGTTAACAGTGTCATCAGGTCGATTTTCCTGCCAATTAAGAGGAGACAGTGTATTTCCCAACACTGTAAATAATGTGATCATTTTATTTGTTCCAATCAAATAAAGAAAGTGAAATGAAATTTGGTATGTAGCAAAGAGTTGTTCAAAAAATTGAAAGTGGACTTCATTACATTCTTGGAGCATAACGAAATAAAACTCTTCATATCAAACTAATTGAAATGGGACAGTGTGTTTTCCAACACTACAAATAATCTATAACAACACTGTGCCTTGCATGTTTCATAATACCTATTGTTTCCCAATTTCATTACATTCTTGGCATTGGGCTGATGTAAGAAGTTGGGTCCACAAAATGCTCAAAAAGTGGAAGTGTTTTTGTTGTTTTTCAGAATTTTTCACATTTGGACTGAAATTTTGAGGCACTTAGACAATGAATCTTAAAAAAAGTCAATAATATGAAATTTTGTATTTTAAGTCTAGTTTCCAAATATGCATTTTATTCAAATATCCAAATGATAGAAATTAAATTTCGATAGAGATGTATAAAAACCTCTTTTTAAAAGTCCATGTTTTTTACCATACCATGCACGTGTACGGACACCACTTTTTGATCCAAATAAAAGTATTTTTCAAATTCATTTTGGGGAAAGAAAGCTAACAACATGAAGATTGATGAGGAAATTTTTCTGTAATTTTTTATTGAATTTTTATTGGCCTTAATTGTTGTTTTTAAAAATCAACGTATAAGACAACATAATTGGACCTAAACTAAAAAAAAATTGAATCTTTTTTTTTTCATTGTGTAGAGAATTGTCTAAGTTTTGATGTCATATATTTTTTTTACAAGAAACTTAACCAAAAAATAATAATTAAAAAACAAAAAAACCTGATATTTCAAGTTTAAGGACTAGTTTTCTCAGAAATTAATTAAAAAATAAAAAATATAATCCAATATTAATAAAAATTATATATTTGGAAACTAGACATCGTGTTCTCTAATGGGTTTTAATTTTATAGATTGATTCGGAAAAAAAAAGTCCATCAGCCATACTATCAAAGTTGGACATTCTTCTTCAATCTGCCTTAGTTTTTTAGTTGCAAGTCAAAGGCTAAGGGTCAGATTGCCAAGTCTTTCCCGAGCCTAAAACTGACTACATGTGGGTTGGAGATTCAAATTTTTAATAACGCGTATGCATTTATAAAAACTCGTACACATTACAAAATGCATGTGTTCTTTATTTGTTTGATTATTTAACAAATAAATGCTTTTTAGAAACGTGTACACATTTTGAAATGCAAAACACGTATGTGTTTTACATTTCAAAACACGTATACCTATTTCTAAAAGGTATTTATTTTTTAAAATAAATGATTTGTATGTGTTATAAAATATGTACGCGTTATATAATGCATACGCATTTTTTAGCGCATACGCGGTTTTTTAGGCTCGGGTACCTGATGCATAACGCATACGCGTTTTTTAATAACGTGTAGGCGTTTTCTGTTAGAATTATTTTTTTTGGCCAAAACTTCCCCTCTTCGTGGACCCAACTTCTTGCTTTTACCCCACCTCATTTTGATATTTGCAAATAATGGTTTGGAATGCTACGTTTTTTTGGGTTTTTGTCCATTCCAAAATATGATTTTAAAAACCCACCGATGTTGACATGTTTTCTCAGCAACGGGAAAAGCTACGGAAGGTCAGAGTTAACGTCCGACCATCAAGTCTTTCCATTGGTGCAATTTGTCAATCCAGCCTTCTTTTTCGTCGGGGCGTTTTGTTCCAATCAAATGAAGAAAGTGAAATGACATTTTGGATTGTACCAAAGTGGATTGTACCGGCAGACAGGACCAAACATCTAGGAAAGGTAGGTAGGAGTTAACTAACCTAGGACAATGTGTTTTCCAACACTGCAAACAATCTATAACACTGTGCCTTACAGGTTTCATAATACCTATTATTTTCCAATTTCATTACATTCTTACTATCTAAATAACAAAAGGTTCTCCGAACAATCACAAAACATACCAAATTGAGGTCGCGGGGGAGTAACCAATTGGGTTGTTACTTCTAAAGGGTTTTAGAATAGTCAAAGTTTTAGGAGACAGGGAGTCAGCTAACTCCTAGACAAAAGTGACCTATGTACATACATAACGACATACATGGTAACATACATTCTTGGAGCATAACAAAATAAAACTCTTCATATCAAACTAACTGAAATGGGACAATTTCCCAATTTCATTACATTCTTGGCACCTCATTTTGATATTTACAAATAATGGTTTGGAATGCCACATTTTTTTGGGTTTTTGTCCATTCCAAAATATGATTTTAAAAACCCTTCGGCATTGACATGTTTTCTCGGCAACGGGACAGGCTATGGTAGGTCGGAGTTAACGTCCAACCATCAAGTCTTTCTATCAGTGCAATTTGTCCATACGGCCTTCTTTTTCATCAAAGCGTTTTGTTCCAATCAAATGAAAGTGAAATTACATTTGGACTGTACCAAAGTGGATTGTAATAATAGACAAGACCAAATGTCCAGGAAAGGTAGGTAGGAGTTAACTAACATGGGACAGTGTGTTTTCCAACACTGCAAACAATCTATAACACTATGCCTTGTAGTTTTCATAATCCCTATTGTTTTCCAATTTCATTACATTCTTACTATCTAAATAACAAAAAGGTTCTCCAGACAATCACAAAACATACCAAATTGAGGTCAGGGGTGAGTAACCAACTGGGTTGCTACTTTTAAAGGGTTTTAGAATAGTCAGAGTTTAAGGAGACAGTGTGTTTTCCAAAATGAGAGTGTATAAAATGGTGGAAAAAATGGGATCTCATCTAGGCATTTTGTTATTTACAAATTATGATTTCGAATGCCATGTTTTGCACTTTTTTTTCCATTCTGAATAAGAATGTGAACAATGGCGACGTTTTGGGTTTTATGTGGTTTTCAAAATATATCATTTCATTGCAGAACCCACGTTGTGTTTCCCAACTTCATAATATATTCTGCATGGTTTTTTCTTTCTATAAACATTATTCAGTAATTTCACTCATATTTCCACAATGGGTTGTCATTTATTTCATTCAACAATGGCAAAATTAAAAAACTAGCATACAAGAGGAAAGGAAACAAAAATTAAAAAACCCTCGACACAAAAAAATATTAATAGCCTTGCATTTCAAATAAATACCCCTTTCCCCAATGAAAACCCTGCAACGTTCAAAATAAGAATGTCAACAATGGCGACATTCTAGGCTTTATATGGTTTTCACAATATACCATTTCATTGCAGAACCCACATTGCATTTTCCAAACTCGTAATATATTTTGCATGATTTTTGGTTTCTATAAATGATATTCACTTATTTCACTCATATTTCCACAATGGGTTGTCACCTATTTCATTCAGCAAGCACAAAATTTCCAAACCAGCAGACGAGAGGAAACAAAAATTAAAAAACCCTCTACAAAAAATCACATAAACCATAACCCCGCAGAATGGTCATTCATTTCTTCAAAGTTCCTAGGCAGAATGGCAAATTGGCAAATATTTCAAGCATATATACATACCTACTAGCTTTGAACGCCTGCAACTCCTTCCCGTTGCTCTCCACCAAAATTTCGTTGTAGAAAATGGGACCTCATCTGGGCTTTTTGATAATTGCAAATAATGGTTTTTGATATTTGCAAATAATGGGCTTTTTGATATTTGCAAATAATGGTTTTGAAATAAGGTTTAGAGTTATATTTGATTTCTCGAATTCTCAAGGTTTTAGGACAAATTTTGAGGTGGCTTTCAAGCTTATATATAATAGTTCTAAAGATGACGATCTTGGTGAACTCCCAATAGAGAAGTGTAGTTTTTAGAGAGCGACTTAGGACTCAAATGTTCTTGATGAGTATAAGCCTCTAGTTAGAGCATATATTTATCCTTTATGGATAGATGCCTACCATGTTTTGTTAGATGCCTATCTCAAATGGATAGATGAACTCTTATCTCAAATGGATAGATGATTAACCCATATGGTTAGATGCTTATTCTAAATTGGATGAATGCCTATCCCATATGAATAGAAGTGCCTAAGTATACAAATGAATGAACACTAGTAACTTAAGTGATATAATAACAAGAAAAAGTAGTAGTATTCTTTGGTATAATAGTTGAGTTGTTACACACTCTTGTTATATTTATATAAAAAAGAGGTTACACATTCTTTACAAAAGATTTACATTTCTCCACTATTAGTATGACGATGAAATATAATAAAACTGGATAGATGTGGATAAACTTGTCCAAAAATAAATAAATATCATCAAAAAAAAATTATTATGAGAATTTATGCACTTAGCTAAGATTCACAAAAAAATATTAAAAATAGTCAAAAATTCTACACATGTTATTTCTTATTAATTCATATATTTTCTTATTTTATTACTTAAATATGGTGACACAAAAATTAACTCAAATTTATCTGAACGATAGTCCAACAAGTTTCAATCCAAAAGTGATATCTCTAATGATTTACCAATAGGTTAGCCCTCAAGTATTAACTATAAACCCTCTTAGTAATTTGGTCTATTGCCCTTTCATTTGAAATTATACAATGAAGCATCATTTTATAAGAATTTATGTTTATATTTCCTCAAAACATTGTCATTGTTCTTCAACCCATGTTAGCTAATCATTTATTTATAGATCTATTGATCATGATAGTCTTTTAGAGAGATTATTTTTCCTCTTCTAACTTTGTTCCCTTTATGTTTACTTTAGAGTTTTCTAAAATGGCATTGATTTTGACAAATTGATAGTGATGTTTGTAATTCATATTTAAATCAAATTTACAAATTCACATATGAAAATTGAATTTTAAAAAATAATAATAATTAAAAACTTATTTATTATAAAAGAATTAAATTCATATAAATAAAATAAATTTAAATAATAAGAAGAGTAAACAATCTCTAAATTAAGACCACCTTAACCTTGTCTAAAATAACATCTAATTATATGTATATATTAATCAAACTATTTTTTGAAAAAATTTAGTACTTGTCACTTATAACAAGTAGTTTTAATGATCAAATTAAAGAAATAATTTGTTTTAGAATTTATATTAAAAAATTATTATTATATATTAGAATGCTCCAAATAAATTTTTAAAACCATTGTTTTCTTTATTAGATATTTCACTCACAATTCATTACTTTGTAACAAGAAAAATATATCTTAAAGAGAGGGCCGAAAAAATTATTAGTGCAACAGATTCTTAAGAATCAATCACAATCAATCTAGATGTTTAACTATTAAAGTATAACCAACTAATTAAGATTTGTATTGCATTCCATGCAACCCTTGCCATTAGATTAGACAATAACCAATAGTAATTTTTACAAAAGAAATGACACCCATCTTTTACATTAATTTCATATTGCAAGTTCATTGGTAAAGATAAAATTTATTAGTAATCAATTTATATTAGTTAGATTTACAAAAATGATGTTAAGTTTTTTATATTCTTCCATGTCTTGTAAACTAAGCTTAAATGTTAGCAATCTCTCTTATATTAATATTGTAGCCTCCATTAGAGTGAGACCCTGTGATAAAATTGATTCAAACTAACTATTATCTTTGGTTGGACTCCCAACTTCATTAGCATTCCATGCTCGACCAATCACAGGAGTCCTCATTCCATAATGCATGGGTGTTGCTAAGGGATCAAAGTCTAAATCTCTAATTGGAGTCATGTAAGTCTGCATACGATGCACAAGTGTTTGACTACCATGGTTAGTATTATTGGCATCTATAAATGGGTCAGTTATATGATCGCGACTCACTACAACAATTTTTATTTGTGATTCCAGCTCAATTCTTACACTATGGCCCTCTATGCCCAACACTCGCCCACGATAGCCCTTGTACCCACCAAGCCTAATCTTCACCATTTTTCCAACCAAATGATCTTGTCTTTCTCTACCTCTTCCTCTTCCACCATATCTTTCTTGCCTTACTCTATTGCCATATTGAGATGTCCCAAAACTTCTAAATGTAGTAATTGGGTTTGTATTAACTGTCACAACATTACCAAAATTTAATACATAAAATACACTTAAATTAAAAACCGCAAACAGAAATTATATTTTAATATATATATATATATAACTTTATTTATATTTTTTTCCAACCCAAACATAATTTTTTGATATTACTTTTATCTTTTTAGAAATGGTAAATGGAGGAGGATTTTGTGGAGACATTCAAATATGATCTTCTCTACTTCTTTACATTGATGACTTTGTTAATTATTAGATATGCAACTATTAAAGACAGAAATGAAAGACAACTGATTGCAAAAGAATTAGGGGGAGTTACTCAGTGAGTAGGATTATGGAAAAGGATTTTGTAGGGTGATTAGTGTGGGCTTGGACTTCATTTCTTTGCATCCTTCTGTCAAAATTTGGGTCAGCTGCACTTTATGGTACTAGTAAACAGAGCATGGATAAGGGTTCAGTAAAATGATTTAAATTAGTCATGGTTTTCAATTGCTTTTGCTTTGATGCTGTCAATTTTGGAGAAATGATATTGATTCTGTTCTAAATTCAGGTAAATTGAAGAATGCTTTGGTAGTGATTATATTTTGGATTTGACTAGAGAGCAACAAGATCACAGAAGGAAATGAAGGGCTAGGGACATATGAGGGTAGGGCAGTTGGTTGTATGAATAGATATCTTTCACCCTATGGTACAAAGATTGTAGCTTATGATGCTATCACTAGTGCAATATGCAACCTAATAATGTGATAAATATTTCCAACTTTACCTGATTGTGTTTGATAATGCAATCCCCCAATGACAGCACAAGAGGCAGCCCTAGCACATATGAAACCGCCATTCTCAACACAGTGGCCATCCCTAATGAAAACAATCCCTCGATTTATATGCTCAACAAGCCCCTGTTTTCCCTTGAAAGGTCCCTCCAGAATCCTCATCACATCCTTGAGACCTACACTGTTCCTATACTGATCATATGCTTTAAAGTTCCTATCAAATATCTTCTTTCTAATGTCCCTCAGCTTTACACTCACAACCTCTGCTCTATCTGGAACAGCCTTCAAAATCTGGAACCCATCAATCTCAACACTAGTAATGACTCCAAAATTGGTTCTATCCAACTGCACAAGATCATGCAGCTGATACTCTCCAAGCTTAGTAACCCCAGAAGTCTCTTCTTTACACTCCACAACATTATCTGCAAAAACCTTTATAGCTTCCCTAGTCCTGTCTGCAACTATAATAAGCACATTATTTGTCTCTAGCTTAACAATCATCCCTGTAGTGCCTTGATGTGTTCCACTCACTACTTTGACATGATCCCCTGTTTCAAAAAACTTACAGAGCTCATTCTGATGAAAAGTCAGAATAGTCCCTTCAATCTCCTTCATCTTAGTCTTCACATGTATATTCTGATCATCCACCTTCTCCACACACCCCTTCAAATTCTTTAAATCGCCACTCATAACAACAACCACATCACCCTTCCTGAAATGCCTCTGTTTCTTGCTGCCAGCAACAGAAGCAGCCATGTCAGACTCTGCATCATTGCTTTGAAATTTCTGAAGCTCATCAAAGGAAGGCTTTATGTTCTGTGAGCTGATAGACTTGATCGACATAGTTTTGTACAAATACCCATCTTTAAACATCATATTCTCCACCGTCTCAAATATCTCTCCTGTAACAGAATCCCTTTTGCGTTCAACCACAATGCCCATGTCCTTAATTTGACGCAGATTAACAAACCTTGCAGGTGGAACAATCTTAGCTGCCTTTTTCTTCTCCGTATCAGAAGCACATCCTTCTATTCTCTTCTTCAGAGCCTGAAAATCAAGCCTGGGCACAAGCTTCAGAGTAATCCTCTGCCTCAGATTGTCTAACTCCACGACCTTAGCAAGGTCTCCTTTATAAATCCCAGATTTTACCCTTACCCATGTCTGTTTTCCAAGCTCCGTTTGCTTTACCTGCACTGTAAGCACGTCCGTCATTTCTTTAATGGGCACCAACTTCACAGTCTGAGAATAGATATTCCTCATGCCCTTACACGCCTGCTTAACGAATGCATCTTTATGCGCTTCGATGTATAAGTAGCCCTTGAGATGATCCAGAGCAACTGCAGATATAATTTGCAGGTCTATTCCCTCGGCCTTCAAGTCCAAATACTTTTGCATCAGGCAGCATGCGGCCTCGCGTTCGAATCCCTGAGCGCATTTCACCATCCACAGCTTGGGGTCCGTCACAGAGGGCAAATTCGCTTGCTGTTCCACTTGCCCAATTTCTTCCTCACCATATTCCACCTGCTCTCTGTGTGCTGCGTATCTTTCATGAATCTGTCGCTCCAAATCTTCCAAGTCTTCTTCCTCTTGTTCTTTCTCCTCGAATTCGACTCGAGAATGTTGATGGTGTCGAGTACCAATTTCGTCGACTTGGGCTTCTGTGTCGTTTATAAAATCGTAGTCTTCTGCTCCATCGTCCTCCTCTTCGTCATCGCTTGCGACATCGGCTGTGTCATCTATGAAGGCAGAGGCCCTTCTCATCTTCTTCTTTCTGGATTTAACATATTCATCCTCCTCATCATCATCTTCTTCGTCGTCCTCGTCGTCATCTTCATCTGCAACATCGTCGATGAAGGCTGAACGCCTATGGCTGCGCTTGCGGCTCGAACCCACGACCTCCTCATCTTCTTCGTCCTCTTCCATTTCATAGCCATCGTCTTCTTCCTCCTGCTCAGCTTGTACATCTTCTTCTCCTTCATACTGCTGTTCTTCGTCAGAATCTCTGTAGCGCGACGGCATGATTGCTCTTGTTTAATTTTCTCCCTAACCAGGAAAATGTTAAAAGAATCCAATGGGCTGGCGCAATAAATTTCAAAATCGACTTGCTTAATTGAACAGTTCTGCAAGCTTATAATAAAAATATATACATTGAAGTGGTGCGACCTCCAACCGTAGCCCTCCAATGAAAGCAACCGTACCAACCTTAGAAAATAATAAGATACGATGGTAAATATTATTTAAAATATCGTTATATTCGTCAAAATATATGTTTTCTAAAAGCAATGGTTTTGAAAAAGGGAGAAGCAATGATAGAACATATAAGTAAATATGAGTAAAAAGCAATATCTTCATTATATATTTTTCATTTTGTTGTAATTTTGAATTTTAAATTCATCAAATAAAGTGACACTCGTTATCGTAGGATATTGTTGTAATTGTATGTTTCTTAAAATTTAGATATTTTATTATTCATTTCTAATTATTTTTTAATATTTTTAAAGACAAATTTGATTTTAAAATATGCATAGGATAATATCTTTTATATAATAGAATATGTTAATTGTTTTGACATTTTCATGGTAAAGATGTCTACAAAATAAAGAACAACGTTGAACCTTACAAAATGATATCACATCGCATATGGACATAGGTCTATATGTGGGCCTAACATGACATAACAACAATGAATAAAATGAGATGAGTTGTGGGAGATGACAAAAGAGGACAAGAGGGCTATTATACTAGGAAGGGGGAAATGCAATGCCATTATGAGGAATGGTATCCCCCTTTCAACATTTATCAAGAGTGCAAGAAGGGACAAGGGGAGAGGAAGATATGTACAAAATGGATTTATTGAAAAGGATTTAGGAAATTTCAAGAAAATGATATCAACATATTTAAATACAAACTCAACAACTTTTGTCAACGTCCTCCCTACCTATGCTGCAATGGGATCTTTTGAACAGGTTATGGATGTCCATCAAAGCACATAGGAAAGAGGAAAATAATTATATCATCTCAATTTCTCAAAGTATTCATCAAATTTGTCATAAGTTCCTCTATATTTTCTCTATAATTTAGACAATTTTCTTTGTTGATTAGAGAGAAGTTTCTTGGAAGTTTTGAAGCATTTATGAGCCACAAGCTAGGTAAGAAATATAGAATTTTTAGGCTTATTATTGTTTTTTATAATTAGATTCAGCAAGTGTTTAATAAGATTATAGATAATTTTATATTGGCCTTAGAATGTTAGCATTTGGCCTAATAGAAGAGAACAATATAAATAAATATGCAATCCCCTATACTCTTGGCATGCCATTTTTCACACTACCCACTAGCTATGAGCTTCCATCATCGTCATATCCAATAACTAGTGTTCAACCTAATCTTTCTAACATGTATTATTATGATTTTGAGTACATCCCTCTTTACCTTATTGTGTTGGTTGATCTTCTTCAAGCAATCCAAAGTACAATTGAGACTACTATGTGGGTTCACATGTTGCAACCATTAGTCATGATTAGTAATCTGAGAATGATGATCCAACGATCTCATATTACCTAGATCTATTTTTCCCTATGATAGTAATGGGCAATGCTTATGGGTCATGTATCCTTATCATTAACAACTACATTTGGATCCTTTGACTTCATCTACTATTATTACTACTAGGCCTTGGGAGAATTACTCTCCTACTTTAAGTGTGGCTTTAGATCTATTAGTTACTACAAACTATGAGTTGTGGTTTCTAAGGTGGGTATGAAAATAAGGATGAAAAATAAAATCAAAATCTCTATGAAGATTACATCAATGTAGCATATAGATGTTATTATTTGAACAAGAATACATAAGTTGAGGGAAGGTAGTAGTTGCACAACAATTTGTAAATAGAGATTGAAGGCATCTATTGATGTAGATGAGATTTATGAATTAGGACCTAAAGGGTATGTTGCCAAAGGAGGATTTCCCATTCCGAACACTCCATTATTGAGGAGAGTTTTGCAATATTATGCCTCATTGCACCCTAGAATTTGATAAAGGTTTTCTAATAAATTGCATCTCTAATATGAACCTCACTAAATTAGTTGTTTCCATTTTTCTTTTCCTTCTGATATTGATAAATTATTTTATGCTTGCATAAATGATATTTTTAAACATTGTAGAGCTAAATTGGTCTATAGGAAGTTGCTCTACTTCTCAAAGTATTGGTCATTGTTCTATGCTTATAACAATTGAGTTGATTTATATTTTGCAATTATTGTGATAAAGATAGGATATGGCATAGCTTAATAAGACACCTTATTGTTTACTGCTTGTGATATTGGAAAAAGGGATATAGGTCCTAAATCACACTAGCTCCAACATCACAATGGGGAATGGGGGATTAAAATTGATCTCAACACCCACTTGGCTACAAAGCTCAATGGAAGAGACAAAATGGTGGATCAAGGTTTTAATCCCTTTGTTGGTGGATGATGTGTTGTGATTAATTGATTATTAATTGAATTAAATTGATGATGCAATGATGTTCCTAGGTTATTTATGAAAATGCTACTAAGTGTTGAGATTTTTGGAAAACACATAACAGACAAACATAATTAGAGTTTAGAGGGTAAACATAAAAGAACCTAGAACATAAATTTGGGCCTGAAATAGATGGGTAGGGGTGTTGGGTGCCCTAGAGTGGGTAATAGCTACTCAAGATTTGATTTCACTCTCTTGTTGCTCCTGGTCTGTGTTCTCCTCTCTTTTGGAATCATTGTCGAAAATTCTACTGTCGCTAATAAAATCCACTTTCCTTGATTTGGTTATTTATAGGGATTGAATGCATGAATGAGCAATTAGTTCTTTAATCTTCCTCGAGTTCACTTTAGATATGTAAATTGTACACATGAAAGAGGGGGAAGGGTTGTGTCATATAGGGGCTTGCCTAAGTCGAACCCCATTTTGATATTTCTACCTCCACAACAACTACAATGATATAAAAAGAGAGCTTACTCACGATTGGGCAGAGGCTAAATGATAAACAAGTGATAAATTAACAATTGCTACAACACACACTCAGATCTGCATTCCTTGATGGACTAAATTCATGTACTCGTCACCTTCAAGGGGAAATTGATGCTTCGTTTGAATTCTTACAAGCGTTAATACTCACAAAACAAATAAACATAAAAGACGAACAAACTCACTGAAAACATGATGCTTGATTAAAATAAATGTTGTTGTAATTTTTCTCTTGACTACTCAATTATTATATGAAATACTTTCTCAAACATGATAGGATTCGTTAGGATTAAAATGGTGAAAATGATTTGTATTTATATGCAATTCTTTAATTTCATAAAAATCAAATACCAATAGCTAACAAATAATTTTAGATTTTTCAATATTAAAATGCCAACATTAACATATATAAATTTTAGCCAAAATGGGTTGGATAAGGGTGTTGGGTGCCCTAGTCTAGACCCATCCTTTTCGAGGGCTTAAACAACATTATTAAATATTAAATATTTATTTTCAATCTCATCTTTTAATTTTTAAAGATATTTATAAAACAGGTAGATTAATGCATAATTAGGTCCAAGCACATAGGGGGAGCTAAACCTAGTGTGAAATTGTCAAGGGTGACAATTTTCAACGCTACACTACTAAATGTGTTATCTTTTCTGTAAGATATCTTACTAATAGTTTATCCTTGTGTAACACAATAGTTTGGAAATATGAATAGTGATACTCGAGTTAACTTGAATTTCCACTTGGAATTGGGAGTAGAGTTATAAGAGTTTAAAGTTGGAATATAATGGACTATGTTAAGGCCTCATAAACCACATCAAAGATAAGCAACTTTCTTATGAGATACTTGTAAACTAAAATGTAGTATGTATCACTTAGATATGATCTTTTAAGATAATGACAAGTAGAAGGGAGTAATTGTACCATCACATTATTCTATCTATTAATAATGTTGAGTGTATATCTTCACATGATTGTACCGTCACATTATTAATGTCAATTTGGGAAATTAATATAATTATCATATTTAGTGGCATTATTGAATGCAAAATTTCATACCTAATGGAAAATCTAAAGGGGGTAGTAGAGATCTTATCTAAACTCTATATTTATCCTAATTGGCATGTGTAAAAGCATGAACTAGTGATTACTTTAGTTTTGTAAATATTGTGAGTTATATATGACAATGGTCTCAATATGTTGATGCAAATAATGAATTCCTTATGGATAAGTAATTAACCTATGGAATGTGTTAATGAGATGAGGATATAATGGATTATGGGATGTTCACATAGAATTATGAATAGCATTACGTTGATGCTTACTTTTAAATCTTGATTCCCTTGGGTAGAAGTTCCTTAAGATAGGTTTGGTAAATTAGAAACTTAGTTGTGTTTCCCTACATGTCGTAAAGCATTAATAATTGTTGGGAATCATTTAAGAGAATACTGTTAAGCTATAAAATTTAAATTTTTGTTATTAATTAATAAAATATATTTATGGGATAAATAGTATTTATGAATATATACAAAATGGTATGGCATGGATGATGGTGCAAGGAGTGTGGGCACACAACCTACAATAGGTTGTGGTCTGCATGTAAATGCTTCTTTGTGCATGCATGAGGGAAGGTGTGTGAAGGGGGTGGGGTTTGTGTATGTTGTGTGGGTGGCTTTTGTGCTACGATCCGAGAAGTGTATTCTTTGCAAAGCTGTAGGGACTTATTCTCTACAAAGTTATGGGTTTTTCTCTCTTTTTTTTGTTTAGGTTGAGTTTGCATGGAGTCTGGTTCAGGTTCGAGTGGGAAAGTTGCATGTCTTTTTCAGAAATGGTAACGGAGGTTGTTTCTTCTCCTTTTGATCATGCCAATACAATGAACTTCTTAAATAAGGCTTTAAATGTTGTCGGGCCTTCATACGACGAACCTTTGCATACATCAAAAGTAAATGGGTGTCTGGAGAGGAGTTTGTCTCAACCTATTTTGGTAATCCAACTAGATTCAGTGGTTGAGGAGGTTAATTATTGGAGTAACCATGCTTTGATTTGCAATTTTATGGGTATTTGTGTCTCTCTCCCATTTCTAGAGTCGTGGGCCCATAAGACGTGGAATCTTGAAGGGGATATGGAGGTTATGCAAGCTACTAATAACTATTTCATGGTGGTGTTCTCCTACATGGCAGATCAAAATAAGGCTTTTGAAGGTGGCCCTTATTTCTACAATCAGGTGGGGTTATTTATCAAACCTTGGAATATAGGGTTTAATCTGGATGAAGAGCTCCCGTCAAGGGTTCCAGTTTGGGTGAGGCTCCCATGGTTACCTCTAGATTTCTAGAGGAATGACAGTCTACACATGATTTCCCTACTTTTGGGAAAATCGGTGGGGTTATCTCAACAAAAATTGGATAAAAAGGTAATTTCATATGCTTGCATCTATTTTGAAATTAATCTCACTAACCCTTTACTAGATTTGATGGAGATTCAGATTGGGTCTACTTCTTGGATTCAATAATTGGATTATGAGGCTCTTCCATCCTGCTAACAGATTTATCATGAATATGGGAACCTTTAGAAGAAATTTCCTAAACTCAACTCATCGGGGGGGTTTACGGGTGCAACTTCTTCCAGATTGCCTTCTCGCCCACCTCCTCCTTCAAATAAAGGGAAATTCCCTGTATTTGGGGGGATACTGATAAGGAATTTGTCCTTGTTAAGCCTCTTAACAAGGGAAGAATTTTAAAGAGAACCTTAAAGGATAGGCAGGCGAATGTGTCGTTCAACCATTTTGAGGCACTGGATGACATGGATCAACTTGAGGGAAATCTATTAGCTGGCTCAAATATTTTAAGCGAGGTCTAGTTGGATCCTAGAGGGAAGCATTCATGTATGGAGGGTGTTGGGTTGGACTCTCAAATTGTTATTGACCAAACTTAACTATGTACTAGTGAGGTGACTTTGCCTAGGGATAAGGATTTGGGTGATGGTTTGGTATTGGCTTTGCAAGATTTTATGCCAGAGGAAATGTCTCTAGAACCTGGTAAAAGCAACAAAATTGTTCCTCCTTTGGGTTTATAGTAGAAAACCTTTAAAAAAGGAAACTTAGAGAAGTCTTCTAAGGTGGGGAGAAAGAAATATCAAGACAAAATTAAAGCAATGGGGGAGAATTCAGTGGAGCCAAGGTTAGTTAAGACTATTGACTCCCACTTTGATCACCCGCAACGTTGATTACCTTGTCATGGAATGCAAGGTTTTGAATAGTACCCCTAGACAAAAGGTTATTTGGGAGTTGATTAAGTTGCATTATCCTAATATTATGTCCATTCAGGAGACTAAATTATCAGTAGAGGGTATGCTCAATGTGGCCTCCAAGGTGTGGTGGCGAGGTCATTTCCAGTGTATTGGAGCGTGGGGTAGATCTGGAGGGATTTCTTGTCTCTGGGACACACACAAGATTACTCCTCTTTGGTGGGTAGCTGGTAGGAATTCTTTATCCTTGGCTACTTGAAGCTTTGATTCTGGTGAGACTGTCATGGTTCCTAATGTCTACACTCCTACAAAGTTTCCAAGTAAATGTCAGTTTTGGGATTATATTAAGTTTGTTTGATCCTTAGCTTCTTTTCTCTTGTAGATTTTAGCTGGTGATTTTAATGGTATTAGCAGCTTGGAGTAAAAAAGAGGAGGGGTTGATAGATTGGATCCCTCATTTGAGGTCTTTAAGGAAAATACTGATTGTTTGAACTTGATTGATATAAAACCAGCTAATGGTATGTTCACATGGACTAATAGGAGATGTGGAGAGGGATTTATCTCTGAGAGACTTGATATATTTCTAGTCTCTAGTTTTTGGATTGGTAGCAACTAGCTTACTAGTTTAGAGATTTTGGATTAAAGAGGATTTGATCATTGGCCTATTAAATTGGTTACGAATGGAAGGAGAACTTCTAAGAACCTAGCCTTTAAATTTCAATTGATGTGGTTACATGAGCCTTCCTTGCAGGATCTCATGAGAGAGTGGTGGATGAAAGGCACTCCTGATCATGGTATTGTTATGTTTACCTTTGTTGAGAGGCTTCAGTTTGTGAAGTATCAACTCAGGAAGTGGAACAGGCAGTGTTTTGGGAATATTTATTTGTCGAAGTCAATTGCCTAGCATTGATTGGATACTATCACTAGATGTAATATAGATCAAGGGATTACCAAGGAATTTCTTAATGAGGAAGCAGAAGCTAGGAAGGATTTTGTGGAATGAGAATTGAGGGAAGAGATCTTTTGGAAATAAAAGTCTAGGATTGATTGGCTATAGGAGGGAGATAGGAATATGACTTTCTTCTTCAACTCTACATTGAAGATAGAAGACATGGTAATTTTATTTCCTCTCTCGTTTCTTCTCATGGTCATTAGTTATCCTTGCTTAAGGATATCTCGCAAGAAGCTATTAAGTTTTACTCTTCTTTGTTTAGAGAGGATTCTCCTCTTGTGGAGGTGGAAGAAATTCTCATTTTGGATTGCATTCCCTTAGTTGTTTCTCCCAAGGCAAATGGAGTGCTTCTTAGAGCCATCCTATTGGAGGAGGTGGAAGAGATAGTTTTTAAGATGAAAAAAGGAAAGGCCCCTGATTTAGATGGCTTCCTGATATAATTTTTTCAGGAGTTTTGAGAGATTATCAAATATGATCTATTGGATGTGGTGTAAGAATCGTAAAGTAGCAAATAGATGTCGAGGGAAATCAATTCTACCTTACTTGCTCTTATTCCTAAAAGGGAGGGGGCTAATTCTTTTGATCAATTTAGACCAATCACTATGTGTAATGTGGTTTATAAAATCATCTCTAAGTTGATGGTGGAGATTCTTAAGTCGTTGCTCCTTAAGATTGTTGTAGAAGAACAGGGAGGCTTTGTTTTAGGCAAGAATATCTTGGATGGGGTGGTGATTGTTGCTAAAGCTATTCACTCTGTGGAGATTTCTAAGAAGAAGGCCATGTTTATTAAGTTGGATATGGCCAAAGCCTATGACTGGGTTAAATGGCCTTTCCTCCGCAAAGTGCTCACTGATTTTAGTTTTGGGGAAGGATGGGTTAATTGGGTAATGAGATCTATTTCACTCCTATTCTATGTTGATTAATGTGGAACCTTCTTCTTTATTCGGGGCTTCTCGGGGTCTCCGTTAGGGTGACCCTTTGTCTACTTAAATCTTTTTATTATTATGGCAGAAAGCTTGGGGCAAATCTCGAAAGCCCATGTGGGGCAAGGTTTAATTCAAGGATGGAATTGGGGTGATGGATTGCCTCCTCAATCACACTTACAGTTTATGGATGATACGACTTTGTTGGGTGTTTCCAGTACCCGAGAAGTGACTAACATTAGGCGTGCACTAGATACCTACCTGTCTGCTTTTGGTTAAAAAATCAATGAAGATAAGTCATCAATTTTCTTCTTTAATATCCCTCCTCTTATTCAATCTAGAATTTCTCATATTTCATGCTTCTAGATTGGTGCTCTTCCTTTTGTAGATTTGTGCATCCCTCTCTTTGTTGGCCCTTTTCCATGAAGGACTTGGTAGGTTGTACTAGATAAATTATGGGAGCAGGTTAGTCATTAGACCTATTATTGGTTGTCTTCTACTCGGAGAGTTTTGCTACTAAAATTTGTGGTTCAAGCTCTTCCTCTTTACAAGTACATGGTGCAAATTTCTCCAGCTAGTTTCATTAAGAAATTGGATTCCTTATCTAGATAATTCTTATGGGTTGGTAACCTAGCCTCATCGAAGTGGAGTTTGGTTAATTGGGAGGATGTTTGCAGACCAAAATAGTTTAGAGGTCAGGGCATGCAACAAGCTACTCTTATTGGTCAGGCCTTGGCAACTAAGCTTTATTGGAGATGGTGCTCTAATTAGGTTCAAGCTTGGGCTAGGAATATTTCCTCAAAATATTTGAGGGGGATGGATAGGAAAGATGTTCCTAGAGTCTCTTTGGAAGGTAAAGGTTCTATGATCTGGAACACTCTCAAAAGGGGAGCTAGCTTAATCAAGCAGTGCTTATTTGGGATTTATAGTAGAGGATTCAAAGATCTCTTATGGTTTGACTCTTGGGATGGCCATCCCCTAATCTTATCCTCACACCCACATATGTATAATCTCTATCTTTCCTTTCTTGAGGTTGGATGGTCTCAAGTGGAAGACTTTAAGGTTGCAAAGAGTCTAGGGTAGGTTGAGGTGTTCAGGTGGAAGGATATTTAAGACTGACCTGTAGGGGGCTCAAAGGAGGACTATGTTGAGCTATATCATATTTTGGCTGGTAGAGCATGTAGTTCCTTGTAGAGGAATGTTATTTTGTCTTGGATCCCAAATACTAGGGAGGTTTATTTGGTGGCTATCGGGTATCAGGATTTGGATAGGCAAAAACACTGAGGGGAAGTTATTCCTTGGTGTAAGTGTGTGTAGAATAATTTTGCATGGCCCAAATGAAAATTTTTCCTTTGGTTAGTTGCTCGTAACAGGTGTCTCACTTGGGACAATCTTTAAAACTGGGGTTTATAGGGACCTTCTATTTGTTCTTTATGTGGGAGTAGTGAGGAATTTGCTTCACATTTTTTATTTCAGTGTGGGTATCCCAGAAGTATTTGGCACCATTGGTGGGAGGTTTAGAGGTAGACCTATGTGTATGCTTCATCCATGGTTGAGTTTTGGAGGATATTGGGAAGACCTCTTTCCAAGATTTTTTGGCTTCAAGTGGTGTGGAGTCTATGACCTTATTGCATTCTTTGGCAAATGTGGTTGGAGAGGAATCAAAGGATATTTAAGGAAGAGGGTTTGGTGTTTAATCTGGTCTAGTAGTGAGTTTTTGGCATGATTCAGGAAACCATTCAAGCTAGGTGCGAGGTGGATATCCCTCAGGATCCTAGCAAGGTGGTGGTGATGCAAGGGTTGGGATTAGTTGGTAGAGGCTCAAGGAAGACTAGTTCCAGTGGCAGGCGAACTACCAGTGGGAAGGTAGATGGTTGTTGCCTCCTACAAGTGTCTTGAAGATAAATATTGATGGCTCTTCTAGAGGTAATCTTGGCTATGCTGGAGTTGGTGATATTGGTAGGGATAATTTGGGATTTGCCCATTTCTTCTTTTTCAATTTTTAGGGACACTAAATCAATAATCTTTTGGAGGCTTTAGCTATCCTTATTTCACTAGAAAAGGGATGTTCTTTGGGATGGTGCAAGATCATCTATGAATCTACTGATTTTGGTGACCATGTTGAATAAGAGTGCCTTGGAAGGTGCGAATTGGTAGTTGGATTTTGTGGTCCAAAAAATTCTCTTCATTAGTTCTTCTTTGGATTTGGTCTCCTTTGTCCATGTCCCTAGGGAGTGGAATAAGGTTGCTGACTATTTGGCAAAATGGGATTCTAAGCATAGGGGTAATTGGCATGCTGATAGTTGGGAGCATCTTCCCTTTGAATGTTCTAGAGGTTGAATTTGTTGCTTCAGGAGGACATCAGTGGCTCTTGATTGGTTTTTGATGGGTTGGCATACTTAGTTTTGTTGTGAGCTTAGTTATGCTTTGTTGGGTGATCTTGGCAGACCTTATTATTTGGGTCGTTTATCCTTGTATGTTTGGCCTCTTCTAATTGATTGAATAAATTCTTACCCTCTTTTTAAAAAAATGTATTTATGGATTTGTTATGAAATGAGTATTGGTTAATATTGATTTGTTTTATTGTTTGGTCTTAAACCCTTCTATGGTTCTCCGTCTATAATATTCATTATTTTTCACTCCATGAGGAATGTTACTAAGTGGTTATGAAAACATGCATATAGGAACCTATGTTTATGCTCTTTGAGAGATTTTTTGAGGAGAACTACATGGGAATTTAATCTCGTTTGGAAGTAGGTATGTAGACAACCCTTGGACAAAGGATGTCCATATGACCCAACTTTGTAGGGGAGCGTTTAGGGGATGAATCTGATATTTGGGGTTGTTCCTTTATATTTATTTCCCTTTAGTATGCTTCATCTAGATGTTGAATTATGTAGATGGTTATGAACCCTCCCTTGAAATTAATATGTCCCCATTATATTGGTTTGATCCAATTAAAAGCAACCCATCATGATCAAACCTATCTACTCGAAGGTAAGTAAGCCTTCAATTCATCATAAGACCAAGCAAAACAATTTTTTATACTTTTTAATAATGTAATCAACATTTTATTCTCTATTGGTCTTAATTTATTATTGATATAAATTATTTTAGGAGCTAATTCAATTCCTAAATTTATACCTTCTATGTCATCTTCCTTGATAGGCTTACTTCTTGTCTCATAACAATCAACATGATCAAACATTCTCTCTAAGGCAACAAGACCTCTAGGAATGGTACTGGTTTTAAGTTGGATGATTTCATTTCCAAAAAAGAGTCTCCTTATCTTCATCCTTCTTCATCATGGGTTGCCAGTCAATCTACTGGCTCTCAATGATTAATGGAATTTAAGAACTCACAAATATATTGGTCGCCATTGAAGACTTTCCAGTTGTATATATTATCTGGAATACTAGGCTAGTAAGGATCTCATCATACTTGTAGTGATGGGGAACAAAAGAAGCATCAAATTTTGAAGCTAACACATATCAAGTGCATCACCAACTACATTACTTTCTCTTTCCACCCAAATGATTTTGAATGCATCAAAAGATTCAGTAGTATCTTAGATAATATTCCTATATATTCTTAGCCTTCTTTCCTTTGTAGCATAAATGCCTCTAACTTGAGAAACCAATTTTTTTGAACCGCCATGCACTCTAATGCATTTGATTCCATATTTTGAAGCCACATTTAAACCAAGAATCGAAGATTCATACTCTGCCACATTGTTGGTGCACTCAAATTTCAATCTGAAAGTGAACTTGTAATCTTTTCCATCAAGGGACACCAATATAATTCCTACGCCATTGACTTTTTATGAACATGCATCATCAAAATTCATATTCCAAAGTCTATCATTTTTTTGGATGAAGTTGCGGGGGCACCAAATTAGAGTCTATCATTTTTTGGATGAAGATGTGGGGGCACCAAATCAGAAGCAATATACTTACTAGATCCATCATCACAATAGCCTACTAAATAATCAAGCTCCACGTCAAGGTAACAAACCTCATTCTCTAGTTCATTAGGATTCTCCATAATGACCATCAATTTCTTTTCTCTATGTAATTGGACTTCTTTCCTACACAACAAAATGGTAGAATAAGATATGCCCATTTGAAGGCTACCACCCATTAAAGTTTCCCACTTATTAGACAACAACATACCCCACTAAGATGGACAATCAATTGTGATAATATCCACTGAAAATTTTTTCCTCAGTCTACAACAAGTTGCATTGGAACACTATTTACTATCCCAATTATATTCACATCATGACAATCCATGACATAACACTTATCATAAGACTTTGAAACTTTTGATCCTAGGTGGTTCATGACTTCCAATGGAATCACATTACTGGATGCTCTAAAATCTAACATACAATTATGAACCAAAAAAATGATTTATTAGAAAAGATGTATAAAATGGATCAATGGTTTATTTATTACTTGTGGAAATAGTAACCAAATAAATCTCATAGGTATATTGTGCATTGAATCTTCCTACCCTATCTTTGGGAACAAATACAAATTTATCTAGCTGATCAAATATGGTAGGGGCATTGAGATATAACAATTTACTTTCCCTATCCTCAAGGATCCTCAACAACTCTATAATTGGCACTTGAACTTTTAACTAACTAAAAGCCTAAGCCATGTCAATTGGCTAGTATGTAGGCAAATGAATAGAATACGGGACTATCACAACATTAGTATCAGGTAGGAAAGACATTACCTAATCATTAATAGCAAGTTTCTTTGCATTAACCACATTCCCAACCTCCTCTATTGTCCATGTTTTGACATCATCTCCAATAGTACATGTTGATTTCCTTCTATATTAATATTTGTACTTGAATGACAACAACTTTAGTGAGAACTCTAATGTCCTCATTAGAGGGATTTTCTTTGTTATACCTCTACCTCATATGTTCCTTGATTTATTCAAATATTTGTTTGGAATCTCATAGGGAACATGATAGTTTTCATAATCTTTTTGAAAGAATGCCTCAGACTCATAAGCATCCAAATGGTTTATGTTGGCATCATCATAAGATTCAGGTGTACCCTCATGCTCTTGGAATTATTTCTCTTCATCAAGTGCAGCTACAACAACACACTTGGATTGATCATGAGGCGAGTACCATATATCACACAAAAAATAATTTTATCGAAGATTTATGTGATCCTTCCTAAAGGGATCAAGGGTGTGTTTCTTTTAGTATCCTTGGTTTGAGTTCTTTGGTACTATTTGTCTATCACTACCTTCAATTATCTTAGACCAATCATAATTGTAGGGCTTGTTGTGCAACCTTTGACCCCTATTAAAATGTGTAGTACTGTTAGAAGGCATACCTTTTTTATTCTTCACAACTTTGTATGAGAGGTACTTCATAGCTCCCATCAAATTGTTAGATAGTTTTTATTTAGTGGTGAGAGGCTTGATAGAAGTTTTTGTATTTGATTTCAAGAATTTTAAATTAACTCTGTTTTTGTCTTTTCCAAATGCTTTCAAATTTCTCTTTATGTTAATTTTCATTGCATATTATTCCCTCAAATTATGAGGGTTCTTATCTCTCAAAAGATAGCCCAACTTTGAATCAAATGCTTCACAATATAGAACAAGGCACATAGGATCATTCAACCTTACTTAGGGAGGCACTTTCCTTATTTTCATAATGAATTTGTTACTAAAATCAACAATCGGTTCTTTAATCCTTTTCTTATAGTTGTTAGCTCATGGATTGCAAAATTTGGGTCCACTCTTTCTCCATATTGCAGTAAAAAAACCCTCATAAAATCATCCCATGAGTCTATGTTGTTTTTTGGAAGACTCTTGTACCATTCTTCTATAATTTCTTCTAATGAATGCACAAAAAGCTTCATCATGACATCCTCATCTTTGATCTTGTATTTATCAGTGACATTGATGAAATGCCTTAAGTGGTCCTCACTAGTGATAGCATTGTTACCTTAGAATTTTGGTACCTTTGGGCTCTAATCTCAACTAGAATTGGATTAGGATATTTAGGATTCCACAAAAATCTAATTTTTTGTATCTTTCTAATCCCAATGGTGGTCTTATTGGAACAAATATTTGATCCTGTCTTTTGGGTTGAATAACATGTACTTGTTGAATTATAAAAATGGTGCCAAATTTTGAGGTTGAGAAATATTTTATTGTGAGGCATTAGGATGATTTTATTGAATAACATGCACATGCTAAATTTGAACAATTGATGTCATATTTTGAGGATGAGCAACATTTTATTATGGAGCAAAATTTTGTAGGGTTTGTCAAGCAATATTTTGTTGTTGATTCAGTATTAAGGCTTGATGAGCTAATTGGGCCTATTATAATGGAATTTGTGCCTCTATTTCATGTTTCCTTTCTTTGATATGATTAATAAGACTAATTTTTTGGTCTAATTCACTTTCTGTATGCTCAATTTTTAACTAAATATTTGGGTTATCATCTTGGAATGGAGTTTCCACTTCATGCTTAGAAGTTTTTGGAGTATCGTGTTTTCCTTCCATTTGATTTCTCAGAGGTTGAGGCACAAGGTTTATTTGAGGTGAACCCACATTTATATTTTTTGCACTGGGATCTATTTCTTTTCCATACCTAGTACAATCATGTCTAAAAGTTCTAGTAGTTCTAACCCTATTATTAACTAAATCATTTGATGTGTATTGATCAAAATCTCTAGAAGTAGATCTTCTACATGAAGTACCTACTTTTTTAGTATTTTTTGAATTATGTAAAGAAGACTTGCTTGGATTTTTATCTTTCCATTATTCTTGTCACCTTCTTACATCAATAAAACTAGATTTAGGCATTTCCTAGCCATTGGAGCATTGATATTTTTCCATTCTTTATCTTCTAACAAAACTTTTGGATTTTCCTTGAAAAAGTCACTACTCCTTGAAGAAGAAAATAATCTAAATCAACATACTTCTGATTGAAAACCAAAGACCAACACATTCCTAGTTGCAAAGTGATCACCAAGTAAATTGGGTCTTCAAATTGATTATTCATTTATCTTGTCCCTGGCAATGACACTAATTTGCTGGTGTAAGTTAATGAAATGCCAAACTTACCTAAAAAAAATCCACTGGCTAAAACTAGAAACTAAGTTGCAAAGGTGTTTCAAATATGCACCAAGCTCACACTTCACTGACAACTACCAAAGTAATTTTATCCCCAACAACGATGCCAATTTGTTGGTGATTTGAGCTATATGTCTTAAATCCCTACAGTTTGGTAATCTTCCAAGTGTTATGAGTGTCAAACCTAGAAAGATCACCACAAACCTATCTTTAGGTTGGGAAACTAAGGACCATGCTTGAGGTGGGTAAGACCTCCTTCACTTTTGTCTCTACAAGACCAAAGGGGGTTTACCTAAGGTTTTGAATTGGTTATTAAAAATATGACTAAAATTTTTCTTACAATAAATTATACCCACTACACGGTGTATCCAAATATAGGTGTCACAATATACCTATATGCTATTTTGGAGATGCAAGGCTTAGCACCTTATTAAAAAATAATCTTCCATATACGTATATGCGAATTTACTTATGATACACCCTTTTGTTGTTATATTCATTCAAACATGGTAGTTGAACACATAAACAAATAAAACTATAAGGTGTTTGAGTTGATGTATTTAGAGTATGTTGAGGATGATGGGAGAGAAATTCACTCATAGACTGGTGCCTTTATCCATTAGGTAATAGGGTCTCTAAATTCGGTCTAACATATAATAACAAAACTTAGATGATATCTCAATCAAGATATTACAAAAGACTATGCTTTTCAAAATGTATAAGTAAGCTAGGATATAAACATAAATTCAAAAAAATAATAGATGGTTTTTGAATATTAAGAGAGTTTACTTAGTTATCCTTAAGAAATACCCATACACTTCCTTAATTATGTTGAAAAATACCCTATAAAAGCTTTGAAAGGATTTTATAGACTTTTGGTTGAAAAAATAAACAATATACATCTAAAAATGTATACCATACATAAGGAGACACTCAACCATGATTGATTTTTCCTTTAATCAATCAATATTCAAAACTTACAAGTGCTATTATAGGGTTGAAAAGAAACCCAAATCAATGCAAGCTACACCCATAACTAGAATTTGAAACCCTAGGGCTTTTGTGAGTATCTTTCTTTTGCTAGCTCTGCAACTGCTCCTCTTTGTAAAATGTTATCCTCTTTCTTTTTGTTCATTTGGGAAATATCTTTCAACAACATCTAAATACCTTGGGGAAAGAGCCCTAGTTATTTGAAATTGTACACGCTTCCCATGTCCACTTGCATCACCTTCACATGGCCATACACTTGAAGCCATGCCCCTTACATCATCAACCATATTATTTTGTATACTAACCATATATTAGATGAGGCCAAAGGTACCAAGAGGCTCTAAGAATCCTCACTTGTTGAATCATGCTTAGTTTGAGACCATTAATGGTGTCCTAGGTTGTGCAGGAAGGTAGGTAGGGCTTTTCATTTGAACAATGAAGTTTTAAGACTTTGCATGCCAAAGGGGGAACAAGGGGAAAAATGCCTCAAAATTTTGATAGGTATAAGGGTATGAGAGACCCTAAAATCCCAAAATTGGACTTATTGGGGATGGCATGTTAGGGATGATAGGTTAGACCAACATGATGACATGAGAAACCCTAAAATCTTGAAATTTTACAGAGTGGAATTTTGGGAAGGAAAATTGGCAGTTGAGGAAAGGATGTATGAATGACCAAACCTAGAATTTCCGATATCAAGGAAAATGGGCTTAGAGGGGAAAATCAAACTTGTCGGGGATGGCATGCCAAGGATGATAGGTGGTGCAGAAGCACCTTGTTGAGTCAATTTTGCCAAAATGGTCATTTTTTGTGTACTTGGTTAAATGATAGGATTTAGTTATTTTTGAGTCTTTTTTGTTCATTAAGGTCTATTTAGACCATTTAAATGTATTAGGCATGGTTGGAAGTTATTTGGGTTAATCTTGCAAAAGTTGCAATATTTTTGTAAAAGTTGTCAAAATTGCAAAAATGCAATATAGTGGAAGATGAAGGTCGTAAGTCCTAAAGTTGGTTGTAACTGACTCCATATGGTTTGTAAAGGCTATATATTCCTCATTCCATAATTTTATAAGTAGGTGGTTGAGAATTCGAATGAAAAACAACAATATCACCATGAAATTTTGTAATTTCTAAACGTTTTCTTTTGTTTCCATGCCTTATACGGATTGGTACGAGAAGATAATGGTGAAAAAATGATTGGATGTTAAATTAACTTGAATCTAATTTCAAATGGCATTGGTCTCATGTTGATTGGTTTAATATTTTCTCAAGTTATGACAATTTTACTCTAGGCGAGTAGATTCAAATTTGAAGGGGGCATCAAGCAATAAAAATTCAATATCTTTCATTTCTTCCATTGAAATTTTCTAAAAACTTGCATGGAGGTCTGTTTTAAGGTAATTAATGATTTCATTTTGGTTTCAATAATTTTGGAGTAGATTCAAGTGGAATTTATTGATGCCCTAGGTGACTATCATAGTCTTTTCAAGCAATTTGGGGGTTTGAGGCTAGGGTTTGTTAAAATCCTTCAAGAAAAGCATGGCCAATGGTGAAATAAGAATATTCAAGTCTAATAATATGTGATTTAGCCATTGGAGAAGTGTTTTTGTGTTTGGAATTCATAGAACCAATAAACCCCTGTTGGCACAAGCCTAATTAGGCCTAGGTTGGGCATGAAAATCACGTTTATGGAGCAAACCTTACAAAGGAACCTATGCCAATTTTTTGATATGTGTTGTAACTCAACAAAGGGTGTTTGAAACTGTTTATACAGTATTTTTATCTTCTCTCTATCACAATTTATTTAGGATTGTCCTAAATGGAAGATCTACTAGAATGTGGTAGCATACTTGTGAAAATCCATTAATTGAAGGAACTCTGAGTTCTTGGTGTCTAAGTTGAGGTTTTTGGGTTGATAATAGATTGTGTAAAGCCTATTTGGAGTTTATTGAAGCCTTAAAAGTCATTTGAGTCTATTTGGGTGTTTGAAAGCCTTGAAAGCATGTGAGAAAGAGTGAGATTTTTTGTTTTTATGTCAAGTGCACGACATATTGAGTTGGTGAACCCCCCCTTGCATTGCATCAATAGGTTAGACCAACATGATGACATGAGAAATGCTAAAATATTGAAAATTTATAGTGGAATTTTGGGAAGGAAAGTTGGCAGTTGAGGAAAGGATGTATGAATGACCAAACCCAAAATATCAAATTTCAAGGGAAATGGGCTTAGATGGGAAAATCAAAGGAAAATGGGCTTAGAGGGGAAAATCTGACTTTTCAGGGATGACATGCCAATGATGACAAGTTAGACCAACATGACAACATGAGAAAACTCAAAATCCTAAAGTTTTATAAAGTAGCCCAAGAAAAGAAAAATTGCAAGGCATTAACTACAAAAGTACCCTATAATTTTTCTACTAAGGATATTTGATACACACTCTTTGAATGGATACCCTTAGAAAATTATTCAATATAAAGAACCCAACTTAAGACTTCTCACATTGGTTATTAACAAAGGGTGAATAGGGTAAAAAACACAACCTAAAAAGTATAATAGAGAAAAAATTAAACACATAAAAAGTGGGTGCCAACATTATGAGCCCAATCCATACAAATTCCCATACCTAAAATATATTTCTTAGGCCCTAATTATTTTATACTAAAAGTACTAGAAAACCGACTCTTATGCTCCCTAATCATTCCCTTATCAATTCCAATAATAACATATCATTTATATATAAAATAACGATTAATAATTGATCATCAATTGATTTAAAATATAAACACATTGATTTACCTAAATTTTAACAAAGTCATGTTCTAATGTAAAAACATTATTTTTTTGATAGCACATTCTTGATGATTGCTTTAATTCATATAAATATTGCTTTAACTTGCAAACCAAATTCTCCTATCCTTCACCACAAAATTGTTAGGTTGTTTCATAAATATTTTTTCATCGAGATCCCTTTGTAGAGATATATTTTTCACATCTATTTGCTCTACCTCTAAATAAAAAACATCAATAGATAAGAGGAATCTAATAGAGGTTAGCTTAAAAATAGGAGAAAAAATCTCACCAAAATCCATTCCCTTAGTTTAGGTGTAACCCTTGGCCACTAAATGGCCTTGTACCACTCCAACTTACCATTTTCTCAAAAAATATTTTTAAATACCTATTTGCAACCAATGCCTTTCCTCTCCTCAAGTAGCTCAACTAGATCTTATGGGTCACATTTGTGCAAAGTCTTTATTTCATCTTTCAAGGGTTCTAATTAGGACTCATGGTCATTTGAAGACAAAGCTTCCTTCACAAATCTAGGTTTGTTTTTATTACACAATAAAAGAAAATGCACAACTATAATAAAAAAATATATCTTTAAACTATATTTTATTGTCTAATGGAACTTCATAAAGGTGTAACAAGAGGCTCCTATTTCTACTCATCAAAACTCAAATATGAACCTTCTCCTTCCTCATTATGTCCATTATGGATTATTGTTTTATACATGCATCTTCTTGTGTATCAATCTTTATGTCAAAATACATAATTTTGTTCAAATTTTCATGAGGTTGTTCAACATTTTTAAATACCCAAAACTCCCTAAAAATAACATCCTTGGAATATAGCATTTTAAATGATACAAGATCCCAACACTTATGATCCTTGATATTTTCACCATTATGCACAAAAACACACTTTTAAGCCCTAAAGTCAAACTTATAATATTTTTTTGTAGGAACATGAACATATGCCTCATCGCCAAAAACTATGAAATGAGAAAACAATGGTCTCTTACCTATCCACACCTCATAGGGTGTATTTTCAACTAGAATAGAAATGAGAGATTTGTTAACCAAATAACAAACAATCTGCACAACTTTAGCCCATAAATGCTATTCAATCTTAGCTAATTCTAGCTTTTTCCATCAAAGTCATGTTCATCCATTATACTACTCCATTTCACTATAGAGCATATGGAGTTTATTTCCATCTAATAATCAATGCATGCCTGTAATAATCACCAAAGTCACTAAAACAATACTCACCACCATTATCTAACCTCAAAACCTTTCTTTCTTATCTATCTATTTCTTGATAATTTCTTTAAACTCTTTAAACATATAAAATATAATAGATTTGTGCTTTAGAAAGTAAACACATGTAAATCTAGATAAACCATTGATAAATGTAACATAACAATGTGATTTACCAATAGAAGGAACATCCATAGGACCAAATATATCATAATGAATTACTTTCAAAGTATGTTTAGCTCCAGTACTACCAAATTTAAATAAAACACCATTCTTTTTCCCATACACATGATGTTCATAACAATTAAATTCAATAAAAAATTAGATAAACCATCAACCATATTTTTATTAATGAGGGGTTTAAGACCCTTCTCATCAATGTGACCTAATTTATCATGTCATAGTTTGGAAGAAAAAAATTGGTAGTTACATTCATAAAATTATATTAAGTGGATGCTTCCAACTTGAAAAGGCTGCCACATCAAGTGCCCCTAACCAACACCAAATTACCTTTGCTCAACCTATAAATAGTATTCTCAAGATTCACATGCACCTTTGAATAATTCATTTTAGATACAAAAGCAAAATTCTAGATTAAAATCTAGGGATATGCAATACATCCATGAGGTTTTTTACCCTTCCATATTTGAAAATCAATTTTACCTCCCCTTAGTTGACAATATTTCAAGTGATGTTATCTTCAAGGAAAAATTTCCCACCATCATTTGTTGTAAACGCTAAAAAGCACTACTTGTGAGGGTTTGTGTGATAGGATGTCAGGGGTCATGTGGTAGGATGTGCCTAAATCTATCGACCAAGACTCATGGGAAGTCATGTTAGTATAAATAATAAAAGCTTTAATAGATTCATTGTTAGAAGATTTATCAATAAAATAATTTCCATTTTTTTTTTCTTATCTCAACATTCCTTTTTGAGATGCCCCTTCGATCTACCCTTGGACTTGGATTTGTCCTTAGAATTATCCTTACCACCTTTTTCTTATCCTTACAATTCTCTTTATATTTTCCTTGCACATGCAATCCATCCTTAGACCCATCTTCAATAGATTTTCTCCTCATTTCTGCTACAAGCAAGGTAGTAATGAGAGCATCCATTGTTGGATTTCTCATACCATTGAGTGTATCAATCAAATTTTCCAAGATTTAGGCAATGGAAATAATATTAAAATACATTGATACTCTTCCTCTATCTTCATGTCTATTGACTATAATTGACTCATGATTAGATTAAATGAACTCAATTTTTTCAATCGAGTCCATCTTTTATTTTTAGAGCAATTTTTTCTTTTCAAAAAAACATTATTAACGAGACTCTTCATTTGGAAAATTTCTCTTATTATTTTTAGTAACTTATATGCAATAATTTTGTTAGACATATTCAAAAGAATAGAATTAGATAAGCACAACCATATAATGTCACATGCCTTTTTTTTAAGTTTTACCCAAGTTCTTCATCTAACATCTTTTAAATTTTGTTTTCATTTTTCATGGAAATTTATTAATCATTTTGTTCTAAGAGATCCTCCATCTTTGGCTTCTAAAGTTCAAAACTTGTGCCATTGGACTTTTGAATAACCAAATGGGATGATCTAGCCATGATTTGTATCACCCAAAATCTGAGTCTACAAGAAAACATATCAAACTCCCATTGTAGAAAAAGATCAAATTGAACACTTTGAAAGAGACAACTCTCTCTCTAATAAATCTAACTTTAGATTTGATACCAAATATTAAAAAATGGTGAAACAATACAACAAGAAATGTTATTCTTTTGTGCATCCAAATTATTAAATTATGATAGATCATAAGATGAAATGAAATTAACATTGAAAGAAAATGTAAGCCATAACATGATGTTTACGTGGAGAAACCCTTGCAAGAAATAACTCCACACCTAAAGAGATGCAATCTTGTATTAATCCTAAAAAAATTGTTACATCAATACAATCTACTTATCACTTTATATTAATACAATATAATGATGCTTGAATGACTTAGATACAATTATATCAAGGTATCAATATACAGGATACATGGGTACACAATACAACAAATGGTATTGCAAAACAAGTGGTAGATATCATTCTCCCAAATCTAGGTATCCACTTTCATCATGGGGAATCTCACGACTCATTAGACATGATCAAACATCTTGAATAATATGTAACTCCTTTTGCACCATGTATACATCCTAAATCTCATCGTAATGGTTAGATTCCTTCATTATGAACACTTTCTGATTCTAGTCGAGCTTCATGGGAAGATTGACCAAATTTATCATAAAATCCAAGTGTTGACGATCTTCTCACATCTCCCAATCTTGACGAACTTCCAAGATCCTCCCTCTTGTAACTTCTTGCCTTAAATGCCATCATAATTACTTGTGAGAGGATAAATAATACAATTTGTATTTTTTTCTACCACCTAGGAGGGGTGTTCAAGTCTACCATCCTCTCCAATATCCTTGGAATTAGTTGTTGATTGACAATAATAGTTAAACTCAATTAAAATATATTTAGATTTTCATAAAGTGAATGAAACCTAATCCCAATAGTTTGGTCCCTTTTCTTATGGTTTTGAACCTTGTATGTGGCCTTGAAATTTACACTTTCAATCTTCAAATTTTTATTTGTCAATGATATTTGAAAAGGGAAGTGTTTAAGAGACATTGTTAAAAGTTATTTTTTGAGGAGAGGAAGCCAATTAACTTCACCTTTTTGCATTAGTCAAAATTTTGGATCAATTTAATGATTTTGAACAAGTTGAAAGACACACCAAGTACATTTTTTACTAATATGTGAATGCATTGTATAGATATTTGATGTCTAAAATGAATTGTAAGTTTGTCCTTTTAACTAATACCTTAACACCACTATTTGAATAGTTCATGTTTGAGCTGGCAAGAATTCGACAATTGAAAATCAATTGACTTGAGTCCATGTTTAAATTTGATTTTGAAAAATTTGAAGGTCAAAACCACATATGTAGTTTTAAACTAAATTTAATATAACAACTATAATTTTAAATTAAGCAAAAAAATAACAAATATAAAAGTTAAATCTACACTATTAAAAATAAAAACTCAAAATTAAAAAGAAATACATACTAAATGCCTACTCTTACACATAATTACACCATTCAAACACTAGTGTATTCCCCTAAGATAAGTGGTCAAATTGAGACCAGAAGGAATATGAAAAAGTATAAACATAAAATGACTAAGGAAGGGTTCCTATGAAGTTGCTTCATGGATTATTTTTGTGAAGTAGGAGTCTCATGACAAGAAGCAAATTATGCTACATGATAAATTAGAATCTTGTGCAAGAAAGCGGGAGCTCCTACTTTTTAGATTTTAGAGTTAAGGCTACATTCCTATGGAGGGGGCTTGCTACATTTTTCAATGGGTGTTATTGAGATTTTTCAGGAGTATTTTAAAGTGGGTGATCCCATGAAATTTATAGTGTGACTTAGACTTAAAAGTTTAAGCTTCAAAATTTATAGAAGTTGATGGTCTTTGAATTTTAATTAATGCTAAACAATTTAGCTATTTTTTTAGGAAGTTGAGGGTCCCATGATACTTTATTGTAATAATACATTCAATTTAAAATTATATTTAATTTTTTAAAAATATATTGTATATCTTATCAATCAAATTTATAATATTAAATTCTAACATTTTGACAAAAAGTGGTGGATAGAAAAATAATTATGTCCAACATTAGGAAAATTTCACATATTTGATTAAAAACCCACAATAATTGATCCTCTTTATTAAATATTTATTTCTCTTTGATATTATGTTGTCTATGATTCATTATAAATTGAGATAAATTGAGACTGTGTCAAATGTATCTTGTTACTGATTAATATTTAACTAAAAACAAATATTAATTTGCAAACAAAGAGATTAAAAAATATAAATAGAGATAATTTTTGTTCCATTTTTTTTCTTAGATTTATTGGTAGGAATCTAAAAACTCTAGATGATTGATAAGTGCTAGAAAAAATTCCTAAGCTAGTGGGAAAATTTCTAGTCCCACCCACTCAAAATCTACACACTAAAAAGTAAGAACTTCTTTTCATTGGGAAAATATTCTAATTAATATTGTTACATTTTTTTGCCTCATAAGATCTACTAATCCATAAAATAGTTCCTAAAGCCTCTTCATGACACTTCATTTGGAATCTTTCCCTATTTTATTATTTCCCTATTTTAATGGAGTAGCTATTGCTTAGGAATTGAAAATAAGCCATAGAAAAAAGGAGGGGCTGAAAATAAGCAACAATGCATATTGCAAAAAAGTGTCGCATGGCTCCACAAATTTCTTTTCTTTTTTCTTTTTTAAATATTTACCTCCAATTTAAAATGACTCCTTGAAAAAGGTAGAAAAAATAAATATTCAATTTTTTTTTAAGACAATAGGAATTGGGTAGCCTCCCTATAAATTCAGTGCAGTTGGTAAACATTTTCACGTGATTGCTGATGTTGACACAACACCCCTCGTACCACGGGGACGGGGGAGACTAACAAGATGCTTTAGCCAATCAAACTAGATCCCTAAAATTATATAGAAAATCAAAACACCACAACTTAAATTTTTTAACTTACCCATTATTAAAAGGACCCTGCTTATAATTTTTCATTTTTTTTTTCTCAGCCTACATACCTGTGTCACATCGACAATCCCAACTTAACCTCGAACCCAGCCCACAAAAAGAGATCACCCCGTTCACATGCAGTAACTGCGGTCGACTAACAGCAGTTAACCGTTGTCAAAACCAAGCCATCTTTCATTTTTTATATCTCTGCTTCCTGCCCTTCGTTTTTTCTCTTGCGTTGGAGAAGATCATAACCACTTTTCTCTGTCGCCTCCACTCTGACCAGATCTGAGACTCGAAGCCGAGATCTATATCAGGTATGCTGTAGATTTTCTTATCGCTATAAATTATGCATTTTGTTTTCTGGACGATTTATTTTTTTGGGTTCAAAATGATTTTTATTAGGGTTCTGCTAAAACGCTTTGATTTTGAATAACAAATCTTGAAGAGACCCAGTCTTCTTCGATTTCAGCTTAATGTTAGCTGTTGAATTGTGTCAATTGCGTCTGAAATTGGTTGCGAGATGTAGTCTGTCTGTCTGCTTTTGGCCAGAATTTGTAGTTAATTTAGATGGGATTGGGATTTGCGAGGGAAATCTAACGCTGCTTGCAGCAATGCCGCTTTATGATCTGAGATCTCTATTATTAGTTTTTAATTGACGAGTGATCTGTGCTGTCCGTTGAAGCGTAAATTTCGTGTTTCGTGGTTTTAGAGTAAATGCCAATTATTGAATTGAGTGTTTTGTCGCTGAAAATGTCGGATTTGGTACCATGGGTTTTCTTAAACTATTAGATTCCATACCTAAATAGGAGCGCGCTGATGCGATTAGCATTGTGGTTTTATAACTAGTATATATTTAGTTATTTATTTTGAGGGTAGATCACCTTGTTATTCCATAATTTCCAGGCTTCATGGATTTGTTTATATTTGAATTGTGTCTTTTAACTCTGAAAAATCTAGAACTTGGCACGGAGATTTATCTTAATTATTGGTTTTAAACCTTAAATTGTATTTTTGGGTCGCACGGGTCTCGGGTTTGAGAGGGTGGTGTAACCCCTTCTAAGCAATGCTTCTCTGTGATTTGCAGTCTCTGTTATGTACTTATTTTTGAAGGGCAATATGTGTTTCTTGAGCGAGACTATGAATTTGGCGTTTAGTGGATTTCAAAGTCCATGTTAAGTTTTGTATTGTATCTTTTGCCTGTGAAGAATATTGGATTTGGCCCTCAGATTTATCTTAATTATTGGAATTTTAAACCTTAATTGCGCTTGATTCATAATTGGGAATTGGACAGCCTCATTTTATTCCCTAAGATCTCTGTTATTTCATTTTGTTGATATGTGATCTCTGTTATAGGATGCCTAAATACTAAATAGGACTAATATGTTATTCTTAAAAACTATGTATTTTTGAGTGATGTCGAAAATTTTCAATTTGATACTGAGATTCATCATAATAATTAGTTTCTAATCTTTCGGTGTAGCTCATTTGGACAGGATTAGGGTTTAATACAGGTCTATAAGAAATTCATTAGCAATTTTGTTTTATGTTTTGGCAAGCAATCCAATTATTTAACTTTTTATAGTGAGAAATAATATAATTAGTTTTAAATCGCTTTTTTGTAAAGGTTCCTCAGAGGGCTCTAACATTATCATCTTTTGTTTTGTTCATGATCTGTGGACTGTTTATTTATTTATTTACATTTAGGAACTATCCATGTTAGTAGATCTTCAAATGGTACTGATCAGTATTTTGGGACTGACCAGGTTACACGATGGGGCTCACATTTACCAAGCTTTTCAGCAGGCTTTTTGCTAAGAAGGAAATGCGCATTTTGATGGTGGGTCTTGATGCTGCTGGTAAGACTACCATTTTGTACAAGCTGAAGCTTGGGGAAATTGTTACTACCATCCCTACCATTGGTGAGTTTGCCATACCAGCAGTATTTTCTTAAAATTGAACAGAATGTCTATCCTTTTGAGCTATCAATCTTTTAATTAAAAGCATCTTTGATGGCTTGCTTGTCTTGTTCTGATCATTTGGAAACAGAAAAACTAAATCAGTTAGCATGACTGAGTGAAATGAATTGATTGATTCAACTCTAATTACACAAGTAAATCATTTTTTTTCTCTGATAGAATAGAGTTCACCAGTCATTGGCGGCTTCTGCAATCTGAATTTACTTGCCTGATGCAATGAATTTATAAATTTGTTCATGTGCATTGTCTAGCAACTATCCTGATGCATTATCATCAACCATTAATTGGGGGTAGCCCTCCAGCAAGGGGCAAGCAATTGGTGAATGCTTCATGAAATCTTCCTTGTCAAGTGTGCATGGATTCTCCTTGGCCATCTATTCTAAGGCTTTGAATGTATCAAAGGTTTTTGAAATTATCCAGTCCACAATCCTCCCCACCTCCTTCATTGCTAGTAGCAGGTTTCTGAGTTCAGCTTCTTCCTTCCCAACACTTTCTAGATGGGCCTCTGGACGTTGAATTTCAGGCTTCTTGGCATCTAGGTGTCCCCTCCTCAAGTCATCAATAAGATTCACCAGGGTATTATTTTATTCGTTAAATATTTAGAGTTTCTCAACAATTATTTTGATTGGCTAAACACCCATTGCCAAGCCAAAAATAGATTCTATATTATCAATGCCAAAAGCACACAAGCACATTATTATGGACTGTGGAAACATCATGTCACTAAGCAGAAATAGGGGTTTATTAGGCTTGCCTTCCACGCAAAGCCTGGCTGAGGACATTGACGATGAAATCAGGGCAGCACCCACTAGCTTGTGCTTCACAGCTCAAATGAATCATTAATGATTACTTGAAACTTTCAAACTTGTAATGTAATAACCCCTACTTAATGCAAAAATAACAAAAACACAAAACACTCCAGCAACAATTATACTTTTTTGTAATTGTATTTTTTTTTTTTAATTTTCTACAAACAACATACATGCAAAAGGGAAGTCAACCAATATAAAAAGTATATTGTCGTTAGCAGAAAATTATAAAACATATAAAAAGTATATTGTCGTCATCAGAAAATTATAAAACATATAAAAAGTATAATTATTGTTGGCCTTAAATCTTGTTTTAATTGATGTCCAAGGTGGCAAGCTGTAAGGTTTTTGGTTGGTTAGTCTTTTGTAGCTGGAAGGTTGCACCTGAATTTTCCTTAAGTGCGGGTGTTACAGAAATTGCACATTCTAATTTTATATGCTATGAATACTTCTTTTTGGGTGGAAAAAGCTATGAATATTTGACACATCCTGTAATGATACATTTGGTAATAGAAAAATTTCTCTTGATTTTTCTAAGAACAGCTAAATATTTAGGGTCCCAGTAGGACTGGTTATAATTATATACTCACTAATTCTGTTCAACTTAGCATGTGCTTTATGGATAGCATAGTATTTTTCTTTTATTTTCTCATTTCTCCTTTTCCTTGCACTTTTTGATTCAAATCTCTAATATAGTGAAGTCATTGATATAACTGGGAGGCAATTAATAAGTTTATATGTTTGTGGAGCAGGATTCAATGTGGAAACCGTTGAATACAAGAACATCAGTTTCACTGTATGGGATGTTGGGGGTCAGGACAAGGTATGTAAATTCATTGCTGATCACTTCTGTTTGTGTGCTGCTGCCAATGGAGGGATTTTATGATTCATGTTGCTCAGATAACTGTCATCTCTCAATTTCTGTTCTTGTAATAAAGAATGAATGTTTATCTGGTATTGTATCAGTGGCAGGTGTACATGCTCTCTCTCTCTCTCTCTCTCAAAATATGTTTATCTATCCTTTTTCATTATGTTTATGGTTAATGTTAAGTTATTCAACACATATATCATTTGTCATGTTGCTTTTCATCTCTAAGCAGCATGGTGAAATTTTGTGAATGTTTTTTGGAATGAACAAGATTGTCAGATACTGATTGACGCTATCCAAACTAGTTGGAACAACTTGATGTATGGGATCCCCTCATGTGTTTATTCCCAGTATTTTAATAATGTTGTTAGTTTGAGGGTTATGGGGCAGAAATCTTAGCATGACTGTAGTTATCAATTGTTAAGCAATGGAGTTATTTATATAATGTGTCATGTTGCTTTTCATCTCTAAGCAGCATGGTGAAATTTGGTGAATGTTTCTTGGAATGAACAAGATTGTCAGATACTGATTGATGCTATCCAAAAACTAGTTGGAACAATTTGGTGTGTTGGATCCCCTTACGTGTTTATTCCCAGGATTTTAATAATGTTGTTAGTTTGAGGGTGACAGGGCAGAAATCTTAGCATGACTGTAGTTATCAATTGTTCAGCAATGGAGTTATTTATATTACTATTTATTCATTTTCTTTTTTTCACGAACAGTTAGTGTAAGTGCCCGAGCTTTTAATTGCTGGTATTAAAATGTTCTTTTTCTTCATAGAATCTTTTTTCAATATTGATGGATATTAAAATCTCAGTTAATACCTGTATCTGGAGTGCATCATTGACTTTTCAATTCTTCCCTTTTGTTATTAGTATTCCTGATTATTTTTCTCCCTTTTTCATTTATATTTTGGCGACCCCTGTTGTGTTGTTTATTGGGATCTCTTTCTGAACTAGATAATTATGTGAGTTTTGTTTGCATCAATTTTTCAGATCACACTCTGTGATCCATCACCGGGATAAAGAAAAAGATGACGGGTGAATTGCAGACATAGTTTAATAAAATTTAGTAAGACACAGAAAATGAGAAATTAGTAGGAGAAGAGAAATAATGAAAAAAAGGGATGTGGTTTAAGGTTGAAAAAATTCTAAGGGATGAGATAAGAAAGATTTAAAAAGATAGCAGAACCAATAATGATAATAAAAGTATATTAATCAGATGATGAAAAAAACATAATAGGGAGAATAATGGTAATAAAAGCAAATTAGAATAAAAAATAATGACAGGATGATAATAATGAAGACAATCAAATGTTTAGGATGATAGAGCTAAATGAAAAAGGAGAAAGAGAGCAAAAGGTAGCCTTTGGAGGGGTGGGGCGTCAAGGGCACAAAAATAAAGAAAAAGTTGAGATCAAAGTAAAAAGTGTTGTTGTTTTAAGAACAGATATACAGAAATGAAAGCAAACAGAAAATGCAACATAAGAGACAATGAACACAACCAAGTACCCTGGGAAAACCCTCCAACATGAGGGGGAAAAACCCAGCAAATATCTCTCTTATATATTGTAGGAACAGGAGCAGAAATCTGCTTTACAATACAGGCCCAACACATAGGCTAATTTGATACAATGAATAATAGCACCTCTCCTAGATGCAAAAGATACAAATGAATATGTTCTTCCTTGAAATCGGTCTGCTGCTGAAGTGCGACCTCCTTCTATGAATGCGAATCTTCTTCATGAACTTGATTGAGATAGATGATTACAATGACAAAGTGACCTTGCCTTTATACAAGTGAGGCGCCTCTTCACTTAGGTCGGCTCACATAAAAGAATCACAATAAACATAATAAACATAATAAAGTCGGCCCTTTGCATTTATATTATTTGTTTGATATAAATTAAATAGCCGAATGGCTATACATTTAATTTGCTTTCTTCTTGGAATGGGTGCGCTGGAAGAAGCAGACCTAAGCTGCTTATAACATCAACAAAAAGTTTGGAAGGGGGGTCAGCAAGGAGAGGGGGTTAGGAGCGGTGGAGATGAGCTAAGACAAAAAAAGTATTAAAATAAATTAAAAGACAATCAAATAATAAATAGAATAGAGCAAAGGGAAAAAGGGAGAAAGAGAGCAAAAGGTGGGCTGGATAGTAGGGGTAGTTGGAGAGAGAGAGAGAGATAAAGGTTTGGGAGGGGGATTGGCGAGGACAGTGGTGGGTTAACAGCAGTGGAGATGAATTAAGATAAAGAAAGTAACAAAATTAATTAAAAGAATAATAGTTAATGATACCAAAAATAATTGTAATAATAGTAGAAATAAAATAAAAATGATGGTAAAATAGTGGTGAAAGTACTAATAGAGATAATAATAATACTAATAATGAGGGTGATAATAATGATGGTGTTGTCTATCCATTGCTTTGTGGAACTTCAATGCTGTATCTGTTCTTGATTTTTTAAAGGTGTTTGGGCCCTTTCAAAAACCCACCATTTACCTCTTATCAAAAAATAATAGTAGTAAGCTAATCTTAAGATAATAAATAAAATGAAAAGTAAAGTGTGATAGTAATAATGACAAAAAAAATGATAATACTTATACTAACAAAAGTAATAAACAAGCTAATAATAAAAATGATGATGATAATGATCATAACAATAGTGAATTAAAGATTAAGGTAATAATTTGTTCTTTTGTCCCTTGTTAAAAAGGTAATTAAGAACAATCTCAAACATAAAGCTACTTGGAAACTGCCAAAAACGGGTTTTTTCAATCTTAATTTTGATGGTGTTTGGAGGGGTAATCCTGGTCCTGCTGGTGTTCGTGTTGTATTGTGTTCCTCCCAATTGCCTTTCTTCAGAGGTGGATCCTTTTTTCTATGGCACTAGGATGAATAATAAAGTGGAAGCTCTGGCACTTTTGGAGGGTCTTAAAATGGTGGTTGCTATGGGATGCAAATGTCTGGATGTAGAGGGGGACTGCCAGATGATTAGTCAAGGTTGTATTAAGAAATCTCTGAAGGATTGGAAACTTTGTAGCATTATGGAAGAAATTCTTGCTGTTGGTAGGAAATTTGAAGCGATTTTGTATAGCTACTGTTATAGAGAATGCAATTCGATGGACTACTTAGCAAATGACAGGATCTCACAATTGCTATTTTGTGAAGATAATTGATGATTCAAATGATCGGGATGTTGGGAAGCTCTTAATACAGACTTTCCCTCGGCAGAGATTAGTGAGCACCAAGCTGAGTGGGACATTGTGCTGACTTTGAAGTTGGAAATGTTTCCTATAGAAACACCTTTTCTCCCAATTTTTGTTTGTCATCTCCAACTATATACAGTCCCACTTCAAAGTAGTACAAGGTTCCCGCATGTGTGATGGGGCATGCTGCCTTATTTTGGACTTGTGCAAAGGCTTTTATTAGTGATTCATCTGTTTTCTTTACCTAAGTGCTGCAAATTAAAAATTTGCTGTCACAGAGATTTATTGTTGGCAGAATGGAAAGAGCTTACTCTGTTAGGGATTCTCACTACAATGGAGCATCATCTAATAGGAAACTGAGATACATGTTCTGCATTTAAGGATGTTAGTGCTGCGAACTTCAAAGAAATTTTGGGAGAAGACATCTGCAACACAGGGGAACAAAGGACAAGAGGCTCAATTGTGGAGGACTTTGTTAAAAACCTAGAGAGCCAAATTCAGGGTGTTGCTTTGAAGGACAGGATTATCGGCTGAATTCTTTCTAACAAGGAAGAATTCTTTTATCATGGAAAGCTCTGAGGAAGGAATGGAGGAATCAAAACCTGCAAGATACAGTAGGTGTTTGGAAGAGGAAATTGATCACTCAAAAGCTTCTCCTTCACTGTCTCAAAGCAGCAGGCAATTATAGGATGCTTTGCGAAGACTTGGCACTGTATGTTGATAGTCTTTTGGTAATTCTTCAATATGGCAGTTTGGAAATTTCCAGCTGCTTTACTATGCCATTGTTGTCCTTGACAGGGGTTACTGGGACATCTCATTGTACCTTCCTGGAAACGGGCTCTGATGGTTGCTAAGGAGGAAAGGGTTGCTCTTGGGTCATTGAGCTGAAAGATTGAAGGCGAGCTTGAATGTTGTTCGTTTTTGTGTTTTAAGCTAAGTTACCGGTTCGGGTTCGGGGACGGGTTCGGGTACGAGAACCCGGTACGTGGGTACGTGAAATTTTTTTTTAGGGGTTTGGGTACGTATGGGTACGTGTATATATATATATATGTATTATATATACAAAAAAAAAAGAGAAATATACAGAATTGTAAAACTAAATCATTTCATAGTATGATACTTGATCATTGATCAATGCCAAATGCCAAAGATAAATATTAAATGTCAATTGATAGTTGAAAAATATTCAAATACGCCATATCAATGATATCAATTATGGAAATCATCACAATTACAGTATTACTGAATTACAAAATGTAGTTCATGAAAGTTGAAACATGATTCAATTTCAATGTTCATCAATCATCAAAAGGATTATCAAAAAAGTCATCTTGATTTGGATTTTCAGTGGCTTCAACTTCAAGATCATCATCATTTGAACCCAAAGCGGTTCCGCTTCCACTTCCAGCACCATGCATGTCATGATCATCATTATCATCCACATCATCCATAGTGGCTCTAGCAAGATCCTGAATGGTTGCATCCAAGTCAGCAGACTCGGGTGCTACATCCCAAAGCTTTGCTGCCCCCTCCTTGTATTGAGGTTCCTTACGTGACAGAAGACGCAAATTGGAATGAATATACACCAAGTCTTCAGCTCTTTTTGCAGCCAACCGGTTACGCTTCACTGAGTGGATAAAGGAGTATGTACTCCAATTCCGTTCAGCAGCAGAAGAGCTTGCAACCTAGAGAGAAAACCAACAAAATAAAAAATAAAAAATGCAAGATAAATTCAAGAATGTTAAGTGTTAAATTCTACAATACAAGTGGCAAAAAAAAAAAAACTTACTTGTGAGAGGATCTTGATTGCAAGAGGTTGGAGGTACATATAATTTTGACCATGGAGGTACCACCATGTAATAGCATCCATTTTGTATTGGTCTTTGGCAACAGAAGGGCTAAGATTTTTTCCTATGATAAACATTCCAAATTCTTTCATAACACTTGTCTCCATTTCTGGATCACTGAAGAGTCTCTTAAATGCACTCTTATACCCTCTAGCAACTTCAAGATCTCTATATGGCGGTATTCTCCCTGGGATAGAAAGTACTTCTCTAGTATAGTACCTTGGAGATAGGGCATATGCAAGGAGGTGCAATGGTGTTGTCATCTTGTTCCAACGATGAAGAACGATTGCTTCCACCCTTTTGTAAAGGGTGTCTTCAGGATCATTCTCTCTCTTTTGTATTTCAATTTTTATTTTCTCCAACATTGTGTCCATGCTATCATAGACATCCCCCAAGCATGGTTCATCTGTATCAGCAAACCAAAGCATAGACATGATAGGTTCGGTTATCTCCAATACATAATTCACACGATCCCACCAATTGTCATCCAAGATCAATGCCTTGACCTTTTGGGCCCTCTCTGAATTTGATTGCTTCCATATACCCCATTGGTTGCTAATAACCATTTGACTCAATGCCCCTTTCACCTTCACAAGTCGTCTCAGAACAATTGTGTGAGATGCAAATCGGGTCTCAACAACCTAAGAACATGTAAATAATTAAATAAGTTTAAAAAAAAAATTATTCAATTATGTAAAACATGACATAAATGAAACTAAATAAATAATAAATTAAATTTACCTTCAACAATTCCAATCTTGAAAAAATTCTGAAAATTGCTTGTGACATATGGTGGTTTGTCACAAACATCTGGATCTCCTCGGCCTCCTGGTATATTTCTTTCACCCACTCTATTTGGTTTCCAATTGCTTGCATCACCAAATTGAGGGAGTGTACGGTGCAAGGTGTCCAAAAGATGTGCTCATATCTAGCCTCTACCAAAGCACCTGCAGCCCTGCAAACTTTTGCATTGTCCGTAATTACTTGGACAACATTTTCATCACCCACCATCTCTATGGAGTCAATGAGAATCCTGGAAATGAACTCTGCATCTTTCACTTCCCCTTCACAGTCAACTGCCTTCAAAAACATTGCCCCCTTGGGGGACACTGCAATAACATTGATCAATGGACGGTTTTTGCAATCTTTCCATCCATCGGAAACAATAGATACACCTGTTTCAATCCAAGAATCTCTAATTGGTTTTAGTTGGGCCTCTAAAGATTTTTTCTCTCTTTGCAATAAGGTGGTACGCACCTTTTCAAACCCAGGACTTGTGAAACCAGGAGGTGCACTATTTATTGCTGACACCATGTCCCGCCAATATGGTGATCTCACCAAGTTGAATGGAAGACCATTGGCATAGAGGCAACGTGCAATTTTTTCTTCAGCAATATCTCTTGCCTCCATTTTAAATACCCTCTCCAATGGACCTCTCTTGCGGGTGGTGATTTGTTGTTCATCTTCATCTTCCTCTTCCGTAGAGGGCATAGGCAAGAAGGGATGTCTGGAGGCCCTAACTGCTTGAGAGGGTAATGTTGGTGTTTTTTTCTTTCCGGAAGAATAACTACTTTCTTTTCCTTTTGCAATTGATTTGTCAGCATTTTCTTGTTCTTTTATAAATTTTGCTATTTGTACAGAAGACAACCCCTTCTTATTTGGGCCCACACACATATTAATCCCTTTGCCACTAGGGCCCATAAAATGAAGTTTCACTCGGTAATAGGAGCTATTATATTGTACATTGCATAAATTACACTTCCAAACAAAACCCCCACCTCCAGGAATTTGTGAAATTCTTGTGGTATGTGCCCATAAAGGAGATCCTTTCTCAATTTTGAACTTTTGACTTCCCTCCCCACCCACTGAACTTTGACTACTGGCCATTGTTGCAATCTATAAAAAATATGAAAAATAAATAAATAAATTTGAAAAAATTCTTCACAAACTTGAAAAAATTCATCAAAAACTAAGAAACTTGAAAAAATAGTTCAAAAGATCAAAGAATAGGGTTTAAATGCATACCTTAAACACTTAAATCTCCTTTGTAGAAGCTATTTGGCACTCCACAATCGATCTCCTTCGAATACAATCAACTCCTTTCAAAATGCCAAGATGTAGAGAAAATATGGTGAGAGCAAAATGAGAAGTAGAAATGAAATGTTTTAGTGTTGAAAAGCCTCATATTGGGCCGGATTAGGGTTAGGAAACAAAATAAAATTAAAAAAAATGCTTTTTATCTATGTTTGGGCGAACTTTATTAAAGCTGGGCCGTGGGTTCTTGGAGGTACGCCCGGGTTCGGGCCTGGTACCTTCGGGTCCACGCACCAAACAGCCGGGTGCGCCCTGGGTACGCATAGGGTGTGTGCCCAAGACGTACCCGCAGGCGAACCCGTACCGGGTTCGAGGCCTCCGGGTACGAATCCGGTAACTTAGGTTTTAAGTGTTTGGTTGTTTATAGCTTTTTCAGTTGTAAGAGATGCTCACTGGATAGCCAGACCGTATTGGCAAATACTTACGTAATATTTTGCTTTCTTCTTGGAGTGGGCCCCTATAAAACCCACGTCAGCCTATTATTTTTTTGCAATTTGTTAGTTTTTCCTTACTGGAAAATGCTCCTATTTTGTTAAATTATCATCAATTACTCTCCATGCTATTATCTCAAATAATATAGGTTTATGTTATATTTGTCTGATTTACTCAATGAACACTGCCTCAGATACATAACCGCTAAATATTGAGGCAACCTACATATGTCTAAATATGTAATGGCATTCAGAGGTAAAGTTGAGGCCACATATTAGACCTGATGGAAACAACTAAGCAATAATTTACAAGTTTTAGTTGAAAAAGCTTTTGAAAATCCCTTAATTCCAGAAGCTATAATGTTTTGGCATACGAATTTGCACCATGGAAACATCATGCGATTCTGAATGCAATTAAATGGCAGACCACAAGCCTGACATAGACTTTCCTTTGAGATTCACACTACAGTTAACTGAGTCCTCCATGGAGCTTAACTTTGGATCTTGTAAGGGGTTTTTAGGAGATTGAAAGACAAAGTAAACACTGTCATAAGTATTGAGAAACAGCATCCAAAGAGCCTTAATGAGTCTGCCATGGAGAAACATAATGTACATGCAAAATAATTTATCACAAACTGAAGACTGAACTCCTGATACACCATGGAAAAGAAGCAAAAAGAGTCTTTACTGTAACAAGATGGATAGGGAGCTGAATGGCATATTATAGTGGCAGAAGCACTTTACTTGTTGAGAAATCAACGAACAAACCAACTAAATGAATGCCAGCTATCGCTAACAGTGAACACCCTTGACAAGCAGAATGATTGCCACTGAACTGTTGGGAAAGGGAATGTATGGAATGCGTCTTGATTTTGAGGACCATCTCATTTACAAAATGCGTAGCAGCATCTTGGATCTGGAGGTAGGCAAACTTACATGGTGTTTGCTTGTTCTTGAGATACAGTATGATTACTGGATTTTGATTGTGGAAGAATGCTCTTTTGTTAAGCCCATACAATTAAGTACAAGGACCTGGTTATGTTGTAATTAACAAGTGAGAAGTCTTACAAAGGCTAGAGCCACAGACTGCATAATTTCTGAAGCATTTTGCTGAAACCTAGAATCCATTTACCATGTATATTTGGCTGATCCTTGTTCCTTTAAATCTTGAGGCCAACTGTAAAGTGCGTATCTTAAGAGAAAATCAAACAAGCATATTCATTTTTATCTATACAAGATTTCAACCAATCTTAACAGAGCACATACTCCAGTTGATGAGTTTTCAAATGTCTTATCAATTTTGTTTGTGATCCAGTTTAGCTGCTATGGTGGACAATAGAACTACCCATACAACACATCATTTATGGGTAGCATAAATTGCCACTGGATAGCTAAGGGTGTCCTTTCTGATTGTAATAAATCCTTTTCTTAAAAATGCATTGCTTATTTGTGTTGGAAGTGGAACTTCACATTTTTCCATTCCGAGTTATTTCTTTTTTCAATGAGGCATGATATGACATAACCTTCATGATTTTAACTTCACTGTTGAACAGATTCGTCCACTATGGAGACACTACTTCCAAAATACTCAGGGTCTTATATTTGTAGTGGATAGCAATGATAGAGATCGTGTCGTGGAGGCAAGGGATGAGCTACACCGCATGCTGAATGAGGTAGATAACTTTTTAAAGTTTTTATTTGCAATTTAATGTCCTGTATTTATGAATAGGTAGTGCTATAAACTTATGAATTTTAGAGAGCATCTGCATGTTAAAGATACACCATAAGAAAAATATTTTTTCTAAATTAAAACTACTCTTTAAGATGATTCAAAACTGTAGATTAAAGTAGTTTGAAGCCTCAGAATGATCACGGGTGAACATTAGTTATGGGAAGCTCATTATTATTATATTGAGCTCTTGAAGTTAGAACACTATGAATTCTTAATTTAAGGAACAACTTATCAGTAAGATAAAAATTAACATATGACATGAAATACATGGGTGGAAATAATTTATATCTTAATTTATGACCCTTTGTTTGGATAAACTGGTAGCTTTTACACATATCTCATCTTATAAACAACTCTATTCATGACCCTTATTTCTTGAAGAAGACTTAAAAGTATCTCTTCCCATTGATAACCCTATAAATTGCATGACTTTCAACCTACTTTATATGTGCTCTGTTCTTTGTACGTCATTCAGTATTTTCCGGACTTCTTGTCATTTATCATTCTGGAGTATAGAGACTCGAGAGTTCATTGTGTTAGACCGCAAGTCATAACAATTAACAGCAGTAGAATGTGGTACCCAAAACAATGACAGTTTAGTACAGTGCATATTCTGCTATTGAGTAGCAAACCTCAGAACACTACCGCAACCACTTCCAGTCTTCTGCAAAAGTAGTAGACAACCAGGAACTGCCAATTTCATATGTGTACCCTGACTTCTCATGTTTTCCTTTTTCAATAATGATCAACATTAACATTGTGCAACAGACATAACTGATATTCCATTTTCACATATTTAACATGAATGACAAACATACCATTTTGACATCAATGACAACACTGTATTCAACACATTGTACAAGGACCAAAGAGAGTCACAGTGAAGTTTGTCAACTCTTAATGTGTCTTCCCCTTTTGGATGAAAATGTTTGCTTTACTAACAGAGCTAAGCAATATTGGGTTGAAGTTGCTTGAAATGAGGAAATGGGAAATGTTTTCAATTAAAGATGGTTTTTGAAATGAGCTACCACAGACAACTGCATGTGTGGTAGACATAACATTGAGATTTTTGTAATTTGAAAGAACAAGAGTAAATATGAAACGGGAGTTAATAGTAAGGTCGCAGGGATATCTTGCTTTATGAAGGATCACAATCTGAAGTAACAGTGATGTTCTTAATCATTAGACCAGGGAATCCATCGACATACTTTCCCTATGTGGTAGTGTGATTATGTCAGGTAATTGTCATCTGCTGGACATTGTCCTAAAAAATGGATTGAGAAGATTTCCTGTAGCTTCCCAAGGGTTTCTTTTTTCTAGAAAGTTTGGGGGCAGTCTTCCTGATACGTAACTTTTGTTATTATCTGTGTAAAATGGATCTCATTTTTGTTAGAACTCTTTTCATGTTATCCAGTAGAAGACTTTTATCATTGATGTTTCCTGTTCTTTGCAGGATGAACTACGAGATGCAGTGTTACTTGTGTTTGCAAACAAACAGGATCTTCCCAATGCAATGAATGCTGCAGAGATCACTGATAAACTTGGGTTGCATTCTCTTAGGCAGCGACACTGGTGAGTATTACATTCTTTATGCGATTTTCTAGTAGTAATCAATTTAAAAACTAATCATCCATTACAGTGCACTGTTTCTGCTCTTCGTATTGATTATTGTCAACTCTAGTAAACAAACAAGAACCTGGAATATAAGTGTTGCTTATGAAACTTTATCATGCCCTCAGGTATATCCAAAGCACCTGTGCAACTTCTGGCGAGGGCCTGTATGAGGGCCTGGATTGGCTTTCAAACAACATTGCAAACAAGGCATTGTCTATACTCTTACGTAATAGTTTAGTTGGCTTTGTTAGAAATAAATCCTTTTATATTAGATCTTATGGTTTTTGTTTTATTTTGCAGGCTTGAAGGATGACAGTGGAATGGGCTTCAAGAATTTTGTATTACAAAAATGTCTTGTATCTTTATTGATAGAGACAGTTTGAGGAGATAAAAATTTAACCTATGCAGTCAAACTGACTCAGGAGAGTGGCTGCTATTTTCACCTGTAATTTGACTTATTACATTTGTTTGATTGTTTTTATGGATTTGATTGTGCCAGTTGCACTAATTTATATAGCTTACCGAAATTAAATGACAGTGTGAGTAGTTATCACGTCATTTTGAAAATTAATTTTAAAAGTTGCTTTCTGTGCATAATATTGCATTTGCTGTTACATAGTCGAGTAGATTTAAAACTCAAGTACTAGAACAGTCTTCATTTTTTTGGTTACCCTTTCAAAATCATTCTTCTGGATATGGCACTTGCTTTCTAATATCTATCTACATATCAATATGGAAAGAATCTGAAATGGAGAAAATTCAAAGAAAACATATCTTAACACAATTGCAGTTCTAAAAGCAGAGCCTAGACATAGAATGATTTTCAATTTCATTTATGTAATGATCAGTAGGCTTAACAATGCACTATCCTCATTCAGATTGTCCATAGAAGACCATGTTATCTTCTTTGCCTATTTATCAAAAAGTAAACTAGAATTCAATTATTTGACTGTTTAGGCAGCAAATGTTTAGCTAAGGAATCAAGGATGCATAGTATGGCATTTTGCTAATTAAGATGAGAGCATTGTAAAGAGCGGAGTTTTGAAGGGATTTCTTGTTAGGACCTAACAATTTTTTTATTTTTAGTTATTTTCAATTGAAGTGTTGAATTTACAATAATTGTCATATTGAAGGGGATTCACATATCTGTAAGCGGTTTCTTTTGAAGTAAATGCAAATCTCATCAATTCTGGAAAATGAAGTACTATGGCTGGTTATGTATTTTGTATTGCATAACAATATTCTTTTTTGGACTATTTGTTGTATGAGAGGAAGGTTGCTGTTTTGAGAACTGTTGTATGTTGTATGTGAGGAAATTGTATGCAATACATTTTCTTTTCTTTCCCTCTGCAATTTTTTGGAAGGTGTGGATAATTCCATTTCAAACTGCCCCTTCTTTTAAGAAGTTAATGGCCCACTTACCTTTTCCTGAGTTGTATAAAATCCATTTACTAGAGCACATGATATGTTGGTTTTGCTGTAGAGTGGCAAGTTACAAGCTGGATCGTTTATTTTGTAATGATGAAGATAAAAGTTGATAGGTGTGCCTCAATGTTTAAAGCGTTTCTGTTGATATGGCGGTGGGTGCTTTAGTTTCCAATGATCATGTTAAATTGTTGAATTTCTTGGTGAGGGATAATATAGAATATCACGTACATGGGGGTATAATAACATATGCCCTAATATTTTCTAAAAAAATAAACTATTGTTGTTACATGCACAAGTGGAATGATTTCATCTTTGTAATTGAAAAAAATACCGATTGCATAGGCACTTAAAAGAAACTGTGTTTCTTACATGTGCAAGAGTAAGTTTTCGTTATGGGGTTTGAAAGATCTACAAATTGCATAAACTCTTAAAGAAACTGTGGTTGTTACACGTGCAAGTGGAAAGATTTTGTTATTGGAATTGAAAAATATAACAATTACGTAGCCTCTTCCAAGTAAATAATTTTACCAGTAAATATTTGCGTGGATCTAGGTGTAAAAGTTAAACTTGTCAAGTTACCGGATCGTTGTGCAGAAAGCCTAATGTTCCTTTGAACGAGGAATGTTTAGAATCTAACTACGTGTTAAGGCTATCATTTTGTACCTTGAAATGTAATGTGCAAATTTATTGGGTCATTCTCTTCATAGAAAGACCGTGTCACTCGTCACAACAATTGCCCAAAAACTGTAATGTTTTTATTGACTTTTGAAAAAATAGAACATAATTGAATAGTGGACTGAATTGTAGCTCAATGGAAACTTGGAATGCATAAAAGATTGGGCTCAACATTATGGTTCTCACATGGGCCAACATAATATATTCATGATAACTTACATTATACAGATTTGGTTGTATAAACGGCTTTTGTTATGCTCAACAGTGGCAAAAATTTTTGTTGACAGCTCTTTTTGATTGAGTGATACATGAATTGCATATGTACTTATAGGTTCCGCCTGAAGATTTTTCTCTCCACACTTAATTGTTTGAACACTAGCTAAATACCCAAGCGCAAGTCTGCCTAGTCCAAGCTATTAATGGTAGATGGTTGACTTTCTAATTTTGGCCTAGATTCCTCTTCATTATACGTCATCACTGCATTTATAATGAGGGTTATATATATATATACAAGAAGGTTTTAAAAGATTAAGCCCTTGGCATGCCATCATGGCTGTAATAGGTGGCTTTATCTTGGTAGACTAAGTTTAGTAGCCATGGTGAATTTTTATTCCTTCTCTTCTATGACAAAGTGATATGAATTAGAGGGGCTACGTCTTCTTTATGTCTCTTCAATATATACAGCCATGTCAACAAGTTTTTAAAAGATTTAGTGCCTGGAGATACATGCCATCACGGCTTAATAGGTGGCTTTATCTTGGTAGACTAAGTTTAGTAGCCATGGTGAGTTTTTATTCCTACTCTTCTATGGCAAAGTGATGCATGGATTAGAGGGGCTATGTCTTCTTATGTCTCTTCAAAATTGTTGTCAGAAGTTCTATAAATAAGTATCAAGATTCATAACAAATTCAAGGGAGGGTTTTTTTGAATAGAAAAGCTATGAGAACAAGTTAAGAGTGAAATGGAAGCGAAGAAATGCTGAAAATGCTCTGATCTAGAGAGAGGAGGATCTAGAAAACAAGTTATAAATGACATATCGGAGCATGCAAACCGTGGAAAAAATGCACATGCAGAGTAAATATAAGATTGTTGAAGCATTGAAAACATTTTCTCATAAATTATATCGTAAGAGCTCTATGCAAGGATTATACAAGGAGAACATGCATGTTTATTTGAATACTATTAATTTTTCACTTTGTATTTACCAACAATATTCATGCAAAAATTGTCAATAAATCAACCAAGAGCAATAATTTTTGTATTGGCTTAGAACTAGTCTTTTTCAACTGAAGATATTAATTATCCATTTTTTAAAAGATTGGATGGATGACAACCCTAGATTTAAAATGCATTAAATTACGATGACTAATACTAACAAGAATTGCTTAGGATTTAGTCTTATCCTTTTGTATTCTAAGTTGTGTTAACAATTATTTTATAACAAGAAGAAGAATCGATTAACTTGACAAAATAATCACGAAATCATTTTTTTTATGTAAACATGGAAAGTAATATCACAACTATGAAATATAACTTAAAATTACAAAATATATTCATAATATTTATACAGGGGAGAAAGAAAAAAAAATCCATGGAGACAACTAAGATTCATGCATGCTTAGGAGAATCCTTTACCATGATTTGGTGAAGACATTGATAGTTGCACGATCTTTCAAGGAGGTTCCTATTTATTTAGAAATGCAATAACTATTCATGAAATGTTAGCACATTGGTTTCTAGCCTATGGAGGAATTGCCATCCAAAGACCAATATTGGCCGTGCTTGTATGCCCTTTTACAAGAGTTACAGAAAATATGTTTCAAATGTTGGGGTACTTGATTTCAAAGTGCATTTGTTGGTTAAAGTGATTTTGGGAAGAGGAACGACAAACTAGGGGTGAATTTGCATGTCACTTTAACTAGATCAAGCACTCTAATTTATTTATTTATTTCGAAGGTAGCAATGTTTGAATGGATTCGGCCAATAAATTATGCGCAGCCCTTTTAAATGCAAAATTTTCCGTCAGTGTGCTTAGTTGGCAAGGGAAAGGCTAAACCCTATAAAGATAGATGAGAAAATGAATAAAGAGGGGGGAGTCAGTAAGCAAAATCCAAAATAATTACAAGAAAGAAATCCCAGATGAGAATGAGTAGTAATGATTGAGTATGACTTTAACGATAAGCTAGAAAAGTTATTGGGGCCGATAGTGTATAAGAGAGAACAGTTATAACTCAAATGACCGATAACAAAGCAGAACAATTAGAAGTCAAATAGCCAATAGCAAAGCAACGACGATATAGAGATCCTCATAATCAAAGCTATTGAGTCTAAGGCCTTTCTCCAAACAACAAAACCATATCCATGTGAAAAGGCATGGATATATCAATATTCACCAAAATGTGAGCAAATGTAGAATGGGCCATCACAAAAGTGGAATCATCAACCCTCAAGAAGCAACCAATAGAATTGTCAATAGTCTCGTAAGAAGAATCCTTTCAAAATTGGAGGGGAAGGTTCAGAAGTCTAACCCACACCAGATGCACATTGAGAGGTTAAGTAAGGGGATTAAAAGAGGCCGACCAAGGTTTGATCGAGAGAAGTGCTTTCTCGAAGCCCAAATTTGTCCCAACACCAAATTTCTTTCCTCAAGAGGCAAAGGTAGCAATAAAAAACCTTTAGCACAAGGAAAAAGCTCAATATTACTAGACATGAGGAGCCTCCAAGATTCCAAACCTCAGCTATGTAAGTTGGGAAGAGAAGGCTAGAGATTGGAGAAACAACACACCAAACCTCTATGCTCATAGAAACCCTCATTTTCAACCACATCTCACCACAAACCACCATCGAGGATGGCTTGGCGCAAAGAAGGTGGATCACCCACAAAAGCCCAGAAGGGCAAGACCTAGTCGCCTGGGCCAAGCTACAAGCCCCCACAAAAGCGGTAGAAACTAGAGGATGGGCAACTCCAGGAGGTCAGTTGACAACCAACAAGGAGCAAGAGGCATCATAAACAAACTCGAGAACATGGGGTGAACCATCATGAGGTGTGGGAATAGAAGGGTTTGGAGCAAGAGATGCATTGGCAATAGGAATAGGCGTGGAAACCCTAAACGAGCAACCCCCTAGCATAGGTGAAACAACAACCAAGGGCCTCAAGCCAACGAACTCTTGTTGTTGGGTATATGAAGCCCAACGAACATCTTGTCCTTACAATTCCTTTGACCTTTCGCTTTCCCTCTTGAAGGTATATTCATATATTCAAACTATGATTCAAAAAGCTTCTTCTGAAGATGGTATGAGCTGTAGAATAATGTATGACTGCAAAAATAGAGACTAATAATGATATTCCCCTGCTTCTTTGTGGATGTAGCCTATAAGGTGAACCACATTAAAAGCTTGTGTCTTTCTTTCATTTGTGTGATTGTTTTATTTTCATTCTTGTTGTTTTTATCTACTATCAATTCTCCAACAATTGGTAGCAGAGCTTGTTGAAGAAGCTCAGTGGTGAAGTTGTTTTGGAAATCAATGAAGAATTTCTAGAATAATGGAGGAAGCAAATAAATGGAAAATTAAGAAGTTTTATAGGCAAAATTTTGGGCTATGGAGAGTACAAATGGAATCACTGCTGATTAAGTAGGATCTCTCACTTGCACTAGAAGGGAAAGCCAAAGGAAAAAGGTTCTATGTCTGACGAAGAGTGGAAGAAATTAGATAAGAGAGCAAGGGCCACAATCTTTCTTTCATTGTCCAACAACGTTTTCTTCAACATTTCAGCTAAGAAGACATCAAAGGAATAATGGGATAAACTTTTTGACATGTATGAGATGGCATCGACTTCAAATAAGATTTTTATTATGAAGAAGTTATATAATTTTAAAATGAAAGAAGGTGGGATCATGTCTAATTACCTAAATGAATTTATTACTTTGATCACCCAATTGATTTCCGTCGGTATAAATTTGGACGATGAAATTAAAGCAATTCTGTTATTATGCTCTTTACCAAACAACTAGGAAGTTGTGATGGCAGTTAGCACTTCGGTGGCTACCAAGAGTAAATTAAAATTTGATGACGTAGCAGCCACTCTTCTCAGTGAAGACATGAGGAGAAAAAATCAAGAACCCTCATCTGGTGACACCTTGACCAATTCTATCAATAGAGGAAGGGGTCAAGATAAAGGAAAAAATAATAACAGAATAAGGTCCAAATCTGCAAGAAGATCAAAGTTCGGGGGTAGAAATGATGATGGTTCTGTGGCAAAGCGGGTCACACTAAAAAGAATTGTTGGCATTACAAAAAGGCACAAGAAAAGGTAAATGACAACAAAGTCAACACTGCATATGACAAAGATGATGGCATTCTAGTTTTATCAACAAGTGACACTACTACAGATTCATGGTTGTTGGATTCTAGTACCTCTTTCCATGCTACCCCATGTTGGGTGGATTTCACGAACTATCAAGAAGGTAAGTCGGAAGAGTTTTTCTTGGTGATAACAAAGAATGTGGAATAATAGGCAAAGGTGATCTGATGTTGCAATTGAAAAATGGAAACAAATGATCTGATGTAAGACATGTTCCCACGGTGAAAAGAAATTTGATATCTATATGCCAACTTTATGCTCGAGGGTGTAACATCAATTTCTCTTTAGATACTTGGAAGGTAACCGAGGGTGTCTTGGTGATTGCAAAAGGAAACAAATTAGGTAGCCTATATGTCTTAGAGTGTCATGCCAAAGTGGGAGCTGCAATGGAAGTTGTGGGCGACGGTACAGAGCTTTGGAATAAAAGGCTTGGACACATAAGCAAAAGAGGACTTGAAGTTATATTAAAGAGGAATCAACTTCCTGGTTTGAAGTTCGTTGACTTGGAAATGTGTGAGCATTGCCTCTATGGGAAACAAAGACAGACCAACTTCTTGACAACCAGTCATGACAAGAAATCTACACCCTTGGAGCTCACGCAATCAAATGTTTTTGGTCCTACGGAGGTAACCTCCATTGGAGGAGCTAATTATTTCGTTACTTTTCTTGATGATTGTACTAGAAAAGTATGGATTTACATGCTCAGTAGAAAATCAAAAGTATTTTCAAAATTTAAAACTTTTAAAGCCATTGTTGAGAATCAAATTGGGCACAAAATATAAAATGTTTAAAAATAGATAATGGGGGAGAATTTTGTTCTTCAGAATTTGATACCTTTTGTGCAGATAATGACATTCGTAGGATTAAGATAGTTCCTTTCACCCCTCAAGAGAATGGTGCATCTAAGAGGTTGAACAAAACGATTCTCGAGAGAGCTTGTTGTATGCTCTCTAATGCTAGATTGGGGAAAGAATTTTGGGCAGAGGCTTGTAATAAAGCAGTCTACTTGATCAAACAAGCTCCTTCATCTCGATTAGATTTTGATATTCAAGAAGAGAGATGGCTCTAGAAACACATTTCTTACAATCATTTATGCGTGTTTGGCTGTGAAGCTTTTGCTCATGTTCCAAAAGAGTAGCGAACGAAGTTAGGTCACAAATAAAAATGTGTATATTTATCGGTTATGATGAGGAACAATTTTCTTTTCGTCTTTAGGATCCAATTGCCAAAAATTTTACCCGTAGTTGAGATGTGGTATTTAATGAGAAAGTTTTCCCAAAGAATAGGGGTCATCATCAAATGAATATATACATGTTGATATCTTTGAAAATGGCATTATTATGAAAAAAGCACAAGGAATTACCTCCCAGCTAGGTACACAAGGCGCTTCACATATGACTGCACCAAGTTTGGTGCCAGAGTCTGGTTCAACTTCTACGTAGGCAGAGAGTTCATATCATTCATAGCCCTTGCATTTTTCAATGCAGGTTTTTAAAAAAGATCAAGAATTGGTGTCAACGCACCCTCTAAATTCCACATTGCCAAATTTTGGAATGACTTTGCAGTCTTTGCAAACTCTTTTGCTTATTTCTTCAAACACTAATGCATAGCCTGTTGGGAATATTTCAGCGCTGCTAGAGGAAAGTTTAATGCAACATTTGAATTTTCAATCGCTGCCTTTGGTTACACCTTCATAGTCTATGGTTTCAAAGCAGCCTATAGTGAATTTAAGAGTTTGGCATAGGGAAATGAGGAACAAGGCAATTTACCTCAACAAAGCACTATACCTGAACAAGATACTTTGATGGAGAAAGCACCTCATTTGAGGAGGTCTACTCGACAAAAGAGGCTTCTAGCAAAATTTGCAAATTATGAGTTATTACTGACTGGCCAAGTGGAACCAGAATTATTGCTTTTTGATTAGGAAGAAGAATCAAATTGTGTCAAATGGATGGAGGCAATGCAAGAAAAAATGGACTCCTTGATGGCAAATGAAACTTGGGATTTGGTGACCCTCCCATCAAATCGAAAACCATTAAAGAATAAATGGGTGTATAGATTGAAAGAAGAATATGGATGCAGTAAATGCTACAGGGCCAAATTGGTAGTGAAAGGTTTTGATCAAAAAAGGGATTGATTTTAATGAGATTTTCTCGCTAGTTGTGAAGATGACCACCATTCGAGTAGTCTTGGGTATGGCAGCTTTATGGGATATTGAGCTTGAACAACTTGATGTCAAAACTACATTTCTTCATGGAGATATTGAAGAAGAGTTGTATATGAAGTAGCCTGAAGGTTTTACAAAACAGGGGCAGGTGCATTTATATTGCAGGTTGAAGCGAAGTTTGTATGGGCTCAAGCAAGCCCCGAGGTAGTGGTGCCTTAAATTTGATAGCTTCATGGTTGAGCATCACTTTACACGTTGCAAATTTGACCCATGTCTTTAGTACAAGAAGCTTGATAATGGTGAGTTTGTTCTACTATTGCTTTATGTTGATGACATGTTGGTAACCGACACTAGCATGAGGATAGTTCATGATTTGAAGCAACATTTGGCCTAATGATTTTCAATGAAAGATTTAGGGGCAGCGAAGAGGATTCTTGGCATGACAATAATCAGGGACAAACAGAAGAGAGAAATCAAATTGTCTCAAGAGAAGTATATTGCCAAAATATTGGATAGGTTCAACATGAAGAATGTCAAGCCTATTAGTACTCCATTGGCATATCACTTTTGTTTTTCATCAATAATGTTTCCAAAAACTCAAGAAGATCAAGAACACATGAAGGGTGTTTCTTATTCATCAGCAGTTGGGAGTCTCATGTATGCCATGGTTTGTACTCGTCCAGATATTGCCCATGCAGTGGGAGTTGTGAGTAGATTTATGAGCAATCCGGATAAACCTCATTGGCAAGTGGTACAGTGGATATTATGGTACCTGAAAGGTACTTCAAATCATGTTTTGTGGTGATGAAATTAATATATCCAAGTTTATATTGTTCTTAATACTGATAACATCCATATATTTGATTGTATATTGTTATTAATGTTGAGAAAACAAATCCTTTTTACATGACTACTAGTTGCTATTAATGTCACATGTAGTTTGAACTACTTGAAAGCTTTATTAACTAGAGTACAATGTGCATGATACCTATGATAACTAAATTCAAGGGCCTAGCATTGAGCCTTGTAAGATGACATAACCTGTCTATTAAATTTTGGTTCTATTAGTGACTTGGATTAATATAGTTTATGACTTAAAACTAAAATGGTTGAACAAAATTGTCACTTATTTTGTAGTAGTGTTCTTGACGATAAATTTCCCTCAATTTGTGTTGAACAAGATTGTTATTGTTAGTATATTATGGTATTTATGATACCAAGGTATGCTAAAAATTGATGCCTAGGTTAAACTTGTGATTTGAATTTGGAATTATGTGTAGACCTTTAAGTATTTAAGGTGGAATCTATTAGATAGTGGTAAGGCTTCATTAACAACAACATAAAGGGGTTGAAGATAAGTATCCTCCTTATGATTGTCCTTGCAAACTAGAATGAAATTAATAAAAAATACCTTAGACATGCTATCATGATATTTTGTGTTAATGTTTTGAATTTAGGGGTCGTGACTAAACTAGTTGAGTATCATTATCTTTTACAATATTAGTAAGTGGCCCTCTTCTAATTATTTCATAGATATGATTATTATAGTAAAGGATCATTGATGTGACCAAGGCTAGGATTATGAAAGCTAGTTTTCTAAAAAATATTGTTACAAATTTGTATCCTAGATTTCTCTTTGGGGTTCTTACTAGGTTGATGTATCAATATCATTATAGATGGAAAAATATTGTTTATCTCATTAATATAAATTATTGGGAATACTAGAAGTGTAGGAATCTCTTTGTGCTAAGATTTGATATATAGGGGCTAATAGGTTAACTTATAGGCATTAGAATTTGGGAAACCTACAATAGATTTAACTAAATGTGATTATTAATTGACTTGGGGATTGATTCCCTTAAGATCAAAATCCTTAACAAAATATTTGAACTAAGAAGTGTTCATACATATTAGGTGCTAAATTGTGAGCACTATTTGTTGTGTTTAAACACCTTGCATGTATATTGTTGTTGTGTCGGGTTGCTTCCTAGTTACATGATAATAGATTTTTAAAGATGTCATGTGAGTTTGTGATCTTTTGTATCTTATGACCATTGAAATATGAGTATATGTGTTGATTTGCAAACCTATTGTTGTATGAAATCACTTACTATTGACCAGTAAGGTCACAATTACTATAAATGACAAGTGTGAATGCTATATAGACCATGATTTCAACTATCATAAGAATATTTGGTTGCACCATATGGTAATTGAAATCAAAAGGTTAAGAATTTTATTATTAATATTGTTGAGTGTATATATCTTCCAATACTAATTTAATGGATATTAATATAGTGTTGCCAACTATCTTAGGTATTGTTGGTGTGAACATGGGTATTTTCTATCCAGTTTCCTCCTTTGTAGTGTGAACAAGATACATTATCTAACTAGTCATTATTTAGGTCCTTTTCACACATGTTTACATGTTAAGTTTACTTAGTGAGTTAGGAATCTTTCTAGAGGTCTCTTGTAGACATGTGGTCTTATCCCGTAGTTGTCACATTATATTGGATAAGACACTTGTCATCATCTTAGTTTGTCGTACCTCTCAATGTTGCCTATATAAGCAAGGTCTCATATGTAACACATAAACATGTTCATTGATCGTATTGATATGATATTATTTTGCATCTATTATTGCAAATCTATTCTCTTTCTTTTCTCTCTTATGGAAGGATATTTTGGTTTTGTAGGTGATCCTGAGAGTTTGAGTCCTTGAGTGACTCTAACATGGCATCAAAGCTTCGTATCTACAAATCCACTTCTCAAATTTGAGAGTGATTTGTGCATGAGTGTTTGTTAGGTTGCATATCTTGGTGGATTTTGAAAAGTTGAGTATGCTCTTCTCTTGCATCATATGATGACTTGGAGAATAAAAAATATTGATATAAATACCAAATTTTGAAAGGCCTGTTTATGGATTTGTCTTGTAGGTTCATTTTAGATCTTGTTGATACAAATATAAGCTCACCATTGAGTTCAAGGTGTCCAATAAATTCAAATTTTCCTTTTTATTTGTCCAAATTGGGCATGTGAGGCTAAATCTACAAGGGTTTGAAGTTGGGAGGTGGTAGCCAGGTCCAAAAGGTAGCTGTAATTTTGGAGCATTTTGGGTCAAAACAGACCTTGCCATCACATATAAAAGGCCTAAGAATAATAAGATCAACCATAAAATCATCAAAATTGGAGTATAATGCCTTGGACCCTTATGATTTTTTTGGCCCCTCACCATTAATTTCATATGGATGACCATATAGTCATTGCACTTGCTATCATCAAAAAATTCATTTGTTATGGTTAAAAAAAGAATTCTATTTTTAAAAATATTTTTCATAATTCGAGCAATTTTTTTGTAGATTGTACCTTCTTATATAGTTGTATTGCATAGAGAAAGTTGAGTATGTGAGTGCCATGTAGCACCATCACAAGATGCCTCACAATGTGGCCCTTGCCACCCAAACAATAATCGATGATCACATAAATTATTTGTAGAGAATACATGGCTTGAGATTTCCCCAAGATTTGTTAGTCAACAACAAAAATAACATATTTTGACATATTTTTCCACCTAAAGAATATTTTGAAAAACTGGTATCAATGACTTTTTGGTGACAAGGGAATATTTTGGCATGTTTGAAACACATTCTATCAATTACGATTGTTGACCTCAACACTACATCATCATGACATTAGCAAGTCAGTCTCCCAAGCTTGCCCCCCTCTTCAATGCAGTTTTTAATTTTGCAATCCAACTTTGAAGACCTGTGACTTGGGCTCATGACCTCTTAATTGCAAGATTTCTTTTTTATTTGGGAAAAAAATTGTGCTCTATTGGAAATATTATTGATATCAAAGGTAGACAAGGTCATCATTGATGCCAATTGATTTAATGCAAAGATCGATGAAAATATTATCATTGATGTGAAAGGTGTATGACACATTAATTGATGTTATTGCTATTATCAAAGAAGAAACATATACCTTGATAAATAATTATGGATAGAAAATGATTTGTATTTGTCTAAGACAAAAATTATGAACAACAAATGGTATGAGGGGGCAAACATATTAAGAAGAAGGATAGTGAATGTATTAAAAAGGAAAGAAATGATTAATATTCTCTATGAGTAATAACCAAAAGGAAACAATACATTCAAGAGAACCAAAACAATATGGCAATGATGAAGATTATTAATAGCAACAATAACAAACAACAAAGACTATGGGGCCAACTTCCTAAAAGGAAGTTTAAGATTAAAATAAATAAAATTAATTATCATGATGTTGGCCAACCAATGAAGGAATGTAAGGCACAAATAATATAGTTATTATTGGAAGATGACCCCATGTAGAAGTGCCTTAAATTGGAATTAAAAATAATAAATTTATATTGTCCTTAAAGGGGCCGAACCCTCAATGGTGCACCTACCTTGAAAAGGTTTGGAAATTAAATATTGCCACCTTTTTGGACAAGTCGTCCCTTCTCAATAAGAGACACCTCCCTTGAAAAATAATGTGGTATAAATAGAAGAAAGAGTAGGAGCCAAAAACAACAATTTTAAATGATTTATTTCTAAATAAAAGTGCAAATTAAAAGGAGAAAAAAGGGTAGAGAAAGTGAAGTGTAACTTAGATTTATTTTGAGCGCATATGCAACTCATGTTTGAATAATAAATGAAAGTATATCTATCAAATATATATGAATATTAAGAGAAGATTGTGAAGTGAAGTTCAAGTTAATATTTCATATATACTAGGTGAAGATAAAAAAATGGTGAATAGCAATGAAAATTCGAAGGCGAATTTGGCGGCAGTTAGAACCCAAGTGGAGAATTGGGAGGATGGAGGCAGAGATCACAAAAGAAAAAACCAAAGTGGGATTAGAACAGAGGGAGGATATACATGGATCCCAAAACTGATTTACCATAACAATGCTTGGATAGATGTAAATCGACCTAAAGCATTGACGTCGAGGATCGAATTTCCAGAATTGAGCAAAGAAATTGGTTCATGGCCCAACAATGCAGACAAAGTGTGGCTGATACCAAGGAAAGTTAGAAGAAATGGGGATCCAGAGCAAAATGAATCAAGGAATGATAAAACAAATGCATATGAGCCTCCTTGGACAAGGAAGGGTGATGGAACCAACTGAAATCTGAACTGGAACCAAAAAATTTGGCAGGGGCCAATGAGCTTTAATAGAAGAAGAGGATTTCGCTCAGGTGGGAGAGGATATGGTAGGAAATAGGAACATGGAAATCACAGGTATGGGAGTTTTAGGCAAAACAAATTAGATCTCTCCAAGAATTGGCGAAAATGGAATTTACCGACAGTACACACCAAAATGGAATGGAGGCCAAAGGAGAAATTAGCGACGCAAAAAGGCATGTTGTCTAAAGACATTCCCATCCTCTATCCTTTAAATGATAGGCACATAAAATCCAGATCAAAATATCTAAAAAAATTAGGGATATATGCAAAATGGGAGGGGGGTTGGATGGATTACACAAAATTGGGATCATGGTGTGAAGAAAAATGGGCAATCAAAGCTGAGATCATCCCAATCGCCAGCGGGAACTCTCTAATTTTATGCCCCTCAACCCATGCCAAGGACCAAATCCTCAGTGGTGGCCCTTATAGGATAGGGGGGGAGCTTTTGAAATGTGAGGAATGGAAACCCTTTTTTTAGCCGATGGAACAAAACTCAGAAAGCAAACCCTATTGGATCTGCATGTATGGTTTACCCTCAGAATTATGGGAAAACGAAACTCTGGAGGAAATAGGGTTTTCAATTAGGGGTAGTCACTGCCATAGAAACAGGGAAGGTGGACAAAGAGCATGGAATTTACTTTAGAATGCAGATATACAAGAGAAAGGGAATGGAAATACCAATAGTAATAAAACTAAAAACCGACTTGGGAGAATGAAAATAGATGGTGGAATTGGAAAAAGACCTAAAACTTTGTCTAGATTGCAAATCCAAGGGACATCTAAGATCAAAATGCGAAGAATGGAATAAAAAGAACATGACAATTCTCTTCCAACACCTAGAAAAAGAGGGGGTCGAGGATGAGGGAATCCATAACAGACAAGTAAGGGAGGAAGATCATTCAAAAAGGACCGAAAACACAATAGAGACAATCAAAAATTGCCCCAGTGATTCCCCAGCCCTATCAGAGGAGTGGGAGCAAGACAAATAAGAAGAAGAAGCAAAGGGAAATCAAGAAAAGGAAATGGATAAAGGAATTAATCACTCTCCCAAGGAAACTAACGCAAGCATTGTGCAAGACAAGAAAGAAACACCAGAAATTGTGGAAACAAGGGAGCAAGTTAATGCACTAGCCATAATTCATTTCAGAGAAATACAAATGGACTTGTACTACAAAGATCATGAAAACCCAAAAGAATCAGGCCTCCTTGAGAGAAAAATGGGAAATGATCAAGAATCAGAACAAAAGGAAGGAAACCAAATGGAAAAGGTGAACTCAGAAGGGGAGTCAGAGTTTGAGTCCGAGGAAATACAACTAATGGAAGAAAGAACCATAAAACTATCCAACTCAGAAATCAGCAAACCAAATTATGGAAAGAAGGGAAAGAGAGGACCTAGAACAATCAAACAGAGATTGGAAGTTGTTGCCATGGCTAAAGGGCAACTAAAAATAACAAATGATAAGGAGCTCAGGAGCGAGAAAAAAGTGCCCACTCTAGAGGCACAATGAGGATCCTCTCGTGGAACGTCAGGGGCTGTAATGCCCCTGAAAAGTGGCACCTAATTAAGCGCCAAATTGAACAAAGTAATTATGATATTGTTATCCTGCAAGAGACTAAATGGAAAAAATAAGAAGGAATGAAAAGAATCAATAATTGGAGACAATGGAAAGGGGAAGTTGGGGAAGCTACAGGAGCTTTTGGAGGGTTGGGGGTTTTATGGAATCCAATAAACATAGATGGAGAAATAATACACAACCAAAATAACTGGCAAGTTGTCAAAATAAAGTGGATAGAAAAAAGAGAGGTTTTCATCCTAATCAATGTGTATGGTCCAATTGACACAATAGGTAAGAGAAACCTATGGATAAATCTAACAGACTGGATGCAAAGTAGGAAGGATGAAAAGCTCATATTGGGAGGATACTTCAATGCAACAGTGGATAACATAGAGAAAAGTGGGGGAATTCAATCCCTCACTCAAGTGCAGAAGGACTTCCAAAACTTCATTGATTATAGCAGCTTGAAATATATTCCCACTAAGAATGGGATTTACACTTGGACCAATAGAAGAGAGGGATTCACTAATATTGCAGAATGACTAGACATGTTTCTATTCAATAATGAATGGAGCACTTGGGAAGAGAGCTATGATGCATCCATCTTAACCCTCAGCGGATCTGACTAAGAGATGAGGTAAGATGTGGCTAAGAGAGGTTCCCTCTAGGGGGAAAACCAAACTATTTCTTTTAAGTAAAAAACTGATAAATGTAAAGAATAAGATCAAACTATGGAATGTAGAGCATTTTAAGAGCATAAATGAGGAAAAAGGAAGAATAGAGAATGAGATTGAGGAATTAAATGAGCAAGTCATCAGAGGGGGAATGACAGAAGCTGAATTCAGTAAAGAAAAAGATCTCAAAGTAGCCCTAGCAGAAGTACTGGACAGAGAAGAGTGCTATTGGAAGCAACTATCCAGGGAAATGTGGCTCCAAGAAGGAGACAGGAATACCAAATTCTTCCACAAATCATCCATTGCTAACAGAATTAGGAATAGGATAAACAAATTAACCAGAGAAGATGGGTCCACCACCCAAAATCAGGAGGAAGTGGAAAATGAAGCGGTTGGATACTTTGAAGAACTCATGAATAAACCTAGCGAAAGTAATGAGGAAAACAAAAGAAGCTTTTTAAATTGCATACCGAAGTGGTGAGTCAAGAAATGAACTCACAGTTAAACATACCGATTTCAATGGAAGAAGTTAAAACAACGACATTTCAATTACATCCAGACAAGGCTCCTAGCCCAAATGGATTCCTGACTTTATTTTTTCAGACTTTTTGGGACATAATTGGTGAGGACTTACACAAAGCTGTAGAAGAATCACAAAATAAAACTTCCAGACTATGAGCAACCAACCATACCTTTTTGGCATTAATTCCCAAAATGAAGAATGCAACAGCTATGAAGGAGTATAAACCAATATCCCTTTGCAACACAGTGTATAAAGTAATCACAAAGGAAATAGCCAACAGGCTCAAGCCCTTACTTAAAGACATTATCTCAGAAGAGCAGAGTGGTTTTGCTCCTGGCTGATCCATAGTAGAAGGGATTATTATTGCGCATGAAGCTATACATACGTCAATAATGACTAAACAGTTCAACATGATCATTAAGCTTGATGTAATGAAATCCTATGACTTGGTGGATAGGTCTTTTCTATTGGAAGTCCTAAAGAAATTTGGCTTCATCAATGAGTGGATAGAGTGGATTAAGGCCTGCATTGAAAATGTCAAATTCTCAGTTCTTGTCAACTGAGAAGAAAAAGGTTTCTTTGCAACTAGCAGAGGTATTCGACAGGGGGATCCCCTCTCCCCTTTTCTGTTTATTATAATGGTAGAAGCTCTAGGAAGAAGCATCATCCAACAAAGGGAGATCGAAAAATGGGCAGGGATAAAGGTTGCAGCAAGAATAGAAAATGTGACACATCAACAATTTTCTTATGATACAATTCTATTTGGAGAAGCCATAGGGAAGGAGGCGAGAGTCATAAAAGCCACATTGGAAGAATACAACAAATCATCAGGGCAAAGAATTAATTGGGAAAAATCAGGGGTGTATTTTATAAACACTAGCATCACCCTTCAAAATGACATAGCAAGAATCTTGGGCCTAAGAAAAGCAAATTTCCTAGGTAGATTCTTGGGGATTCCTCTCTTTGGAGAATTAAATAAAATCTCATACTGGGAAGACCTCATCAGATCATGCAAGAAGAAATTGGAAAACTAGAAAGGGAAATGGCTTTCATCAGCTAGAAGAATTGTTATGTTCAAGGCTGTCCTCTCTTCATTGGCAATATACTCTATGGCATGTATGAAGCTCCTGGTGGCAGTTGAGGAAGACCTTGACAAGAATGTTCTCTAAATTCTTTTGGTGTGGGGCAAAAGATCAGAATAAGCTTCCATTGGTAGCATGGGATCAAATAGCAAAGCCTAAAGAAGCTGGAGGAACTGGTATCAGACAATTAATAACTTTGAATTTGGCCATGTGGGCCAAGTTAGTCTGGGAAATGTATATTAAAGAAAATAAAAAATGGGCTAGGATCCTACAAAGAAAATATTTAGACTCCTTAGACCCAACTAGAATAATCACAGTAAAGGACCCCCCAAAAGGATCAGTTATTTGGAACTTCATGTTGGAATGCAGGGACATTATAGCCAAACATGTGACTTGGGAGATCAGAGATGGCAACAAGGCATCCTTTTGGGATGATTCATGGGAAGGTCACAAGGCACTGGCACTCAATCAGAATCTACAATAAATTAAGGAGGGATCAAAAAGGAAATGGGGAAAAGAGGTAGAAAAATATGGAATAAAGATTAGGAAGGGGGAAAGTATGATATGGGAATGGAAATCCTTTGAGGAATTGGAAGTACCCGAGGATCAGAAAAGGGAATTATGGAGACTATTGAAATAAAGACAATTCACTCCCAAAGAATAAACAAAGGTTATCAGGTGGTGTGGTTCCATATCAGGACACTATAGTGTGAAATTGGGATATCAGTTCAAGGAGAACTCCTTTTCAAAAGAAGATTGGTCGATCCATCTCTTCTGGGATAAAAAATGTCTCCCAAAAGCAGGAGTATATGCCTAGTTGGCAGCTCAAAAAAGGATACTCACAACAGAACGTCTGAGAAAATTTGGCATCCAAGGCCCTGAAAGATGTGAGCTTTATAGAAACAATGGGGAAAGTGTGGACCACCTAGTGTTACAATGTGAGATGGCACAAAATTGTTGGAAATGGATTATGAGAAAGCTAGAATTTCAATGCCCTATCCCCCAAGATATTTTGACTTGGCTAAAGATATGGCCAAAGAAGAAAGAAAAAGAACTATTCTCAAGCCTTTGGTGTATTACCCCATTAATAATCATGTGGGAGATATGGAAAGAGAGAAACGAGAGGGTCTTTCAAGGAAAGGAAATGAACCAGGAAACTTTGAACAAGAAAATAGAAACTCAAATAGTTGAGCTAGTGAACAAAGCAACCTCCCAAAAGGCAATACAAAAACGTTCATTTACCAATTGGGGTGAGAAAATAATGAAAAGTTTTGAAGGATTTAAAATACCCCCTATGCAAAATACGAAAGAGACAAAAAGGAAATCATAACTAAGAAAGCAAAGCAAGTGGATTGCCCCAGAAGAGGGATGGATTAAAATTAATTTTGATGGGGCATCCTATGGCAATCTCTGGCCTAGCGGAATTGGGTGTGTAGCAAGAAACCATAAAGGAGAAGTAATAGGAGAAAAGATAGAGTTTATAGGATCATCCACCAACAATATAGCAGAATTCAGAGCTGCTCTAATGGGATTAGACTTAGGCCTTGAAATTCAAAAAAATAGAATTCATCTGGAAGGAGATTCCTTACTAACAATAAATACGATTATGCGAAATGAGGTCCAGTGTTGGAAGCTAAATAGATGGCTTATAGCAATAAAAGAAAAATTGGATAAAGTCACATAATACAAAATGTCACATATATATAGGGAGGGGAATGAATATGCAGTCAAGTTATCAAAGGAGGCGGTCAATCTAAGAAACACATAAGTTGAAAGGTTAAACTATGATTAAGGAAGATTGGAATAAAGGGGATAAAACAAAAAATAAATTTAAAATCGGAGCTAATCAATAAAAGGAAAGGTCATTTGAAGTCGAAAAATCCATAATGAGGGGATATAAACCCGATTTTCAAACATGAGATACGGCTTAGAAAGCAGTATGGCCTTCTCAGTATTAATGGTAGGGCTCTGCCTAGGGTACCCCTGATTCACTCATCTGAGCCAAAGACCATAGAAAAATGAATGGGGCATGCTCACAAACACCTCAAATTCTGGTAGCTACTGGTTGGAAGCATTCAATCAGATGTTTCGGGTTGGCTACAGAGGTATATCCCAAATGAGGGATTGGTTTCAAACCTACAAGTGGAGGACATTTTGCCCAGGACTTTAAAAGGGGGCTCATTTGGATGGTGTAAGGGACAAATATGAAAAATGTGGCATCCTCTGTAATCCATCATGGCTGTTGCACCGAAGGCCCGATTAAGGAATATGTTGAAGCATGGAATCGTTGGTTGATGGAAGTTGATCTGGAGTCGGGTGAGGATTCAGGTGTGGATGCAAAGGAAGAAGAGTAAGGGAATTCACATAAAATTGTAATTGCAGGGATCTGGCATTTTTTTACAGCCAGAACAAGGGTTGTTAGGCCTAATTTTAGGTGGCATAGGATATGTTAATGATATAAGGATCTATAATTGACAAATGGGACTGGCCTCTAGTAAAAAAACTCTATCAAAATGTAAATTTTATCATTATATAATATTACGGAGCTGCCCGATGCAATACTTAATCTATAAAAAAAGAAAAGATTGTGAAGTGATTTTGAGTAGATAGTAAGGAAAAAAATTATGTGAACATATTGCCATGATTATGATCAACTATGTGAAAATAATTGGTGAATAAATTGGATTAGATTTGTTAAAGATATTGTGCAAAATAGTGACCAGATTTGAAAGAAAGGTTGATATTGGAGTGTGGGTCAAATTTGTGAGAGGAGAGATTACATGAATTGGATCAGACTTGAAATTGGATTAGATTTGTGATTGGTTATTAGATTTATAAGGAAGAAAGTTTGGATCAGATTTGTGGGGGTTGAAGTCTCCAGTAGGTTGGAGCCTATAATCAAATTAAGGTTGGAGCCTCTTGTTGGGTTGGAGCCTATCAAGTTGAGGTTGGAGCCTCTTGTTGAGTTGAAGCTCGATTTTTATAGAGATTTGAGACTTCGATAGCAGGTTGGATCCTATAAGAAGAAAAATATTAAACTATAATACATATGCAATATTGTGCTATGGTTTTTCTCTTGAAAGTGTTTCCACATAAATCACGTGTTCTCATTGTGTTCCTAATTACTAGATCTTACTTGAATGATTTTAATTGTGATTGAGTTTTGAAAAGTAGAGGATTGTTAGATACTGATTCACCCCCCTCTCAGTATCACTATATGCTCAACAATTGATATAAAAATAGGTTCCTTCACGAATAGCCTAACGCTAGAAGGTGGATCATAAGAGCACATTTGGGAAAAATAAAAGGAAATAAGGGAAAAGGAAATACTAAACAAAATGTTGATAAATATGCACCAACAAAACCAAATGAAAATGATGAGGTGACACTTGGAATACATGTGGAAATAGAACCAAAGAATGATGATACATTTAAAAAGGAAGAAAAACTTGTGAGTAAAAGAAAAGAAAAGTTAAAAGGGCAAGAAAATGTTGAGATGGTTTTAGAAGAAGAAAATTATGATGAATAGGTAGACATGGAGTTAGAAAAAGAGAATTCATCTAAAGAAGAAGGAACATTTAAGGCATTAAAAGGGATGAATAATTCAAAGCATGAATCAAGTAATAGCTCAAGAAATGAATCAGATGCAAAGGAATCCCATGTTGATAAAAGTCCTAAAGAAGAATTCGACATATACAAAGGTAACTATAAAAAATTTAGTTGTGATAAAACTAATTATTGTGTTTTTGAATGTGTGTTGGTGAAAGGTGAAGACAAAATAAAAGAAGAGAAAGATTCAAGAGAAGAAATACTTTTCATGGATATGAAATTAAAAGGTTATAAAAATGAAAGAGATAAAGACCATGCTGAAGATAAGAAGAACGAGGTTGATGAAGAAGTGGATCTTGAGGAAGAAATTTATCTTGTGTATGATGAGATTCATTCACTTAAAAGAAGAAATGCATGTTTAAATTCAAAAGTTCAAGAAGAAAGTAAATCTAAGGCAAAAGTGTCACAAGCCCTTGGAGAAGTGAAAAAGATGATCGAAGATCTAAAAGTCAAAATTGAAGAAGAAAATAGGATGAAGGAAGAAGTAAGAATTCAATTGAAGATAAAAGAAGAAGATTGTGAGAAGTATGAGTATGAAATTAGTTACTTGAGGACAAAATTAGAGAAATCAACTACCAAGCCAAACAGGAGCCTCAAGGTTGATAAAAGTACTAAAACCATGGATTATATTATAGATGGGAAAAAGTACTCATGCATAAAGACAAGTCTTGGCCATGATATAAAGGAAGGTCAATCTTCAAATGAGCAAAAAAAGAAAGGAAATGAGGAAAATCTAAAAGGCTATACAAATGTTCTAAAAGGCTCAATCAATAATGGGAATAATAAGACGAAGGAAATAATGTCCCACATAAAATTAATGATCCTGATAAGTAGGAGATTTCTTCCACATCGTGTAAATTATGATATTGCTATAAGGATTCAACCATGTAGTTTTTCGAGTCAAACTCATTGACCCATGATTCATGCGTAGTGGTTCACAAGAACCCATCTCTCATGATAATGAATGGTCCACTTAGCACTCATTGCATCTAGGTGATGCTCATAGAGGTGAAGCATTGGTCCGTCCCGGGAGGTCACCCATCCCAGTACTGCTCCAGCTCAAGCACACTTAACCACAAAGTTTCCCCCAAGGTTAAGCCCACTTAGCTTGCTACCCCATTTGCAAGACCTTCAACAAGTGTTGTGCCTTATGAACCATTCATTATAGAGCCCCTTTAGCTCATCAATTGATAAGTAGGAGGTTTCTTCCACAGTGTGTCAAATTATGATATTGCTATCAAGATTCAACCGTGTATTTTTTCGAGTCAAACTCATTGACCCATGATTCATTAGTAGTGGTTCACAAGAACCCATCTCTCATGATAATGAATGGTCCAATTAGCACGCATTGCATCTAGGTGATGCTCACATAGGTGAAGCATTGGTACTGGAATGGGTGACCTCCTGGGACGAACCAATGCTTCACCTCTATGAGCATCACCTAGATGCAATGAGTGCTAAGTGGTATTGGGATGGGTGACCTCCCGGGACGGACCAATGCTTCACCTCTATGAGCATCACCTAGATGCAATGAGTGCTAAGTGGACCATTCATTATCATGAGAGATGGGTTCTTGTGAACCACTACTCATGAATGATGGGTCAATGAGTTTGACTCGAAAAACTACACGGTTGAATCCTGATAGCAATATCATAATTTGACACGCTGTTGAAGAAACTTCCTACTTATCAATTGATGAGCTAAAGGGGCTCTATAATGAATGGTTCATAAGGAACAACACTTTCTGAAGGTTTTGCAAATGGGGTAGCAAGCTAAGTGGGCTTAACCTTGGGGGAAACTCTGTGGTTAAGCGCGCTTGAGCTGGAGCAGTACTGGGATGGGTGACCTCTCGGGACGAACCAATGCTTCACCTCTGTGAGCATCACCTAGATGTAATGAGTGCTAAGTGGACCATTCATTATCATGAGAGATGGGTTCTTGTGAACCACTACTCTTGAATCATGGGTCAATGAGTTTGACTCGAAAAACTGCACGGTTGAATCCTGATAGCAATATCATAATTAATGATCCTCTTAGAGACAAAAAATAAAAATTCACAAGATCATTTCATCCAAGCAAGCACGAATAAACAAGTCTCAACATTCATATTATGGTTATTGTTACTCTTGCAATAAATTTGGTCATAAAGTAGTAGATTGTTGGACACATGCAAGAAACAGTGGTTGGATCAAGAATAGAGGTTGTCATGAGTTGCCAAAGAGAAAGGATGACATCATATGTTATAAATGCAATCATCTTATCATAAGGAAAGAAGTTGTAAAACACAAAGAAGAAATAGCAGATTGAGCAAAGATGCTTATCAGATTTCAAGAAGAAGCTATAATTCATTTGGTCATTTGGTGGATCACAATGTTACATGCTACAAGTGCAACAACTATGGGCATATAGAACGTTCATGTAGAAGTAATTTTGTAGAATACCCTAAGAAGAAAAAGAAAGTGGAAGCCATGAATAAGCAAAAGGAAGAGTTACAAAGGTATGGAGAAGAAAACAAGAGAAAGATAATGAAAAGAAGGAAGAATTTATGCTTGTGCCTCATGCACAATTGGTATCACTAATTTCTTAAAAATATGTATGAGTTCAAGGGGAGCTAACCAATGCATTATTTTAGCTCCATGAAGAAGACAATTCAAGATGGTTTAGATAAGGCATATCCTATACAAGCATTCCATTGTTATTGATCAAAGGGGGAGAATTAGTAGAGAATGATTGGGAAAAGAAAGATTAAAAGGTTAATTAAAAATAATAAACACTCCAATAAAATATGGTTCAAAAAATTCATGACATGATGATTGAAAAATGATGCATGTAAGCATTTTGAAAGACAAGATAACATGGGAATGATGACAAAGTCATCAAAGGAAAAAAAAAATTGATAATGATGTGATAATAAAAAAATACTTTATACTAAAGTGAAGAAGAATTGATGTCAAGATGAGAGAAAAGCTATAAGATTATAACATGACAATGTTTCAATATGCAAGAGTGGAAATAAAATAAGAAAGATCATGTATGAATGATAGGATGTTACAAAGCATTTGATGACAATGTGAAGAATGAAAGAGGTTATAGAAAGATGGAAAAAACTCTTGTATAGAAGACTTAAGACAATTAGAGAAGAAATACGTACAATATTAAGTTATGATGGTTATACTTATGTTCAAATATCTATTGATACAATGATGCCATAGAAGATAGAAGATATAGGTGTAATGAATATCCCTTTACCATTATAGAGGGAGAACTATAGAAAGGTGGAGAGCTACAAAAAAAGAGAGATATAAAGAGAATAGATGTCAAGACGAAGAGTTAGAGAAACAGGAATATTAGAGCAAGGGGGGGCATTAAAAAATCTCGGTGAAAGGGGAAGCCTTATAAGCAGGGTGAGCATCACAAAAAAGACAAAATCAAAGCATGAAGAAAAGAAGTATATTAAGTGTCCCTTTTCCATTGATGTCAAAGGGAGAGAGAAGTAAAAAAGAGGATTATGATTGTGTTTCCATTAATGACAAAGGTGGAGATTGTTGAAATTGTTGTCATTGATGTCAAAGGTGTATGACACATTAATTGATGTTATTGCTACTATCAAAGAAAAATGTATAACTTTATAAATAATTATGGATAACAAATGATTTGTATTTTTCTAAGACAAAAATTATGGACAACAAATGATATGAGGGGACAAACATATTAAGAAGAAGGATAGTGAATGTGTTAAAAATGAAAGCTATGATTAATATCCAAAAGACAACAATACATTCAAGAGAATCAAGAAAATATGATAGTGACGAAGAATATTAATAGCAACAATAAAAAACATCAAATACTATGGGACTAACTTCTTAAAAGGAAGTTTGAGATTAAAATAAATAAAATTAATTATCATGATGTTGGTTGACCAATGAAGGAATGTAAGGCATAAACAATATAGTTATTATTGTAGGCCGACCCCATGTAGAAGCTCTCTAAATTGGAATTAAAAATAACAAATTTATATTTCCTTAAAAGGGGTCAACCCCTCAATGGTGCACCTACCTTGAAAAGGTATGAAAATTGAATGTTGCCACCTTTTTGGACAAGTCGTCCCTTCTCAATAAGAGACACCTCCCTTGAAAAATAATGTGGTATAAATAGAAGAAAGAGTGGGAGCCAAAAAAAATAATTTTCAATGATTTATTTTTGAATAGAAGTATAAATTAAAAGGAGAAAAAAGGGTAGAAAAAATGAAGGGTAACTCGGATTTATTTTGAGTGCATATGCAGCCCATGTTTGAATGATAAATGCAAGTATATCTAACAAATATATATGAATAATAAGAGTAGATTGTGAAGTGATTTGAGTAGATAGTAAGGCAGAAAATTATGTGAACATATTGCCATGATTATGATTAGTTGTGTGAAAATAATTGGTGCATAGATTGGATCAGATTTGTGAAAGATATTGTGCAAAATAGTGATCAGATTTGAAAGAAAGGTTGATATTGGAGTGTGGATTATATTTGTGAAAGGAGAGATTACATGATTTGAATCAGACCTAAAATTGGATCAGATTTGTGATTGGTTATTAGATTTATAAGGAAAAGTTTGGATCAGATTTGTGGGGGTTGAAGTCTCCAATAGGTTGGAGCCTCTTGTTGGGATGGAGCTTAGTTTGTGTGTGGAGGTTGGAGCCTCTTGTTGAGTTCAAGCTTAGTTTTCATAGAGATTTGAGACTTTGATAGTAGGTTGGAGCCTACAAGAAGTAGAAGATTAAACTATAATATATATACAATATTGTGTTGTGGGTTTCCATGTAAATCATGTGTTCTCATTGCATTCCTAATTGCTAGATCTTACTTGAATGATTTCAATTGTGATTGAGTTTTGAAAATTAGATGATTGTTAGATATTGATTCATACCCCCTCTTAGTATCACCATATGCTCAACATGCTCTTCATAGCGGTGTAATTGGTTTTTGATCTTGGTGCCTAATTTTTCTAAAAATCATAGATTCTCACAAGTGTGCTGAAATTTTCTCATTTTGAAAACTTTTGAAGCTCTATTCAAGCTCCTATGACAATATTTTTTAGTTTAGTTTTTTTAAAGTTCATAATTTTTTGTGTATTTTTTAGTGCTGCAATAAGATTGATTTCATTTTTTTTCTAAAAGTGTACTTTAATTTTGTTTGCATGCACAAGGATCAAGTACACTTCATTATTTAGGCAAGTGGCACCTGTAATTACATCAAGTATAAAGTGCCAAGTTTATATACTGCTAGGGAGCTCTTCAATTGAGTGAAAAAGGGGGGTGTTTTGAGTGTTTTCCTTTTCACATTCTCTCTCACAACAACACAAATCTAAAATGGATAAATATGTTCATCTATTTACACCTAAATATGGATAAATGGATATAAATTGACTTGAGAAAGTTAAAATTATATAGGATAACAATGGGTATTGATACACAAACTAAAGTTGATAAAGAAAAGTCTAAATGGTTTAACCAATGTGATGAAACTTTGGCACCTTGTGTATGGTTTTCTCTCCTAATCTACACTTTCATATAGTGTCTACAAAATTACCAGATGAAGTGTGGAATACTTTGAACACTCTCTTTTGTAAACAAGATGATTTGAGAGCACATTCATTGGAGAATGATCTCATAGGGTTGAACCCTTGTGATTTTGACACTATTCAATATTTCTTCACTGTTTAGTGCCATAAGATTGCAGTTGAAACAATGTGGAGTTAAAAAGTATGAGTCACAATTGATTTTAAGTATTTTCTCCAAGCTTGGTCCTAATTATGTAATTTTTAATTTCTACATTTCATGCAATGAAAAGAGCCTTTGGAAAGACATTTACCATGCATTCTATAGTTTATTTTTTTACATCTCACAAAGGAATAAGATACATTGATTCAAATGAGCATCATCAAATATTTTCCTTGACTGAAAAACATGGTATTAGCAAGCAAAACAATAAATAAAAGAATCAATGAGAGAAAAAAAATGATTTAGATGAATCTTTATCTACTTCTAAAGGATACAATACATCTTCTCCAAATAATAAAACTAAGAAGGATAAGCCTACTTGTGTATATTGCAAGAAGGATGGACATGAAACATATTATTTCTATAAGGACATTAATGAATTGAAATATCTTCTTGAGAAGAATAAAATTGATCTATCTTCTAGGATGTCTACTTCAACTTCTTCTAGTTGTAAACAATTAGATTTTGATAAGGAAAAAGGTCATACTATTAGGATGGGTAAAAATAAAGGAAAATCTCTTTGCGCTTATATAGGTCATGAATTATTGAGATGACTTATAGATTATAGATTTTCTCATCATATGGCTTGTTCATAGTATGTGTCGTCTTCTTTTGAGCCTTGTGATATGCCACCTATTTTGATGAGCAATAAAACATATATGAATGTAATTTGGAAGAGATTTATTGATGTTGGGGATGGAAATTTTAATGATGTTTAATGTGTACATCATTTGTCAAACAATATCCTTTCAATCTATCAAATCACCCATGGTGGAGTAGGGAAGACTATGGAATTCACTCATGATTCAACTATCATTAGACACTTGGAGAGTAGAGAGATTATTGCTACTGGGATGGCTGATCATGCATCTCAGTTATTCACTTTTTTAGATTTTTCTCCTAGTGATGGCTTTGATCCTTTGGATGATGATCATACTTCTAGTGTGGACTATAATTTTGAGAACTTTTTCTACTTGAAGTTGGGTATTCTCATAGGTGATCCAATTCTTGAGCCTTGTATCCTATCTCCTCCATCTACTATTTCTTCTAATGATACTTGTGTTGCTACATTCATGGACACTTGTGATTCCATGCATAGGATATACATCAGTTTCTAGACATTGCTACTTGGGATGAATACTTAACAAAAATGAGAAGTTTATTTTTAGAGTCCCACATTTCAGATTTTGGAGACACCATTGATTGCATTCATCTTCTCTTTGATGCAGTTGAATATTCTTTAGTTGTGAGGAAATATTTATACCCTCTTGTTATTTCTCCACATGATCATTCATCATAGTTTGACATGAGTGTGGAGACTTTTGACCAAAAATTGGAGGAGGAAAATTTGTATTTAGAGGAGATATATCTGTCTTTGGATCATGTTCTTCATTCATCTCTACTAGATTATAGATTTTCATCTTCATTAGTGTGGCCTAAAACACCTAACTTGGTAGTGGTAGCTTTTGACATCAACATGGAGACACATGAACAATTTTCATAGACATCATACATCTTAATGAGTTTTCTTCCCTCATATTCCTTTCAAGAATGAGAAGTCATCATGCATACACCTTTGGTTTTATTTCTTACTAAGGGGAGGAACATTGTTCAGTGATCATGGACCATTTTATACATTCAATTTCAAGAATCTAAAAATGGTATAGATTCTACATTGAGGGGGGCTCCATGGTCTCTCTTCTTCTCTCTTATGTGGGGGATTTTTTTCTCGCATGAATATTTTTCCTTCTCATTCTTCATTCAGAAATTTTTTCTTGTATTTTGTCTTGTTTTGGGAGGGGTTTTGTCTCATTGGGTTCTCTCATTTCTTCATTTATGAGAAATTTCATTTATACATGGGTACCTAACATGGCTTAGCAGTTGAGACCCATCTTTACATCTTTGCATCATTTGTGTTTTTCCATCATTCTCCCTAAATTTCACTTAAGGGTGGGTGTTGGTATCAACAAGTGTATTTCCTATTCGATTTCCCCGTTTGTAGTGTGAACAAGGCACATTATCCAACTAGTCATTAGTTAGGTCATATTCACACATGTTTACATGTTAAATTTACTTAGTGACTTAGGAATATTTCTAGAAGTCTCTTGTAGACATGTGGTCTTATCCCCTAGTTGTTGTATGGCATAGGATTAAGACATTTGTAAATGTAAGTCTCTTGTAGACATATGATCTTATATGAATCTTCCTAGAAGTCTATTATAGACTTACACTTACAATACATTTACCATTCACCTCTTCCAATCTTCTCAGCATGTAGAATCCAATTGATGTATATTTTATTTCCTCTTTGGTTTTTTTTCTTTTCTCTTGTTCCTTTCATGTGTAGCTGATCCTCATGCTAAAGAGAGAAAAGTTGCACAGACCTACATATGTTGCCATTCTTTTTTATTTTTAGATAGTATATATATAATTATTCTTAATCATTTTTATAAGATAATTTAGGGGAAAATGCAAGGATTGACCAGAGGATAAATGGTTGAATTATTCTGACATGAACTAAATGAAGCACAAAATATTCTTGGTATGTATTTGTGATATAGGGTACCGATTTATCAAAGGGAGACAAATCATTAACCTTTCTTAGACCAAAACCTATTTTACTTAGCATAGTGTTGTGGTCTATTCATGCCATATACATATTCATCTTTTATTTTGACAATCACAACTTTATTAATTCTATTCTATTATTATTTGTTTTTATTTTCATTTTTCTTTGAAGAGTGATTGGTAGAGATGAGAACAGGCGTCCTCACGAGGGAGATAGATTCACCATTAGTGGAAGAATAGCCATGCCATTCTCATAGGACGTAACCTGTGGGGAGTGTGTGGGAGTTCCACTAGCCCTCCTATATTTCCAACTATCTTCAATACTTTACATGATTTTTTTTAAGTACAATAACATCTATACCTAAGTTTGCATTCTGACTTGTCTCTCTTATATTACCTTGGTTCACAGGGAAACTGAACGATGTATTTCTCATAGAGGGATGCATTTATATTAGTAGTATATATACACAAAATAATGCATATAAGATAAATCTTAATTTATATAATAACATTTAAATATCAACCTATCTTCATATACAGGAGATATATTCATCTATACAAGCTATCTTTTGAAGAGGAGCAAAGAATCTATGTTTTATTTTCTCATTCAACAATGTACAAAGAAAATAATTTCATGAATATAAGTTGTATTATTTTATTCTTATATATTTTTGTGAATATTAACACTAGTATATAAAAATCATATATTTTCAAGAAGCAAGGAATTCCATCAGTTAGATAAGGTAAATCTAGGTGATCCACCACAACTAGTGTGTATTACATTATTATTATTTTCTTGTGTTTCATTCAACAAGAATAAAAAATAAAGGAACGAGGAACCTCACATTCAAAAATGTTTTAAATCTATAACTAAGTGTTACAACAATTGGAAACAAATTCCATAATCTACAACATTGAACAAATAGTGATTTAAATGTATTTGAAAGAAAGATGCACATAATTCATCTCTTCTATTGTAAAGAAAAGTATATAACACTTGGATTGTACATTTGACAACAAGTTATCTTGTAATAATAACTATAAAATTTATTTCAATTCCCTTTCCCTTCAACAAAAACCTAGGAAACCAAATGTTACTACATCATTATAAAAGATTATTTCTAGCTAAGAATATACTTTGACAAGCAACAAACTAAAATTTCTAATAGATTTACAGAGGAGTTCCAAATAAAATAACAGAATTTAATTTGCACAAATAGAAGAGATCTTCCCACATGGTTGAGTTTTATCCATAAGGAACCAAGACCTATATACAAGACAACAAGAAAAACTCCTTTCCATTAGACAAAGGGATCTCACCTCCCAGACCTAGGACAACCAAATTTCTAACTCCCAAGCTTGGGGAGATGACTGTGGAAACTAGGTGATAAAACATCAACACTTACAACTCACACACCATTTATAACAACGTAATAGAACAAAACATAATCAACACAAGACACAATATCCTAAGGGAAATACTTACACAAGGGTACTTTCAAGAACCACATAAAGGGGGAGTAAGGATACACTTGTGGGGAATTTAAACAAAAATACATATGCAATACAATAATATTCATACTTCCATAACTTCACCAATTTAACAAGCACAACCCAAACTCCAAAATCATCACTTCTTTCACACATATTCACTCTAATATCTCTCCATATGAATCACTAGGGTACTCTTATCCATATGGAAAAATACTTCTTACAAGGCCTCTAACTCACTCAAACCCCAAATATGGAGTACTATCATCACTATGGGAGAGCCTACTCCAACTACTTGTAAACTCAATAACTCACAACAACACATATATAAAAGTTTCAAAAATATTAGGTAGAAAAATACAAAAAAATGAAACCAAACACATATAGATAACACTTTTAAATACATTGAAGCAAGCAAGGGAAGAGGCCTACCTTGAAATATCTCCACCACTTGAAGAATGTTACTGTAGCTCAATATACTTTTTTTTTAGATTCTTCCTTTAAATTCAGCTTTCTTTATTCTCCTACTCCACTCCCAACTCACAAATCCAAGAATTGCATACAAAAACAATGAAAAGACAAAAGTTCTCTTCTCACAAAATTTGAGAATTAAATAGAACTCTCCAATTTCTCATCTCTCATTGTGAAGGTGCCACTTGTCACCTTCACAATTGATCTCCTACAAATCCTAAAAATATTGCTCACACATGTGTGAGAAATCCTCATGAGACCACTTATTCTTTAAGTTGGCTTCTTAAATGTGTGAGCAAGGGCAAAGGGAGATATTCCATTCTTAGGATCAATCCATGTGTCCCACTCCCTCATGCTTCACTTCCAAATTCGACCACATGGTCAAAACTCGTCACATTTGTAAATGGTGATAGAAAATGGGTAACAATTCACATATGACTAGCTTTATGACTTTCAAATGAGTCATAACCCACATTTAATTTTCCTAAGACCTACTTAAGTAGAGCATGAAAACCCAATTAGGAGAAGAGCTACCCAAGTAGGAGTAGGACTACCCAATTAGGAGCAAGGTCACCCTAGTAGGAGTAGAGCCACCGAAGTAGGAGCAAGGTTGCCCAAGTAAGAGAAGGGACACCCAAGCAGGACTAGGGCTGCCTAAGCAAGATCAAGACCACCTAAGCAAGAGAAGGGCCACTCAAGTAATAACAAATCCAATTGTTTACAAAGTAGAGCTGCCCATTCAACCTGCAATCCCACTGGTTAGTGACGATCCAAAGCGTAGTTGCCCAAGTGGTAACATATCTGCTTGTTTACAAAGCATATCCACCCAAGCATGGACATATCCGCCTCTACACGAACTTGAAAGTGTAAAAACAACTAAAAAAATCTGAAATTGGTTAGATGACCTATGATGTGGGTCCCATCAGATGAGCCAAAATGTGTGCAATGAAAAAGTGTATTAGAATAGAACAAAAACAACAAGGAAATCACTCAAAAAATTTAAAACAATGCAATAATCCGATTAGGCTAAGAAGACTCAAACCTTGGTGAATTTCGATGAAATTCAGATATGTCAAAGCCCTCAATGTCTAGATTTTCCCAATATCATTATTTTGGATGCGTTCTTGCTTGATTTTGGCATCATAATGCCATTAGATTTCTCAAGATTGGATGATCCTTTGAAAATGACTAAGTTTTGGGTATATGAGAGAGGAAGGAATTAAATGGATGACTAAAATTAGATCTTGGAAGATCAAGGGTTGAAAATGAATGAGACCTTTGAAGGAATAAGATGATGCCAAGTGTCAAAGGGAAAATTAATGAGAGGGAGATGATCTCTCAAGCTCCAATATTGTGACAAGTGTCACAATGAGAGAGCTTGAGAAGGAGATTAGTACTATGAAAGTACCTTGGGGGATGAGGAGTATCTGTGTCATAAAGAGATGACTTATCTTACATTCCCAAAGCATGGGATGACAAGGAATAGAGGAATAAAAAATTCCTTTTGGGCACTTTTGGAAGAAAGACCTATGTAAGAGGAAACATTAATGGGAATGGAGGATAGGTGGATAGAAAATAAATGAAAAGGGATTATCCATTTCTTAATCCTAAGATTAGGAATGTGCAAATGATTAGGGGTAGATTGGGTGGGGATTAGGATTTAGATTTAAATTAGAGGACAAGTGGGAAAATATGGAGGATGCAATGCCTCTTAATCATGGATTAAGTGTGTGCACATGATTAGGGAATGGATTAGGACTAGGATTAGAGGGACAATAGGAAATGAGGGAGGATGTGACATGTGAGGCAATTTAAATAGATAAGAAATTATTTATTTAATTTTTGGATGAGAAGAAATAAGGTTAGATAAATAATTATAAATTGGACTCTAGGGGGAAATAGATAGAATGATTTTAGGTGAATATCGAGATGGAACTTGAATATTTAATTAAATAATATGACATTATTTGATTAAAATAAAGGATTTTGAAATATGAATAAAATAAAATAAATAAGAGTATTCATCTAATTTAATAGATGAAATTAATATAGACAGAAAACTAGGGTAAAATTGTTCAAACGATAGTGGTCAATTTTAGGTGTCTACAAAATTAATTATATTTGGAGATGGATATGAGATAGGTGGAGGAGAATAAACTAGATATTTAATATCTTTTATTTATTTATTGTAGTTATGTATGGAGGATTTAATTAATTTAATAAACTAAATCATGTTTCAGAAGGGGATAAGGACTAGGGAAAGATAGGTTAAGACTTAAGAAAAATTGAAGTGTTTAGAGTATCTAAAGTTAGATAGAGATTGATATGTTGAAGACGAAAATACTAGAACCTATCTTAATTTTGGAACCTTCTATTATATTTCAATGTACCAATAGAGGTTATACTAGGGAAGCCTAGAGAGAATAAAGACCACCACATTACATTTTCTTGTCATGAGTTGGAATTGATTTTGTTTAAATCATCAATCTATAATTCTAAACCAAAAATATCACGTCACCAATGGGTATGCGCCCCCCTAACTCCACCAATAGTTTTGTTGACTTGCACTTCCCTTGACCCAACAAACTTAATAAGAAATGGATGATCGTGGAACTTGAATAAGGAAATGGGTTCTTGCTCTTTGAATGATATGATTTTCTCTCCCTTGCTATAGTAAACATCACCAACTTTTTTTGGTGGAGAGGATTGGCACAAGAGGCATCAATAGTGATGAAAATTAGTTTAAAACATGTAATTTATCTCCAAAAACTACAAAGATGATGGAGAGTATGTAATTATCAAATTTGAATCCATAATATAGAGCCAATCGAGATGATCTTTGGGTTTTGTGTATCATAATTATTGGGACAACTCTTGCCTATACTATCTTTGCATTATTAGAAACAATATGAATATGCAACAAAACATAATGAATAGAGCACACAAAACAACAAGAACAAAGGATATATGATATATAGAATACAAAGTGAACACACACAAAAATATATATATATGAAGAGCCCAAAACACTGAATGTTGTTGCACAATAAACAAAACCTTTTTCTCTTTTCTTACTCCCCAAAATTGATTACAAATGCCTCTATAAATAGAGGTCTAATAATTCTCTAGACTCTTGTATTACATTTTTAAAAATGCATGTTTCCCCATTCAACACACATGGTCTTTTTGCAGGTCAGTGGCGGTGAGGAATTTTTTGTCTTAAATATTTATATTGACTTGAGCACTTTGTTTGGTGATGTTCGGTGGTAAAGGATTCCATATTACATTTTGTCTGATGCAAGTGATCTCCTTTATTTGGCACCTTTATTTTCTTCGCATGTTCAAAATTTTCCCACTTGAAGCAAAATAAGGGTTTTGAATAAGATGTAATCATCAAGTCACCTCCAAGCCTACCATGTCTCGACATAGCTCATACTTTTCTCTTGGCAGAATTTTTTAGTGAGCATATCAGTAGGGTTCTTATCTATATTGATCTTTTCGAAGGATAACTATCCTTCCTCCAACACTTGCTAAATCCAATGATACCTCAAGTCAATATATTTGGTTCATGAGTGAAAAGTTGGGTTTCTTGCCAAGTGAATGGCACTCTGACTGTCACAATATAGCACATTCTTGTCCTATTTTATTCCTAGCTCTCCTAGAAATCGTTGCATCCACAACATCTCCTTACAAGCTTTTGTTATAGCTATATACTCTGCCTCTGTTGTGGAGAGAGCTACTATTCGTTGTAACCAAGATACCCAAGATACCACAACACTTGCAAATGTATACAAATAACCAGTGGTGGACTTTCTAGTGTCTAGGGCTCCAGCCATATATGCATCTGTAAATTCTTCAAGCACCATATCAGTATTTCCAAAACATAGACATTAATGACTAGTACACTTGAGATATTTGAAAATCCACTTTATTGCTTGCTAATGTTGTTTGCCCGGATTTGCAAGGAACCTGCTCACTACTCCCACTGAATGTGCAATATCTGGATGAGTAGATACCATGGCATACATCGAGCTACCAAATTTTGAAGCATAAGGAATATTTTTCATTTCCTCCTTCTCCTTGTCATCGAAAGGGCATAAATCGACACTCAATTTGAAATGAGAAAAAAGAGGTGTACCGGCTTGCTTGGCATCCTTCATATTAAATCTGTCTAGCACCTTTTCAATATGTTTTTCTTGTGACAACCACATTTTTTTCTCCTTTTTGTCACGAATGATCTTCATGCCTAATATTTGTTATGCTGGACCCAAATCCTTCATTGCAAACTGACTACCCAAATCCTTCTTTAACCTGTTAATCATATTCGTATCTTGTCCAACAACTAACATATCATCCACATATAATTGTAATATAATGAAATTTCCCTGATTATATCTCTTGATGTAGACACAATGATCAACCTATAGTCTATTAAAACCATGCCCCAACATAAATGAATCAAATTTTGTATACCAGTGGTGAGGTGCCTGTTTCAATCCATAGAGACTCTTCTTCAACCTACAAACCAAGTTCTCTTCACCTTTTATTTTGAATCCTTTTGGCTGCTCCATGTAAATCTCCTCTTCCAAATCTCCATGGAGGAATTTTGTCTTTACATCTAATTATTCACACTCTAATTCTAAAGCAACAGTAAGACCAAGAATGACTCTAATGGATGACATTTTAACAACAGGTGAAAATATTTCAGTGAAGTCAATACCTTCTTTCTGAGCAAATCCCTTCACTACCAGCCTTGCTTTGTATCTTTCCTTCTTCTCGTCACCCACATGCTTGATCTTGTACACCCATTTGTTTTCTAGGAATTTTCTTCCTTTTGGAAGCTTTACTAACTCCCAAGTTCTATTTTCCAGCAAGGAGTTCATTTCTTCCTCCATCACTTTCTTCCATTCTTTGCTATGCTCATCTTTACAAGCTTCCTGAAAATGATCAGGTTCACCTTCATCAGTTAATAGAATATAGTCTAAGGGTGTATACCTTTGTGAAGGCTTATGAAGCCTAGTGGATCCGCGAACCAACTATGGTGTTGTGTTTTCAGGTTGAATCTCTTGGAAAGGATCCTGCAAGGTTTATTCTTGTTGTTGTTCCACATTCTTCTCTTGTTGTTCATCATACTCTTGATCTTGCTACCCATTTTCTTGTATTGGTGGTATATTTTCTTTCTATTCTTCAAACTTGTCAACAATTTTCATAACCTCCAAATTACCTGTAGTCCTCTTAAAAATATCCAACTCATTAAATATAACATCCCTGCTTCTAATAATCTTATGTTTAATTGGATCCGATAAACGATAACCAAATTCACCATCTACATATCCCAAGAAAATGAATTTCATAGATTTATCATCTAGCTTAGTTATATTTTCTTTGGGAATATGCACAAATGCTTCACATCCAAAGATTTTCAAGTGAGAATAATTCACCTTCTTACCAATCCAAACTTCTTTAGGAATGTCATCGTCCAAGGCTATAGTAGGAGATAGATTTATGAGATAGCAGGTTGTCCTCGCCACTTCTGCCCAAAAATGATCTTCTAAATCAAAATTTGACAACATACTCCTCACCTTCTCCATGATAGTGCAATTCATCCTTTCTGCAACACCATTCTGTTGAGGAGTACCAAGGATAGTCTTCTCATGCTTAATTCCAAACCTGTTACAATATTCCTTGAATGCATTTGTGTAGTATTCTCCACCATTATCTATCCTCAAGCACTTGAGAAATTTGTTAGTTTCTCTTTCAACAACAACATGGAACTTTTGGAATATCTCAAATACATCATATTTTCTTTTCATGGGGTAGGCCCAAACCTTTCTAGATGCATCATCTATGAATATTACAAAGTATGATGCTCCTCCTAATGATTTAATCTTAACAGAACCAAATACATCTGAGTGTATTAATTCTAACAATTTTTCCTTACGTTCATGACCACCTCTAAGAAATGAAACTCTTCTTTGTCTACCATAAATACAATGCTCACAAAGATCAAGATTATAAGATTCAAACTTGGTAGCAAATTTCTGCCCATGAGGATTTTTAGGCCCTTCTCACTCATATGACCCAAGTGCCTATGCCATAGATTTGTTGAGTTTCCTTCTTTTGCAATAGCAGTCATATATGATCTTTCTATCATTTTCGTTAATGTATACAAAGTCCTAGTCTTGGGTCCTTTAGCCATGACCAATGCTCCTTTACTGATTTTCCAGCCACCTTTTTCAAAGATTACAAAATAGCCTTCATCATCCAATCGTCCCACAAAGATTGGGCTCATGCACATTTTTGGTACATGCCTAACCTCTTTCAATAGGATATCTCGTCCTTCCTTTGTCTTAATCTTGACATCTCCCACTCCAACAATGCTGCAAAAATGATTATTTCCCAAATGCACTCTACCATTATCACCAGGATTATATGCAACAAAATTCTCTTTGCATGGAGTTACATGGTGAGATGCCCCAAAATCAAGGATCCAATCAAAGCTACTGCTATAGGTATTCAAGCATACATCTTCTACTAAAATAGTAAGTAAAACATCTCCATCCATAGCTATAGCAGTGGTCTCACCTTAATTTATGCTAGTTGGCTTATGATTTTGATCTTTCTGACTTCAATTCCAGAATCAACACTCTCTCTTCACGTGCCCCAACTTTCCACAATGATAACAAGCAATCCTGTCCCTTTTTTATTTGGATCGGCCTCTCGATCTTGAGTGTCCTTGATGGCCTCGATCAATCCTCCTACCGCGATCAGCTAGGGCTAGATCTTCTCCTCCCTAGTTTTCCGCAATTGACTTTCGTCGTAGCTCCTCATTCATTATGATGTTGTTAAAATCATCAAACTTCAAGGTTCTTGCAAGCGTTGAAGTGCTCATAGCGACAATCAAATTTTCCTAGCTATCTGGCATAGAACACATTAGTAAAATAGCTCTAATTTCATCATCCAAAATAATTTTAACTGAGGCAAGCTGACTAGTAATGATATTGAATTCATTGCACCCTCCTTCATCTTAAGATTATATAGCATCTTCATTAAGAACACCTCATTTGATGTCCTGTTCTTCTCATATAGATCATGAAGCTTTTGCCATAGTTCTATTGTTGTCTTCTCTCTGACAACATTAAAATACACATTTTTAGCTAGATATTGACGAATAGTTGCAATCACCTTTCTATCTAGCTTTTTCCAATCTTCATCTGCCATCGTTGTGGGTTTCCTTGATATTCCCTCAATTGGAAAATATTGATCCTTTAAAATCAATATATCCTCCATTTGGGATTTCTATAGGGAAAAATTAGCCTTGTTTAATTTCTCCATATCAGTCACTGTTGATGTCTCCATGATTGGCTCTAATACCAGTTGTTGGGACAACTCTTGCCTAGGTTATCTTTGCATTATCAACAACAATATGAATTTTCTACAAAACAAAATGAACAGAGCACACAAAATAGCAAGAACAGAGAATACAGGATACAGAGAATAGAAAGTGAAAACACACAAAAATATATATATGAAGAGCTCAAAACATTGAATGTTGTTGCACAATAAACATAACCTTTTTCTCTTTGCTTAATCCTCAAAATCGATTATATATACCTCTATAAATAGAGGTCTAAGAATTCTCTAGACTCTTGTATTACATTCAAAAAACACATGTTTCTCCATTCAACACACATGGTCTGTCTACAGGTCGGTGGCGGTGAGGAAGTTTCTATCTTAAATATTTATATTGACGAGTGCTTTGTTTGGTGATGTTCAATGGTAGAAGATTCCATATTAAATTTTTTCTGATGCAGGTGATCTCCTTTATTCAGCAACTTTATTTGCTTCATGTGTTCAATAATAATAACAACTAATTAATTGCAAGAATGTTTCACATTATAAGGAAAAATAAATGTATATTTTGGGTCCAATGCTCAAAAGGCTCTCAAAGGGCTAATATTAATTGGTAATGCCACTGTTAATGCTGAAGACATGTAGAAATAGTGAAGTATTGTTGAGGGGTTAGTTTTATGAACTTGCAAAAGGTGATTTTCTTTCTAGAGTTGTGTACAGTGCATTGGTATTTCCTTTGCCCCAATTAAATCTAATATTTTGGTCATTATTTTATGATTTTGGATTGAGAAGGTGTTTTTTGGTTTTTATTTTTTAGGAATGAAGGACTCTGAAGAATTCATCTAGTTGAGTTATTTGATGTCTTAGATCAGTAAAAGTGGAAAAAGGTGGAGCGGATAACTAAGGATGATTTATATGAAATATGGTCGCAACTATCAGACCAAATATTTGATTCTCATCTCCAGATCTTCTTTGACATGTATGATTTCAATCCAAACAAAGTTAAATTGGGCATGATTTATTAAATTATTTTCAATAGAATAAAATGGTCATTGCAAAAATTGAAGGAATTTGAATTCAATTTTTTAATTTGTAGAGATATTTATGAAAAATTTAAACAAAAGGAGGCACAAAGAGTTGTTGTTTTATTTCCCAAGCAAACTGGGAATACCCAAATTCAAATGAGGAATAATAAAATAGGGAAAATTGGAGAAATAGAGAGAAGGGAATGCAATATTTGTTACTTCTATTAATTTAGAAAATAACAAATTACAAAGAGTTCATAAACAAAAAATAAAAACTACTGGGAGAAATCTAGAGTTGCTCGTACAAACTGATAACTTTTAGGAGCTCCTGGAAGCTCTCTGTTCTTCCTCTACACATAACAATATGGAGCTATCTATCACTCCCTACAACCACTGCTACCTATCGATAGCTTTGAGGAGCTATCTGTTGCTCACTGTATACACACCTTGAGCTTCTCAAAATTGTTGTTCATGCTCACAAAAAACATTCTCTGTTGCTGCTGCAACTTCAAACTTTTCAATACACTACAAAATTCTTCTATTATGCTACAACTAACAATTACATTCTTCCTATTTGTCTTCATTCCAAAATTCCCCCTCAAATTCAAACTTACCAACCACAATAAATTCTACAAATTCAAAATAACCTACCACAATAAATTTTTGAGCTGTCAAGAGCAGCAGGGATGAAGATCCCAAAAACTTGTCTTTGAAGAAGGGGCTCCCGATAGGTAGGTAAAATAGCTAGTGGTTTGATGTGAGGGTAGGCTCAGGAATAATAATAAATTCCAACACTCCCCCTTTGACCGAGCTATCAACCAACATTTTCTTAATTCAAATCAACAACACCTAAATTTCTTCTTAGGCATTCAAAGCAATCTCTACTCAACGGTTTGGTGAAAATGTCTGCAAGTTGCTGCTCAGACCTAAAAAAAATAATTTTGATTTAACCTTTCTAACCAATTCTCTTATGAAATGATACCTGATTTCAATATGCTTGCTTCTTCCATGAAAAACAAGATTCTTTGTCAAAGTAATTGATGAAACATTGTCACAAAATATAGTTGTTCCATTCTTTTGTTCTTCCTCCAAATCTGCTAAGGTCCTCCTTAGCCAAATAACATGGGATGTTGTTGTATTGGTTGCTATATATTCTACTTCAGTTGTAGATAAAGAAACTATGGGTTGTTTCCTGGAAGCTCATGAAATGACTCTTGAGCCCAAGTGAAACACATAGCTAGATGTGCTCTTCCTATCATCCACACTCCCTACCCAATCATTGAATGTGTAACCAACCAGCCTAAAATCATTTGTAGCACAATACAAAATGCCATATCCTTTGGTTCCATTCACATAACTCAGGATTATTTTACCTGATTGCCAATGTGACTCTTTTGGAGTCTCCATAAATCTGGAAATTAGACTTACACTATGCATTATATCAGGCCTAGTTGTTGTAAATACATTAAACTTCCAACCAAACTTTTATACATAGTTGGATTCACATTGTTGCTGCAATATTCCTTGCTCAACTTCAGACCTATGGTTGTTGGTGTGGGGAAGACTTGTTGTCCAACATTCTAAATCTCTTCAAAATCTTTGTTGCATACTTTGCTTGAGAGATAAAAATACCATCATGCATTTGTTTTACTTCTATGCCTAGAAAATACCTCAAGAGACCTACGTCTGACATTTCAAACTCTCTTTTCATGGCCTCTTTAAAATCAACAATGAGGAAATCATCATCCCAGTGAAAACTAAATCATCAACATACAAGACAACAATTAAAATCTTACCATCAATTGCCTTGATGTAAGGATTGGGCTCACCATCGATTTTTCTCAAGCCATTGCTCAACAAATATGAGTCAATCCTATTGTACCATGCCCATGGAGCTTGTTTCAGCCCATAAAGAGCTTTCTTCAGCCTGTATACCTTGCTTTCTTGACCCAAAACTTCATAACCAGGTGGTTGCTCCACATACACTTCCTCTTTCAACACTACATTTAGGAAGGCGGATTTCATGTCCATTTGAAACACCTTTCACTTGTGCTAGGATACAATTTCTATGACTTCCCACATGGTTTCCATCCTTGCAACTAGAGCATATGTCTTATCATAATCTCTCACAAACTGCTATTTGTATCCCTTGACGACTAATCTTGCTTTATCCCTCTCTATTCTTCCATCAGCATTGCTTTGGGTCTTATAGACCCATTTCACCCCAATAACTTGCTTGTTGGGAGGAAAAATAATTAGATCCCATGTGTTTTTCCTCTCTATTGCATCTAGCTCCTCATCCATGGCCTCACACCATTTCTCCTCTTTCACAACATCCTCAAAATAAATCAGATCACTATGAGAAAATAATTCAAAATTCACACTCTCATCAAAATCTTCATCATACCTTTCATTTTGGTAGATCTCCCTTATAATCTTAGTCTTTCTTGGCATTAGGGAGGTGAGAGGGGGTCTGAAATTTCACTACTATTGCTGCTCTAATGAATAGACTGGGTTTGAAGTGATCGGGAGCTATCAGGAGCTACTGCAAACTCCACTACATCATCTTGTTGCACTTCTTGTTCTTTCTCTGCATCAACACCTAGAACTGTCAAGAGCTATTGGGAGCTATCAAGATCTGTCAGGCCAGGCAAAAAATCATCCTCTAAGAACTCTACATCTCTGTTGATGACAATTTTCTTGGTGACTGGGTTATATAGCCTGTAGGCTTTGGAATCTTCACTATAGTCCGTGAAGATGAAATTCTCACCCTTGTCATACAACTTATTCCTCTTTTATTTTGGCATAAGTGCATATGCCACACATCCAAACACTCTCAAGTGCTCAATCATTCACTTGCATTTTGTCCACGCCTCTTGTGGAATCTTGTCAAAAACTACCTTTGTAGGACTTCTATTTATCAAGTAAATTGTTGTTGCTACAACTTCACCCCAATATTCATCTGGGAGTCTCTTTGCTTTGAGCATGCTTCTTGCCATCTCTACAATGGTTCTATTTTTCCTCTTAGCCACTCCATTTTGCTGCAGAGTATAGGTTGTTGTTAGCTCCTTCTTAAAGCCATGCTTCTTGCAAAAATTCACAAATTTATTGGAGGTATACTCTCCCCCTCTATCTTACCTTAGGACCTTGATGAAATGTCCACTCTCTTTTTCAGCACGGGCTTTAAACACTACAAACTTGTCAAATGCTTCAGATTTATGCTAGATAAAATAAACCCATATCTTACGTTTGTAATCATCTATGAAATTCATAAAATAGATGCTCTTACCAATAGAAATTGTTTGCATAGGGCCACACAAATTAGTGTGCATCGGCTCCAATGGTGCTCTTGCCCTTCTAGAATTGCTCGATTGAAAGGGTTGCCTATGTTGCTTGCCCAAACGCAAGCCTCACATTTAACATTAGGCTCTACTATTCTTGGAAAACCATCAACCATTTTGTTTTTGGACAAAAGACTCAAACCAGGATAGCCTAAGTTTCCATACCTGAGATTCCATAGCTTGGAGGGGTCTTGAATGGTACTCCTGAGGGCTACTTGTTGCACTGTTGTACATTTTCCATTCATGAGAGTTGTAGCTACAAACTGAGATGAGAAACACGTCTCAATCTTTAAAGGAAACATCCAGTTCTTTGTCATTTGGACTGCTGCAAACACTTTCATCCTCTCATTCTTGTCATAAACAATGCATTGACCCTTCTCCATAAACACCTTATATTATTTTTGGATCAACTATCCAATACTCATGAGGTTATGCTTTAACCCAGGAGAAAAAAATACATTATGAATCTCCTTCTTTTCACCTTACTTGGTGTGGATCATGATAGATCTTTTTCCCACAACTAGAACTAATCCATTGTTACCCATTCTTATCTTCGACTTTACATTCTTATCAATGAAAGAAAACAAACTTTCATTATCACTCATGTGGTTGCTACAACCGTTGTCCAAATACCAGACTTTGAGGCTACCTTCTTCACCAATGTTGCACATGATGAAGGTTGTGGACTGATTTCCTTTAGCCACATTTGCATCATCCACATTTGCATTTTGTTTTGACTAATTGTTGTGATTTTTTTAGCACTCACTTGCATAATGACCAAATTTATGATAGTAGTAGCATTCAACATTGCTTTTTTCATACCTCTAACTCGAACTATTGTTCTTCTTGTCTTGTCAGGAGTTGGTCTAAAACTTGCTCACTCCCTCTTGGTTGCTTGCTTATCCCTAGCTTTCTCCTCTAGCATTTCCTTGTTCGGTGTTTCCATGACCTCTACCTCTTGAGCTCCTTCCACCATTGTTTCTTCTCCCCCTTCCTCTTGTATTTCATTGAGCGTTAAAAGCTTGCTCTTGGGAAGAAGTAGCAAACCTATTTAGGCCCTACTCATGGGTTTGCAGAGAACCCATTAGCTCATCAACGAACAACATTGAGAGGTCCTTTGCCTCTTCAATGACAATCACAACTGCATCAAACTTTGTGGGTAAAATTCTAAGGATTTTCTCCAAAATCCTCTGCTCTTCCATTGATTCTCCATTTACCCTCAACTGGTTTATCAAACCTAAGGTTCTCGTGTGAAAGTCTGAGATAGACTCACTGTCCTTCATTTGGAGAGTCTCGAAATCTCTTTGAAGCATCTGGAGCTTCACCAATCTGACCTTATCAGTCCCTTTGTAGTTGGTTTGGAGGATTTCTCAAGCTTCCTTTACATACTCAACTGCTGTTGTTCTAGGAAAAATGGCCTCTGCCAAGGCTGCTTCAATCAAACTCAATGCTTTTGCATCTTTCCTCCTTTGCTCCTTCAACTAGGTCTTTTGGTTATTTGTGAGGGTTGCATACATAGCTGGATTAGTCACATCATTGAAGCCACTAATCACAAACTCTCATAAATCATTTGCAACATTATGGTCTTCATCTTCTTTGCCCAAACATCATAGTTTTGACCATTAAACTGTGGTGGTTGCTGCCAACTCTTACTCTCATCTGTATCCATGTCTCCAACAAAAAACAAACTTCAAACACCCAAAAAGAAAATGCCCAACTTACTCAGGACTTAGGGCCTAATAGCTCCCATACCATGTCAAAAATTTAAACAAAAGGTGGCACACAGAGCTGCTGCTTTGTTTCCCAAGCAAACTAGGAATACCTAAATTCAAATGCAGAATAATAAAACAGGGCAGATCGGATACACAAAGAGAAGGGCATGAAATATTTGTCCCTTCTATTAATTCATAAAATAAAAAATTACAAAGACTTCATAAACAAAAACTAAAAACTACAAACTACTGGGAGCAATCTGGAGCTGCTCATACAAACTGATAACTTTCTTGAGCTTCTGGAAGCTCTCTGTTCTTCCTCTACACATAACGATCTGGAGTTGTCTAATGCTCCCTGCAACCACTGCTACCTATTTGTAGCTTTTAAGAGCTATATGCTGCTCACTATATACACACCCTGAGCTTCTCAAAACTGTTGTTCATGCTCACAAAAAAATATTCTTTGTTGCTTCTACAACTTCAAACTGTTCAATAAACTACAAAATTCTTCTACTCTGCTACAACTAATTGTTACATTCTTCCTATTTGTCTTCATTCCAAAATTCCCCCTCAAAATTCAAACTTACCAACAACAATAAATTCTACAAATTCAAAATAACCTATGACAATAAATTATGGATTTGTTAGGAGCAACAGGGATGAAGATCCCAAAAACTTGTCGTTGAAGAAGGGGCTCCTGACAAGTAGGTAAAATAGTTGGGGGTCTGACGTGACGGCAGGATCAGGAAAAATAATAAATTCCAACAATATTTACATAAATTATAGTTGAGTCCTCGACAATTCTGACACATTGGTATGTTCCATATCCAAGATATTTGTATTATGATCTATTTAGTGAAAAGACAAATCGGGTTTTACTCAATCGTATTTTACAAAATAGTTTATCATTTTGTAGGATTACATTCACAAGGCTTCACTCTACTAGGCTAGGAACATTTATTTTGATGACAATATAAACTTTCACAAGGTATAAATTTCAAACAATAGATGAATTATGTATTGGAACCATATAATTACAAGTTTCTGACAAAAAAAATCTTATTTATTTATAGACCATTGTGGAAAAAATTGTAATGGGAGTGTTTCTACATGTAGGAAATCACTTGCCTATGATTTTCCCTTGTTGATCAATACCTTAGAAGAAAAATTCAAAACAATTGCTGATGATTTTTTTTTTTGATATATCAAAATGATACTAATGGGGCCATACCCAAATACAACATAATCAACTTGAATTTAACAATTTGTTACAGAGAAAAAAACTAAAAACTGATAATACATTTTAAACACTCTTAACCAACCCTTCAAGCTTCCACTGCTTCCACCCCTAACTCTGAGCTCATCGTCTCTCTGTTTGGAGCTATTGATAGTGCCAACACTCCTGTTATTGCCAAAATTCAAAAGACCCCCATTATCTCCTGCAACATTACTACATGGCCCAAGACCATCTGTATTTTGGCATTGATGTCTTCTCCCATGGTCCACATGATGAAAGGAATCTAGGGGCCATTGTAGCTTAGCATCAACTCTGGCCATATCCCAGTCGATTGTCTCAGACCCCAACTAGTTATCACTCACTCTAGAAACTTCTCCATCCCCACTCTCCAACAAGCCTTCACCATACGCTGGATTAACCACCTCACCACCTCCAAGTCCTTCATTTCTTGCATCAATCATGCCAAAAAAATTGAGGTAATGTCATTTTTTACCCTATACTTGTAGTTGGAGACAAGGAATCAAACCCCCAAAATTCATTTGATCACCTCCATAGCTTCGATGTCACTTATGTTGAGAACCTTTTTTAGATGTTGGTCTAAGACTCTCCCCTAAAATTCCATTTGCATGTCCTTCACCTCCAAGTAGATTTTCATCTCCATTCTGACTTATTTGCATCAAAAAGAGCATCCTTAGTGTGCTCTTAAAGCCTTTATCACCGTCGTTTGTTCCATTCATTACTCGGCTTGTCAGGAAATTTATTTCCACCTCCTTCCAAGTCTTTCATCTGCTATCCTTTACATGTGTGAGATCTCCACCCAATCTCCTTATTTTCTAGCTTACTGATCACTACTCATGTCGATAGCCTGCTTAGATAAGCTATCTACCTTCGTGTTTCCCTCTCGATAAATATGAGAGATTTTAAAATCTTCTAAGTGATTAATGTCTTCCCTAGTCCACCTTACATAGCTTCAAATTTTCTAATTAGGGGTCTCCTTTTTTTGAATGGCGTTTATGATGACCAACAAGTCCCCTTCCAAATGTAACCTTTTAAAGCCCAACCTCCTACACATTTCCACCCTCATCCATACCGCCTGTGCCTGAACTTCATTATTCATCTCTACTGCTAGCTTCCTTGCTTCCTTCACAAGTATCCTTCTTGTGTGGTCGTGAAGGATACAACCTACACCTGAAGGCCCCGAGTTACCCCTTGATGCTCCATCAAAATTCTCTTTCACCCATCCTTCATCTAGCGGTCGCCACCTCATATCTCTCCTTGGGTTGACAGGGGGATAAACCCTCGACTTCCCATAAATGGGGAATTGTTGATAATTTTGATGGAAAGAGATCATCATATTAGGTTTTGGTAAAAGGTGTGGAGAGAATAACAAGGGTCGTAAATTGTCATTTTAATTCTTGATAAATCATTTGTTCTAAGTTTTATAGAACTCTATACTAATCAAGAGAAATTATTGTGTACTTAGTTTATAAAATGTTAGGTAATAATTAAAAATTAAAAAGGGAGGAAGATACGATAGTTTTATGAATTTGATAATGTAGGGATAACAATTGATCATTAATTATTGTTATATTAGGAAACTATAATTGTGTTATTGTATCCTTGTAAAACCATTGTTAGTGAAAATTTCATCCACCTAGATTGTTAGCTTGGATCTAGAAAAATAATTCCCTAAAACAATTGATGTTTTCTTTATTCCTTGAAATGATGTGATTTTAAGAACCTTGTAGGATGAAAAATATGAGTCTAGAAATTTAATGTATAATATTTAATATTAATATTGAGAAAGGTGTTATATATATTTTGAGATTTGAAGTTGAATGTGTTAGTTTCTATATTTCATAAATGATATTAGTAGTCAAATATTAATCCAATTGATCTTATTAGTTTATTTTGATGATAGAATTTTATTTATTTAACATAATAAGGTTTATCTTATTATAATAATACATAAAATAAGTGTATTTCTAACCTTAGTAACATTATCCTTCTTATTAGAATCATGATCTTTGCTCTATGCTTAGGAAGTTTGAGAATTATAAAGTCTACATTAAATTTAATACTAGTTTATGCATGACAATGGTTAAGCATTAGGATTATGGCTCTGCCCTCTTGTAGATATCATGACTTGAGAAGTTTTAATTAAGATTGTAGGCTAAGAATTCCTAGCTTACTTAAGCCATTTAAGTGATCTTGTGTATGAACAAAAATAGAGTTGGCCTTCAATTTAAAGTGGAATAATTAATAAATAAATATGTTATTTATTAATTATTCCATGATGGGATTAATAATTTTAGTTAACATGTATATATATCAAGTGTTAATAATATATATTTAAATTTGAGTTGATATTAACAATTATCTTTGCTTGTTGACCATGCCTATGTAATTTGTTTCTTTGTGCTTTTAACAATAATTTGATGTAGACTTCATTCACCAAGTTGTGATTATTCATATGTCATTTTATTTTATTTACTAATGTCAAAAACCTTGTGAAAATATCGTTGGATTATTAAGTAAATAAAAAATATCAAGTACAATATTAAAATTCATATCTCAGACAAGTTGTTCAAAATATGAAGTATGATAAACTCAAGTTTAAGAAATTGATAAATTTTCATTTGAAATTATAATGTATTAAATTTATATAATATTTTTTTCTTAACCTTATTTTATGTTTAAATCTATTAGAATTGTGAAAAACATGAGACACAAGATCAAACAACGAACAATAACACCTTCCATGCAAGAGAGTTGCAAATAATAATATGCTATATCCTCAACAAGAAAATCTTACAAAATAAACCTCAAGAGTCTTCAGAGATTAATAAATGAGGGAGAATTCTTTAGAAGAGCAACCTTAAATAATAAATAGATTAGATCATGACAAGTTTTTTCATTCTATGTGATGAGACATAATGATCTAATAAAAGCTCACTCTAGATAACAAAAAAACACTCCTAAGTTTAGCTTAAGTGCATGAAATGAATTAGCTTAATAATAAATTAAATATTAATTAATTATTAGCTAATGTATAATTATACTCTAATACCCCCCTTAAGATGAACTTAGGGAGTAGCTAAAAAGCAACCAATGCATAAAAAGAAAAGAATGCATGATGGTTCTCAACAAATAAGGCTTGATGAGGTACCCATGTACAAATAATCTAATGTCTCACAACTAGAGAAAAACTTAGAAAAACAGCATGGGAAAAATACTCTAAAAGAGAGAAAGGTGAATGAAGGACTGGAAATCCTCCAAAGCAATGTCCCAAAAATAATATGAACATGAATAACATCGCTGAAGCACGAAGAAGCTATAGAAAATCGTTGAATGATGATTGCTATAGTGTTGTAATGAAGAACCTCCTTTGAAATAGATGATGATCAAGATCAAGAAGACAATAATCTACATGGGTGCCCCAATGATACTACTCAAATCAAATTGAAAATAAAGGCAAACATCTAGAATTCAAAGATACAAATGACACATGAATTTGCATGAGTGACCCCAATGACACTACTCAACATGCAAGATGCAATTCAAAAATATAGGTACCAATAGTCTAAAGAACTCTGATCAAGTGAAAATAGAAGGTCACCTCCACAATTAGGAATGCAAGAGTGTCCATATGGTGAATTATCCATCTCACCGAAATGCATGGGTAACCAACTTCCACATTTGCCTAGTACATAGGAACAAGAACTAGATATATATATATCACTCCAAAATGAAACCAAGGAAGTATTAGTACCAATCATGGAAACCCAAGATAGGTACATTGAAACTATGTGTCACCAAGAAGTTCATGTAGGAGAACAAATAATAACTAAACATGCACAAAAGAGTACCTGCAACTGAATAGGGTGTGCAAACAAGGCACACACACATGAGGCAATAATCATTAGGATTCGATATTGTCATGGAAGGAACACTCAATTGACAAATGTGTGATGGAAAAAATGCCTACACAACCCCCCATGGCACTTTATTACATAGTGCAAGTACAAAAGGCACAACAGGATGTGTGAAAATCCCAAAAAAACATATACAATAATGTCACTTTATCTAAGTTCATCTATAATTTAAGAAAAATAACATGCAAAAGATGCTAAAAATTCCCAAATAGGACATAGTACTATAAATACATTTAGAATAGCCTAAAACAAGTCATCTCACACACAAAAAAAAGGTTTCCAAGAGCTAAAATTTCCAAGTAATTCATCATAATATGAAAACACAAAAATTGAATAAAATTTACCTAGAGAAAAATCTAGTAAAAATGCATGGATAGCTAAGAAGAGCTCTAAAGGACCTTTCCAACATCATTGAAATCAATAAAAATGGAGAAAATGGTCAAAATTTATGAGCTCAGAAGTGAAAACAACACATAGGACTTTGACAAATGATAAAATGCACTAGTAGAAAAGTTTGAGAAAATTATCTACACCAACTTTCTAACGATATATTTTTTTCCCAACTTTGATGCTTGAGCAAAAAGTTATGCCCCTCAAAAAAATTTCCCAAATAGGACAATAGGAGAAAAAAAAAATCCCCCACCCACTCGCCATCGACAAAGCGACAAGCGAGTGGTGACTGTCAATGGTGGCTTTGTAGGCGCTAGCGACAGCTGCCAGTGGTGGCTCTACAACCACTAGCGACTAGAAAATAACAAGTGATAACCTGGTAGGGGCGTAGAGGCATTTATTTCTAGGAACCACTCCATGGGTGGAGCACCTAAGTGTGCACACCTTACGTGTTTTTTATATTTTTTTATTTAAAAAAAAAAATTCCATACATATGATCATACAGGGGCCGTATTAAAAAATTGCTTCAGAAGCTCCTAATGATGAAATAGAGAAAATTTATGATCAAATTTTTTTGAATAAACCTCCTAAACACAATGGTGAGGTCCTTTTTGTGCCAAAATGCACCAAAAAATTGCCCAACTCCAAAATTTGCAAAATAAGCAATGAAGATTCAAAATTTGCTTCTATAACCCTAGTTGAGAAAAAAGATCAAAAATGGAGAAGGGGCTCACTGAATCCACATTTTGATACCATGTTAGAATTATGAATAATATGAGATGTAGGATCAAACAATGAACAATAACACCTTCCATGCAAGAGAGTTGCAAACAATAATATGTCATATCCTCAACAAAAGAATTTACAAAATAAACCTCAAGAGTTTTCAAGTGATAATACAATGAGGGAGAGTGATTTATAAATGAAACCCTAAATGATAAATAAATTGTATCATGATAAGTGTCATCATCCTATGTGATGAGACAAAATGATCTAACTAGCACTTGCATCAGAGGGGGTGCAAGGGTTACGTAGATAGAAAAATATAGAGAAGTAAGAGGGGGTGTGACATGCAGTTTAGCACTTGTATAATATTGTTTCTATATTTTTGCAAAGTAGATGTAATATATATTTGGAGATACATCCAGACACCAGTACCAGAACAAAGAAAGTTATAATCTCACAGTAGAAAATAGACATTACGAAAAGATAATGGGTGTATAGCCATCTCTATCACAGAATAAAGAAGTAAACATACAATGTGTTCATTCCATCTTGTTCGAATTATATAGAAAATGCCAGTAATATATAGAGAACACCTTTGGCATGTTTTGTGTACTCCCAAATATATACATTTTTTTTTTAATTAAATTATAGAGAACACCTCTAGCATGTTTTGCATATTCCTTTATTCTATGAAAATAATATATGTATGTGTAAACTAAGATGGCATAATCCTCTAAATAGAAAAATACTAATTTATATTATGAGTTGATGGATATAGATCATGATGTTTTCTTGAAGCAAGATGTAAGTATTTGCCCCTAGTTTGTAGCAAAATGTTTCAAATAATGGCTCAAATAACTCATGATCAATAGGGTTAGTAGCAAGCCACTCATGTGCCTCATCAATTGATAGGTATGCTAACTCAAATGTGAAAGGTTCATTATAATCTGAATTTTGTTCATTAGCATTTGAACAAGCTCCTTTGTCCCTTTCCACATCAATACATCCCTTATTGAAAACAATTGATGAGTCCAATTAATGACTCAATTTTGATAGGGTTTATCATATATTTGTTGTTGAAACTATAGACTATGGAACTTGGTTATTGACAGTATTCATGTTATTTCCTTAAATCCATAAACCTTGGGCATAGACTTATCCTTGTGAATTTTAACGATATTAGCTTGCTATGTGATTAATCTATGTTAGTTTTACATGTAGTTGAATGGATGTTACTTTAAGGTAATTATGGATATGCATTTATATTGTGCATGCTAAAGTTATGATGCAGGTCCATATTTAGATGCAAAAATAAAAGGAATTTGCAATGTGGACAGTTGCTGAAAAAGTCAAGTAGAGGTGGACATTGAAGAAGTCAAAGTGGTTGGAAACTTCTAGCTCATGTGGAAGTTAATCTTAATGGCCATGTATGTTGGTTGAGTAGATATAGGAGATATTGTTATGCTAGATTTTTGTTGAAGCAAGTTTGGTTTGATTGAATCTTGTGCATGCATAACCTCCTTTCCCTTTTTCATGCTTTCAATAAGTGGCATCCTCCTAATCTGTTGGAGTTGACTGCCTTGTTATTAAAGTTAGTTAGGATCTCTCCTTTTATAAATAATGGTCAAATGCTCCTCTTCAGGAGGTTGAACATTCTAAGAATTGTATTTGCATTTTTAGTTTTCAATAAATACAATTATGTTGCTGCTACATTGCAATCTTGTTCTCAATGAATAAAATGATACTTTAGTTTGTTACATCTAAATTAGTATTGGGAAAACTCATTCAAGGGGGGCCACTTGGTGATAATTTCATCCTTTCAGTTTAGCAATTAATTTTATGTTCAACAATTTGTTACAGTCTTAGCAGTTGTCTGTTCCTGTAGCCACTGGAATTATGTTTTGTGTCTATTCCTGTAGCCAAGGCAGACATAGTAAATTCTTGTCTGTTTACTGAGATTTATGTTTTTGTAATTCATTTCAGTTTAGTTTAGTGGTTGGTTTATGTTCAGTACTTATGCTACTTCATTTCAAGCATTCACTTTCAGTATTACTTCCTTTCTAAGTTATAGGATAAAAATGGCTACAATGGAATCCTAGTGCATATATAGTGTTGACCCATTTCAAGTTCACGTCCTTGGGTTGATAATGAAATGACCCTTCATGATGAGCAATATAGCTACTTGGTTCAAATATTTAATCTTTAGGTTATAGCTTTGAGGGCTTAGTTATTGAACCATTAAAGAAGGCTAACAACAATCATGTCCATTTTTGCTACAAAACTAGCATATTCCATCTCTGCTTCACATAGACAATCAGGAACAACTAGGACATGATCTTGCTGGTTAGCACCACAGTTTCATCATTTTTAACACTGTGCTTAGGCTCGGGATATTGAACACATACATTCTTGTCTTCAAAATCATCATCATTCACAATGCCAACACACTCAATTCCTGATATAATTGGATTGCATTCTCGGTATCCCTCTAGTGGAATTTTCTCACTCACTTGTGAGGGAAATACCTCATGAGAATTAATATTATTGCATCCTTCATGCAAAGAAAAAGCCTCTAGATCATCGTCATTAAAAGGTTCATACTCACAAAAATAATCAGAAACCTCACTCCCCTTATGATCATTATTACAAGGCAATTCATCACCACACGCACTATGCTCAGAGTGTTCAGTGTGAATGCTCAAACTCTTATTCTCGATACCTTGACAATTGATTTGTGATGAGACATCAATAACACTTGCAAATGTATCTTCTTCCTTATCAGCAATGTACCGGTTCTCACATAGGCTACTTGTGAATTAATTACAATCACTGTCCTTACCCATACCATGAGATGGATATCTATTCTCTGATACACCTTTTTCACTTAATTGTGTTATGTTCTGATTTTTCTCAATAGGACAACTACCGTTGACACTTTGGGATATCATACTTTGTGCATAATCACATTTGGCTCCCTCAACAATTTTGATCCAATCAAGTACTTGCTCAAAACCTCGAGGCTTCAACTACTTTGGAAAAGCACTCAATCCTGGCTCAAAATTTTCACAAAATAGGTCAATGCACATTGAATCCTCAAGTCTGAATTTCTTGGGGACTTCCAACAAGGCATCCAAAAAATTTGCAAATAAATCATATGGTGATCCCCCCTTATGTATTTTCATGCTAGACAATCTTTGAACAAAAGGCACTTGATCAACATTACTTAAAATTTGTTGATGTTCAACTTGGAATTTACCATTAGAGACATTTGATAATGATGGAACAACAGAAACACCATCACCACGGAAATCACTTATATTGTCTGATCCATTTATATGAGGTGTGCTAAAATAGTCGACACTTGCAGCCATATAACCCTTCATCATTGAATATCTCAAGTTGTTTTCAATGTCCATAGAAATTTTATATGCATGATGCAATGTTGTAGGCTCCTTATCCCTCAATGAATAACTCATTTCCTCATCAAATGCACCCAAATATGCAACCAAACACTTTGCATCACTTGGTCTCATATTTTCAGGAATATCCCTTACTACCTTTGTAAATTTGAGATTAAAGGCAGTGACTAACTCCTTTTCATCCTTTTCAATTTCCATGAGTTTTTTCCTTACTGAACTTGGATTAATTCTTTCACCAAACTGTTTTATAAATGCTACCATGAAGAGATAGAAAACACTGGAAAACATGAAAACCAATTTCTAGCATCTTCCTTTAGAGATTGAATAAAAAGCTTCATGACAACATCTTCATGGCTTATCTCATAATATCCCATAAATCCATAAATGTATACAAAGGTGATTCAGATATTTTCCCTTTGAATTTTGGCAAATGTTCCATAACACCATTTGGAACATGGTTTGGGAAACCCTGAATACCAAAATTTAATGGTCTATATCTTGTAATAGAGAAATTTCTTTGATGGCCTGACATGGGCCATACATCATGTGTGCTTTCACTTAACACCCCACAAGGACATACAAGGGAATGATACATTTTCTTGCACCCCTTTCCAAACCTCAAATATCAAATCTACAGTTAATCATTCACTGCCCTATTCCTTGATTTAATCATGACTATGAAACACATAATTCAAATATATTTATACCCAGGATCTTCTAATGGGTAGATTTCAATAACGAGCATATTTCTTCATCATATTATAGAAACTTCAAATTATATCATAGAAGTATGTAAAATAGCCACTACTATTCCCTTGATTACTGCTTAATTCACTTAATAGGGAACCAAAATTTCTCCAAATCATTCAATATGGTTTTCACACAAATTTATGCTTCTTGAAAACCAAAAGAGGGGAAATACTTGGATATGTCACAGATGCTGCAAATTCTTCTTCCTGACTAGAAATCTTTGTAGATTTGAAACTTTCTTCACATCTTCATTAGGTTCTTTTGATAGAGTCACCACCTCTCTTCACAAAGGACTGAACTTCAAGCAATATGAAGCTCCTTCAAAAATGAATTTCCTTCTAGGTCTTCTCCAACAGTAGAGTCACACATAAATTCTTTTAAATTTTTGCAACAAAATCACCTCCAGGTCTCAAAAATTCAATATCTGAATCAGACGTTTAGATTTACCACATTCTTGACTCTATGCAAATGGATATTCTTCTAATGTTTCCCCGATGGAGCTACCAATTTGCTGGTTATTTTTGGAACCAAACTTAATCTCACCATTATGCCTATGAATTTTCCACAATCCAATGATAAGCACAAGTAAGGATTGGCCAACAAAAAAGTAAGGATTATTACGCCCTTAATTCTACTCTTCGAGCTCTGTGAAACCTAGAAGGGTGATCCTTATAATGTTCATATAACATTATTTTGCCATTTTATCATGAACATTAGAACAAACAGATATATTCCTATCAAGTGCTAATAGATAAAATTCCTCAAGGATTTGGTTGGTCCTTAAGCAAACTGCTATCTACAACAAGGAATAAGTGATGTTTCATAATGATACGTTGTAATTAATGGTGTTTAAGTGATTTTCATTGTTATTTGTACTCTTGGTAAGGTGCAGGAATGAATCATTTACATTCAATATAACCAAACAAATAGACCAGGACATTATTTTTAGTAATGGAGTCACATTTGTAACAATCTATAATACACTAACAATTCAGATTCAACATTCATAGACTATTGGCATATTGCATTACAATATTCAACTCACTATATCGGAAGCAAAAGTACTTAGCAATCCTTGAATATTTTCTCACAAAACTATTATCTTATTTAAGCATTTAATCGATTCTTTGAACCAAAGCATAAATAACATCATTCATCTAACCAAAACGATTGAATATAAACAAAAGGATCCTTAATAATTTCATTTATAATTTGGAAAACAAAATACATAGGAGAGAAATATGCTTCCGAACTTGCATTTTCATTCATATGTTGTTGCTACTATAAGACTAATTAAGCTCATTACAAATTATCGTATACCTTAGACTTCACACTATTAAATTCATTTGTGCATGAATTAAAAACTACTCTTACATGATCCAAGTTTTCTGACCTAGACCACCTGAGTCTCGAAATTAGAACCCCTATAACTGGCCCAAAAATCCCATTTATAGAAACATGTGAGCAACAAGCATCAAGCCAAATTACAATTTCAGTCTCATTTACATTTGACACTCCATTTCATTTCAATTTTAAAACTCCCCAGATGGTTACATTTGCACATTCACATGTAGGGAAAGCACAAAAGACAAAAACCCATATCATCCATTGGAGAAGATTATCCAACCTTCCAAAAGACATCATTCATCGTTACAACAAAACCAAAAACTATCGTCCACGTCAACGAAAGAAGTTTTCCACGTCAGCACCCCAGAAAAAAATTTATACGGTCTTTGAAAAAGGCACACCCGCTGTCGTGGTAGTGGTGTCATAAAAAAAAAAACACTGAACCAAGACATTAGCTCTACTACTCTTCAAAATCAGAGTACGCATGTCCCCTTCATGGTTTTGCTGAAATTGGAGAAGCTAATTCTCCATCATCATAATCCTCTCGAACTGCCAGAGTGACAAGGTACTGGCCATACTCTGGGTTAGTATCTACTTCATCACTCAAAGGACCAGTTGAATCCTCCATGGCAGAGTCGTGCCTCCCCATAGAAGAATCATAAGCCTTTTGAAACTTATTCTTCTTCTTCCCCCAAGACTTGGCCAATTTCCCACCAGACTCACCTTGGTTATGAACAACAACCCTACTCCTTAGGTTGTAAGTGCTCTTGACACCACCCTTCACAGATTTCTGACAAGCTCTCCTCTTCTCTTTTGGCTTTGCAGGAGCTCTTGGTGTACATTGTTCAATTTCAGGTGTATCATCCTAAGGTTCAAGCATACTAATCCTTCTAGACCTCCTGATTGATTGGATAGACTCACTAGGCTTACTCATTCTTACAAGAAACAAAACAAGAACTAGAAAACCTTCACTTGCAAGAGAAACTCACTGGTTGACGTTCTCAAATTGAATTTGCATAACAAAACTCTTGGACCTACACAATGCTTACCAACCCAAAAATAAATTGTAGACAATAAAACCCTCACCACCCCAAGAACTTAGATCTCACAAGCTAACTTATGCATAATTGAAATAGATCAGGTATGAACACCTACTTACCCGAGAAAGCTACCTCAATATCTCTACAACTTCCTACCAAAAATGTTTTATGCCATCGTCTCAGACAAAGGATCAAATTCTTAGCTTCTAATGATTACAATTGTGAAGAAAACAGTTGTCAAATCTCATTATATTGAACAATTGGAGCATGTCGACCATTAATTCTCATAGAAGGCTCACGTGAGCAAGCCGACAAGCAACCACTAGATTTTGAATGTCCACCGTTGATCACACGGTTAGATAGATCGACATATAATCCAAATTATAGCAATTAATTTTGAAAAGGTAGACTCCATGCATTCCATTGCCTTTTTTTCCAATTAGAAAAATCCACATGGATAAGCATCCACCTTGTCCGCACACTCCATCATCCACTTAGCATTAAAGAAAGCTTGTCGTGTCAAATTTTCTCGCTCATCCGTGAGGATTAACCCACTTTTGGCTTCTATCAAGGGGATGACGAGGAGCAGCCAAGATTTGATCTCAAACCATCAACTTGTGCTTGCCATAACGCAAACTACCTACCTGCATGTACAACCTTTTGATAGAATTGATGGCTAAGACCAAAAATATCCATCATATCTCGAGCACGTGCAGAAGAAATTAATTCTGATATCACACAATTTATCTTTCATGTTCTCATGGAAATATTTTGTTAATATTTCACCCTCACTAATGTCTTTCTTGCCCTTTAGAGTGCTTCCATGTGGAGTTCGCCTGCTTTCCCATTGAGAGACAAGAAATATAGGTGGACCCCCCATAGGATGGTAGGGAGTGGTCAAGATTGACCCATGTCACCTACCATCAACCATTCATTTCCGCTTGATAAAGTGTTCGCTGCATCTAGAACCAGGTGGGTCCCTCCAACAAAGGGACAAATGTCGACAACCCACTAGCCCATGGTATTATTTTAAGACAAAATGAAAATGGACAGGGTGGCAGGGAGTGGCCATGATGAAGCCACATCGACAAACAACCTGTTATGCCTTGCATAACCACCCCATCTTCTACCTTGGTCAAAATGGGTCCCCCTTTTAGTTTTTATCCTTAGTTATTTTCAAACAAAGTTTGGAGTTTTGTTTTGCCAACACTTTGTTTTTCTTTGGTTTCTCTGTCGGAACCGGAACCGAAATGAATCAGGTTCTGAAACTTCTTTTGAAACTTGTTTTGGTTCCCAGCCCGATAGTCTTTTCTTTTGTCTTTTTGTTTTGTCTCTGTCAGAGTCGGAGCTCGATCTAGAGTTAAGTTGGTATTTATTCAAAATTCCAAAATCTTAATTCATTCTGCCTCCGCCTTCGCTTTTTGGATGTTTGTTTTAGACTAAGTATTTTTGTTAAGTTTTCTTTTTTTTGTCTTTTTGTTTTATTTTTGTGTTTGGTTTTGTTTTATGCTTTGTCAGTGGAACTGGAACTGGAATGGGAACTAAGTTGGGAAATTACCAAATTTTCCAAATTGGTTTTTATTCCGATTCCACTCCCACTGGTTTGGTCGTTGACTTTTGCTGAAGTCATCTACAGTAATGAGCTAGTTCTTTTTCAGTTCCGACTCCGCTCTACTACATTTAATGCATTAATGACAGGTGTTAGGCATGCATGAAGCTTTGAATTTTACCTTAATTAGGGATTAATGCATAGTTCTTATCATTATTCTAAAAGTTCAAAGAGCGAACAGAAGTTGCAGTGAAGTCTTGTGCGAGTGAACCGATTAATCGAGAGACAGTTGCTTGCCAATTGCTTCAGGTGTTTTGTCTATTTATTGGCATTCGAGGTAGGGTTTCTTTTGTGTTCTTCATTTATTTACTGTCGTGTTTTTGTTTCTACTCATGCTTTGAATCATTTTTCTTTCGACGAGTTCGTGTTTCTTGGTATGTTTGTTTGATTGGTTCTTGCTTTATCTGTTTGTTTGATTGATTCTTCGTTTCTTTTTCTTTTGTTTTGGTTCTTTGTGTTTTAGGGCATGGTCACTTTCACATTTTAGTCATAATCGCGTCGTGTTGTTTTATTTTGCAGTGAGTTTGATTAAGTTAGGGTTTTTAAATGCATAGGTTTAAATTAGGGATTTACAGTGAGGTAGATTAAATTAATGGTAGTTTTTACTTACAATCATTTTGTGCATTCAATCTAATTAAAATAGGAAGGGTTAAATTTGTGCCCTAGTTTATTGCATTTTTTTTAGATTAGGGTTTAATGCGTTTCTGTAAATGCCTTAATTGGGTGATTAAATATGATGCCCTAAAAATACAGTCGCCCCTGGTCATATGGGGATGGTTATATTGAGTTGTATGTTAGCCCCATTTCATTTTGAAAATGACCTAGTTTGAAACCATGGAGTTCGGCATTGAATTGATAAAGTCGTTTATGACATCATGGTCAACCCAGACGGAAGCGGGATCAGAATTGATTTTGAAATTTAAAATCATGTTTTCCAAAAGATATCAATTCCATTTCCATCCCGTCTCCAGCTCCGCATATAGCAATAAGCCTTCTTTCGAAATAACGATAACCTGGACGGAAGCGGAATCGAAACGGAAACAGAATATGAAAATAGAAAATCTGAAGAAAAACCAAATCCGTTTCCATTCCGATCCCGGTTCCGATCACGTTTTCGGTTCCGACTTCGAGCCCGTTCATTGTTAGTGAAATATCTATATCGGTTTTGGCTCCAAGCCCGACAGTGTTGTAAAGAGATTGTTTAGAATATGTTTCTGTTTGGTTCCGCCTCCAATGTATACTTGAAAGGTATGGTTTTAAAGCATGTTTTGTGATAATATTCAAAGATCTAATTAGAGGTTTTGCTTGTAGGAAAGTTGAAGAATGTCAGGAACATCAGGAGAAGCTGCTCAAAGGAATCGGCTTGCGGGAACATCAAAGGCAACACCTAAACCAAAGAAAATGAAGCCAGAACAGTTGCCTTATACTTTGAGGTATAATCACAGGAGTCCTGTTGTGAAAGTAAGCAAAGTAGAATCTGATTGGTCAGACATCACTGACACGAATTTGGGCCCATATAACTTTGAGGAGTTGCATGCTGAAACATTTGCTGGCGAGGTAATAGGGAGAACACAGAGAATTGTTGATTCTGGTTTGGCTCATATCACTTTGTTTCCTTTGTCAATTCAATGCCCAGAGTTGATCTTGATAGTAGCCAATGCCTACAATCCTGCTACCAGATAATGCATGGATTCACAAAACAATGTAATTATTGATCTCACTCCTCAAGTATTTCAAAGTATATTTAGTGTCCTGGATCCTAAGAACTTGGTATAGTTGAGAGAGGCTGAAGCATTGGAAACATATAACAAGTATAAAGCATCTAACAAAGCCTATTTGAATAAGAAATGGTTGAGGACGGAGAAGAAGTCTCTAACCAAGCCTGCAGATCAGCCAAAGAGGGTAGATTTTTACAAAGAGGCATCAGATTTAATCATGATGTTGTCTAGGGTGTTTGGGAAGAGGGATGCATTTCACTTTAAGGAGTTGATGTTTCTTTTCATTCAAATTATTTTAAATGGAAAACAACAGTTTGATTGGCTGATGGTGGTGTTTGATGCCATACATGATTAGCTAACAAGCATTAGGGAGTCTAAATGCTTCTTTATGACTTCTTACATTGTATATGCAGCAGCAAGATTGGGTATCTTCCCAAGTTTAAACAGAGTGGGGATAATGGGAGTGTTGGATGGACAAAAGAAGGTATGGGAGCACTATAACCAGTTGTCTCTACAAGTTGCTGAGACTCAATTAAGAAGGGTTAACGATGCATTCATATATGTATTCATTAACCAACTCAATGGAGATGCAGAGTATAGGCTGAGTCAAGAAGCCATGGCATTCATTACTGAATGGGGATGTTGGTATATTCAATACCCCAGATTTACATACTTCGGGCTTGTTGGCTTTGAAGGCCATCCACATCTGCTTCCAAGGTGTTGCAATAACAGGATAGTGTTGATGGAGTTTGTATATCAGGATCTTGGAGTTAATGCTCGGTTTGGATTAAAACATAAGACAGGATGTCACAAGTTCCCCATGAAGTTGGGCGAGTATAGTTGTCAGCATTTGGTAGGAGCAAAGGTGGTCTACAGTGAGTTGATACAATTGAAGCTAGGTTTATACATAGCTCAGAAGTATTTTGATCCAAAGGGTAAGATGAATGCCTTGTTTCCTTCTGTGTTTGATAGGCATTTCAATTTATTAGAAGATTTCTGGAGTAACCGACAAGCTGAGTATGATTTGAGGAAAAAAAATTATGAAAGATTACCTATTGCACTCATGTCAGATTTTGGAGTCAAAAATGATATTCCTGACACATTGGTGGATGATGGAGTTGTATTGGATCCATCTTATGAAGCTTTGAATATTGGAACTAAAATTCTAGATCCGATTGACTGGGACAGTGAAGAAACTATTGACATAAAGCAGATAGGAAGAGCAGTTTTGGATAGAAGTGTTCAATGGTTGGTTCTAAGAACCAAAGCTCCTCAAGGACCAGCTCCTAAAAAGGGGAAAGGGTATAAGAGGCTCAATAGAAAGACACCTCCCAAAGAGCCTTTGGAGTTCCTTCCCCCAGATATTGAAGAGATAGAACTTGAAGTAGCAGTTGATGAACAAGAAACAAAAGAAGGAGATGCTCATAAAAGATCAGTTGTTTCAACACTGGCCTTAGGAGAATCTTATACTCAAGTCCCAGTAGCAAAGAAACAAGGTAAAGAGGTGAAAAAGGAAACTCTTTATGATATAGTTGAATCCATGAAGGGGGGTAGAGGTTCATGATGTTGGAACAGATTCAGATGAAACTGTGTCAGAGAAAGATGTGCAAGAAAATATGCCTCTAGAGGAGGATACTGAGCAAGTTTTGACACAAGATCAATGGGCGTTGTTTGAAGAGGCAAAGAAGGATTATGATGCAAAGGCTATAGCAATGGAAAAAAAAAAGGAAATGGATGCCAAGGCACAAGCTAATGCCATACTGTAGCAACAACAAATTGAAGCTAAGTCAAGAGCGGATGAGATAGAAAAATAGCAGATGCAAAAGGAACAAGAACTCAAGATGAAGGAAGAGAATGATAAGTTAGAATTAATACAAAAGATCCATGATCTTGAGGAAGAAAAGGCCAGACATCAAAGAGAGAAGGAAGTCCTTATGGAAAAGTTAAAGCTTGCTGAGGAAGCTCACCAAAAGGAAGAAGAAGAAGCGCGATTGTAAAAGGAGAAAGATGCTGCATAACTGATCCAGAAGCAACAAGAAGAAAGGAAAAAGGTAGAAAATCTTAAGGCTTTAGAGGTAGAAAGACAAGAGAAAGAAAGACTAGAGGCTTTGGAGAAAGAGAAACTAGAAAAATAAGCTTTAGAGAAGGAAAAATTGGATAAGGAAAAATAGGAAAAGGAAAGATTGGAGAAAGAAAAACTAGAGAGAGAACGATTGGAGGAAGAGAGGTTGAAGAAGGAAGAAGAAGATAAGAAGATGTAGGAACAAAAAGATAGGGAAGAGGCTGAAAATCTTGTACAGATGCATGTGGTGCAAAAATAGCAAGAGGAACCAAGGGTTGATTCTCAATCCCAGGTAAATGTGCAACCACCCCCTACTATTACTATTGCTTCTTCTTCCACTGTGATAACTACTACTCCAAGTGCTCCCACTTGGTTAAAATTGGACCTAAAGAAAAGCACAGTAACACCTTCACAACCTCTCAATTGGGAAGATATGATGAAGGAGATTGAACAAGAAAGGCCTAAAAAGAAGGCCAAGATCCTACACTCCACCAGGCTCATGGACAAGGGAGAAATTGTTGCTGAGTGTGCCATACCAATGATAGAAAAGGAGGTAGAAGACATGCAGTTAATAGATTATCAATTGAGTACTGTCAACTTGGGAAGGCCTACCAGGAATCAACAGATGAATCTAATTGATGTGGTAGCTTCAACAACCAAGTCAAGGATGTTAAAACATAAGCAGAAGAAAGATGAGCTTAAGGCTCAGTTGGATCAATTACATTCCTTTCTGAAAAGTGTCTCTTCTCTGAGATTACAATAGGTAGCAGCTATTGAGACTCCAATTTTGTTAAGCAAAAAGGAGGTAGATGATATAGTGTGGGTAAGAGGCAAAGCGGAGATGTTAGACAGGTGGGTTGACAAGATTAATCAAGAAGTAGGTGAAGTTTTGGTCAAAGGTTTTGAAGTTTACAAAGGGACAGAAGAGTTGATAAGAGAAATGCATCAATATATTGAGGCATTGGAGAAATAGGAAGAGGAATATAAAGAGTATAGTGAGAAATTGAAGGAGATTAGTGCATTGCCTAAGACTAATCTTTTGGAGCAGTCAATATTGGAGGAGGACAACAAAGATTTTGTGGAAAAGACTTCTCGAATACTCAAATTTAGATCAAATTTCTTATGTAAACATAGAAATGAAGTTCAAGATGTTGTTAAGGATCTAACAGAACAATTTGAGGAATTGGAAGCATTCATCGCTATCATAGTAGATGTTAACATATTAACAAAGGAAGGCCTGCCTTTGAGTTAGATAAAAGAGAAATGGGATGAAAGGTTTAGAGGATTCGTGCAGAAAGGGGATGATGGTGAAGATTTGATGATAGATCGGCTAATGGATGTCAAGGAAGAGATAAAGGCTACTAAAAGAGAGTTGACAAAGATAAAAGGTATGAGAGGGTTTGCTGCAGCAGAATTGGAACGAATTAAGTTTGAAGACAGCTGGGTGGATGGACCTGAATTAGACACATTACAACAAGTCTTCTCCAGCTATGATGAATACATTGCAGACCCAACTTTGCATGCCTAAATCTCATGCATACATGGCTTTTTCTTCTTTGCATGTTGCATGCAGCACTAACAGTTCTTGACTATGCATGACTTTCTTCTTTTTTCTCTTCTATTTTATGATCTCTAGTTTAACTGAATGTGCTAATGTAAGAACTTAAGATCAAATTGATCTAAGTTTCCAACAGAGTGTTTGTTTCTAAAAAGGTGGATTGAGCTTAAAATAGAAGTGGAGTTTGAATTTTGTATATCTATAAATACCCTTGGGGTATCATATTGTAAGGGTCGGCTAATAGAGAATAGAATTGGCCACCTAAGGATAGGAAATAGAATTGTTACAGAGATACATTGTTACTTAGGTTTTTCTACAATTGAATAAAAATTATAGGTTTTACGCAATATGGTATTTGGAATTGTGTTCTAATTGATAAGGTTAATAAGTTATAATCTATCTGTATGCCAGTGATTGTGCTGAAGCATACTAGTTTCTTATGTGATGAAAGTCATTAGAAGAAGTCGGATTTAAGGATTATCTTGTTAAATTATCAGTGAATTGGGTTTGTTGAAGTCTGTTGATCTATGATCTTGGCAATGAATGAATGTATGTTCTTTTAAAAATCTTTGAGATAGTTGTGATATGTGAATAGTAGTATTAAAATTAAGCACCTTAGATGCATACAATGGTATAGTTTATCCTATAAATTATGTCATGCTTTGGTTTTCTTGATCTGTTAGGAAAACATTCATTGTTGAATATATATGTCCAGATACTAAACATGTTTAGTTCATGTTTACTGATTACCCCTTTGATCTATCTTTTTATTTTATTTGAAAACCACCTTTTATTTACAAAACAGTTTGGTAAAATGAGTCATTGCTTGAATTCTTTTATTACCAACACAGGCCCCTTGAACATTACAGTTGCATGGACCGAGTGAGTGACACCAGATAGTTGAGAACCAACTACCAGGACCTTGGGAGTTAGGCCACTACATGTTGTCTTTCTTTTTCAAGAGAAATAGAGTAGAAATATTTTGTTTACATGTTGTTTGTGTCATTTTCACCATCAACACAACCACCATTGATTTTATTGAAATACCACCCACTAACCTTTCAAAGGTGTTGGGCCCGCCCATAAAGAAGCCATGTGGCGCTCGCCCGCCAGCCCACAAAATTATTTAAATGAAAAATAGATCAAAGTAGGGGCACGAGGAATGACTAAGATCTGATTTCAGTGATCAAATGGTCATCATAATTGTAGAAAATTTACACATGCCAAAAGTTAGTTCATAAAACGGGGCACCCCTAGGCATACGATAGATAGGGAAATATGGATTAAGGCTGAAACTTAGGCAACGACTGAAAAATATTAAAACCCAATCCTAGGACCTGAAAAATATTTCAATGAACATCAACCCACATTAGTATCAGGCAATATTTTTAATAAAGCAACGAGCAACATTCGGGATCATTAGAACTTAGGGGCCAGTAACAAAACAGACTTGATGGCATAAGAGATGTCTTAAATGACCGAGAACCTGTGACAAAAGGTCAATAATGAAACACATTATTTGCAAAGGTCATCAGATTTAAGGTTTTTTTAGGAAGGGATTTCAGCAATACAAACCCTAATGCATGATAGTGGACAAAACCCTAAGCCCAGAGACATGAAACAAGTCAAATTTTAGAGAATTTTGGGATGGAACACAAAGAATTTTTAGGGTTTTCATCATATCCTTCTAACAATAGTGCATCACCACATGTTGAACCTAGTGACTGTCCTAGTATGACACTCGTTGTTGACCCTTTGGCTAGTCATTCGCCTTCCGTATACAATGAACAAGATTGGATGTGGATGACTTGCTTTAGGTCAGCTCACATCTGTCATACTAGATTTATGTCTATTCATGTTCTTTATGTGATTGCATGTGCATAATGTGATCCCTTGTATTGTGTTGCTTGGCATGCCTTTATATTTGTGAGCCTACTTTGGATGACTCTTTTCACTCTGTTGGTGCAAGGATACAAAAGAAGCAAATCTATTGTGACATTCTTCTATTTGTATCTCCATTCTTCTCTATGTTGTAATCATTGTATTTTCTCTTGTCTTGTGTTTTTCTTTCGGGGATGATGTAAAGTATTGAGACATTTAAGTCTCCTCAATGTTGAACCAAAAGGATTGTGTGTCTTCTCTCTCTCTATGTGTCATTCATCCTTTGTCGTCATTGTTCCATGAGTTATTTGGGGAATGATGACAATTTCGAGCTCTATTATATCACTGTAGCAAAGACATACACTAACCCAAAATCCATGGATCCATTATGTGTTATCTTAGGATTGCATATGGGGGGCAACCTCCTTTTCATGACGTAGCTTTATTTGGAAACATATCATTGGCATATGGATTTATAAATAAGCTCTCATGTCTCTTTTATCAATTGGAATTTATCATCTTCTACTTTCAAGTAATTTCTCACAACATGGTGTTTAGCAATTCCTTTAAAGTGGGGGGCATTATGCCTCTCGCTTGTTGCTTGCTTGATGATATGACCCTTTATTCAAAGTGTGGTCTTCTTGGTGGTGACATTAGGTTCGATGTCCTTTAAGAGCATGGCATTTCTTGGCATATGACATTTCTCTTACTAGTAATGCTATGGCTTGCATTCCCTTAGGTGCAAATCTTTTATCTCTCAACTATTCCTCTCTTGATGGTGATATCAAGTGTGATGTTCCCTAAGTGAGATCTTTCGTGAACTAAGCAAAACCTCTTTGACTATCCTAAACTAAATTCTTGGCCACCAAGCATAACACAACTTGCTTTTTGGTGCCTTTGTTTCATGAGTGTCAAGCATAATGCAACTTACTAGCCTTGTGATTGTTGTGTGTGGCACCTTATCAAATTTACTAGGGAGTAAAATTTTTGGTAGGGTTATGGGTACACACCTAGTGTATATCGGACTGCACTAGACCATTGTGTGTTTCTCATGTTGACTTAGGGATCACCTAGTGTATATTAGATTGCACTAGCTCTTGTGATCATATATTTGGAAAAATAGCCTAGGCTTGATCCATATCAATTGGACAAACAGTCGAAGCTTGATCCATCCCCTTCTTCCTCTTTGCATTAATTTTGACATTGTATGATGTTGTATCTTGTGTCGATGTTGCATGCGTGTGTCTCTTTATGCCTTTGTTGGTTTTCCATGGGATCTTTGATCCTAGGGGCTTGATCATCCTCCTTGATCCTTTTCATCTCATCTTTCCAACAATTGTAAAATTAGACCTCTCTTGACTTATTTGTCTAATTTGGTGTGAGTTTGAGCATGGGCTAATACTCACTAAAATGGGGACTAAATGTAGTGTAGAAAAATGTACTCCTTTACATTGTCACACTATGTTTGCATCCCCTTAATTAATTGGAATTAATTAAGCTTCCAATTGCCTAAATTATGCATTCCAAAGCCTTATTATTCTCGTTTTCCAAAAGAGAAACTTATATTAAACAATTTCCATCATTAATTTAAACACCTTAGAAGTTGTGTGTCCTGAACTTAGGTCCTAGGACACATTATCCCAAGGACGAATGGGTCCTCCTTAAGTGCTAAGACCCAATTTTTTTTTTTTTTTTGGCAACATTTTAATGATTCAAATTCAAGTTTCAAATGTTAGCTTATGGAATCTAATTTTCAAGAAATTAGATAAACACTTATAAATACATTTTTATTTTATCAATTCAAATCTAAGAATTTTGAAGGAGCAAATATTTTTGTCAAGAGCATTGCAGATAAGATTTATTAGTCATTTGTAAAACCAATCAAGATTAGATCATATGTCAAAGTACATGTGTGTTCATATCATGTTTTGGAGCTAACATTGTGACGTAGGTTTCAAGCATTCAAGCAACAAATCAAGCAATCACTCAAGCCAATTCAAGCAAGATCAAGATCCTTAGAGAGATGTGTTAGAATTTAGTTCTCTAAGGGTAGCTATTAAGGGTTTGGTGAGTTGTAGCATAGCTTTGTCCATTCATCAATTTTGTTCCATTTGTCATTATGTCATTATCAAGGTTTAATTACCAGATTGGAGTTTGACTAAGGCAAACCCCTATTCACCCAAAAACAAACATTTTTCTTCTCTCTTTGTATGTGTAGATTTATAGGTGAAAAAGGATTGAAGATTAAACAAAAGACCAATTTTGCAAAGTTGTCATCAAAGTTGTCAAGCCACGAAAACTCGCCTATTGGATTTATTTCTGACTTTTTGATAGTGGAACCTAGAGAAATCAGAAGCCTAGATTTGGGATCTGAGAACTGTAAAAGCATATTTTGGACCCCTATACAGAGACCCATTTTCCCTAGGGTGAATCTATCCAACAGTGTTCAAAACCAGCTTTCAGTGTCAGGTACATACCATTTTTCCCTTCTCAGGTCTACCTGAAATTCATTGTTTTTGTTTGTGCTATCATAATACTCTTTAATAAGAGTTTTAGGTCACATAATTGAGTTCATTAAGGAATTGAATTTCATATGGTAGATCCTTCTCAGTAGGGTTGACTCATCTCAAGGTTGAAACTCAATTCTATCTTTGGGAGATCTCTTTTTCTAATGAAATTAGGGAAAAGGTGCATTTTAGGTGTTCCATTTTAGTAATCCCCTTCACACACCATAACATATCATCACCCCCCCCTTTTTCTAATGTTTCAATAGCGAAAGAGTAGCATACCCATTTCTGAGAGCAAATCTTACAAAGAAGGAATAACAAAAGTCATCCATGGCAATACGGTGAAGGTGAAGGTGTCACTTGCTTGAAATCTGGTTTTACTTTTTATTGAATGTTTCCATTGAATAGATTGGATCTTGTTGAGTAATTAGGATTGCATATAGTGGTTGTGTGCTTTTTTTCCTATTAACTCTATGACCTTGGGCCAAATTTCCAATTTACAGATGGCATACTCTAGATTTCCTTCTTTTTGTCCTATCAAAACTCCAATTGTAAAATTAGAAACATCAGCATGGATATGAAAACGAAATGTCCAATTTGGTCCTCTCAACGTTGGGGTCTTTGTAAGTGTTTCTTTAAGGGATTCAAAGGAATGTTAATAGGAAGGTGTCCAGTCGAACTCCACATCTTTAGATAATAGGACAAATAGTGGGGCTACAATTTTATTGAAGTCTTGTATGAATCTTTTGTAGTACCCAGTATGACCAAGGAAACTTCTGACATCCTTTTTTTTTGAGGTACAAGCAGTGTAGATATTACCTCAATCTTATTTGGGTCTACTTGGATCCCCTTATTGGACATAGTTTCCCAGTACTACTCCTTTTGTCATCATCATAAAACATTTTTCATGACTTAAGGATAGGTGGCGATCTTGACATCTCTGCAATACTATCTCCAAGTTAGCAAGTGCTTCCTCATAAGTATTCCCATAAGTTATAAAGTCATCTATGTAAACCTCCATGGAATCATGAGCAAATTTTGAGAATATACTCAATACCACCCTTTGGAATGTGGCATGTGCATTGCATAGCCCAAATGGCAAGAACGATTAATATTATGTACCCCAAGGGAAAGTAAAGCTTGTCTTGTTTTGGTCCTTTGGAGCTATCTTAATTTGGTTATATCCATTGAAACCATCTAAGAAGGAAAAGTAATGTTTCCCTGCTAATGAATCTATAACTTGATCAATGAATGGTAGGAGAAAGTGGTCTCTTCTGGTTGTTGCATTTAATTCATGGTAATCAACACACACTCTCCATTTTCATCCCTTCTTAGGTATAATTACTAGTGGAGATACCCACTAACTATCAAAGATTAAATAAATAAACCCTACATCAAGTAAATTTTGTAATTATGCCTTAACTATGTCATAAACAGTTGGGTTCATTCTTCTTTGGGGTTGTCTCATAGATTTGTAGCTATCATTGATGTAAATTATGTGCATGCATAGGCTTGGGTCTATTCATTTCATATCATGGTAATCTCATCCAAATGTGGTTGTGTGTGCTTGAAGCACATCCAACAATGAATATTATTGTGCACCAGTCAATTGATTGTTTACATTTAATGTTTTACATGGTGTAATCTCAACTGTCAGGGTTGATATTTTAACATAGGAAATATCAAGGCTTGCTATGTTGGGACTATAATTATGTGGCAATAAGGAATGAAATTTTTGAGAGATGGACTTAGATGTATTGGCAGGGATTATGTTCTATAGAGGATCTTGAAAATATGTTAAATGGTCATATTGCTACGGGTCCCTACCATAATTGTTTTGTATGATGTTTGCAAGTAGTTTATCTTTATTTTGAATTTCCAACATAGGACTACATTCAATATTATTAATATTTGTAATGAGTATTGATCATCCTCATCTAGGGTAGGCCATATAGTTTTCTCCAAACCTGTATGTGGCTGGGTAGGTGGATAAAGGACTAGCATTTCGGTTATATTTCCATTGGAAATAATCATGTTACTAGATTTGCAACCTATGAAGGCATCTGCAGTAGCCAACCAAGGTCTCCCTAGAATTAGGGGGCACCCTACAAGATTTTATTTGGGTTGTAACACCATGAAGTCTGAAGGTATAGCCATGATTCTAATGTTATAACAAAGTCTTCTATAATTCCCTTTGTATTTATTGTTGATATATCTACCAACCATAACACAGTAGGTGTAGGTTGGAGCTCTATTAGTTGTAATTGCTTCATGGTTTCCTTTGTCATCACATTGATGGTTTCTCCTACGTCAATTAAGGTATTCTTGATGAGAGTTCCATTGATTTTGACATCCACCATAGGGCTCCCAAGGTTTGCCTACTTAGGGACAACTGTGTTTCCTAACATAGTATCTATAAGATTTCATAAAACATGCATAGTCTAAGGTCCTGTCATTTTATGTCTGGCTTCTTGAAGCATAACTCTCTCACTATCTTGGTATAAATTGGAACTTCCTTAATTTATTATATGAGGGATATCTTTATGCAAACATCTCTAAGTTATCCTAATAGATTAGCTTCAACTTCTGAATGATTTTTTTGTATTGTTAGTCTCTTAAGGAATGGAGGTTTTGGACATGGTTTTTAGTTTATCTTGATTTGATTTAGGTTCCCTAGGTTGTTTTTCCATAGTTTATGTTGGGAGTTCCTCATCAATCAACTCTGTGATGTGAGGAGATGAAGGCCCAACTAGCATTTTCCCTGATTTGAGGTGGACATCACTCACCTCAACACCATAAGTAGGTATTGGATGGTTTTGTTAGCATAAACCTATTGGGCGGGCTTTTTATTAGGGTTAGGTGTAGGTTGTGTTGGAAACTGAGGTGATCTTAGTGGTGTTGGTGCAGTCATGGTTAGATTTGGCATTATGGATAGTTGTTGTGGTTGTTGGTAATTTTGATTTTAATTTTGCTACTATTGACCTTCGTGCCATTGTGGTGGCCATTAGTTATGTTGGGGTGGCCTTTGGGATGTATAATTTGGTCCCTAGTAATTTTATGGTGGCCATGTTCCTTGTTGTTGTTGAGTTCAGTTAGAGGCTTGGGGCATTGACCATTGTGGATTTTGTACATTTATCCAGGGTTGAGGGTTCCAATTTGAGAAGTGTGAATTACTACCTGGAAATGACATACTATAGGTCAAGGGATATTTTGGCATACCTTGTCTCGGTTTCCATGGCTTATATTGAGCAATATAAAATACTTGACCTTCTTTATCTTCCATGGCATGAAACTCTGGCTTTCCTTGCTTGTCTTCAAATACACTGGCCAACTTCTTGCACTTGCAATTGATCTTCTTCTAATGGTAGCATGGATAGACTTATGTGAGGGTTTCCTCTACTTCTTCCTATTTTTTCTTGATATCGAGGGTATCCAGTTGGGTATCCAAGTGGCTAATGATGTCCTCCTTCATGTTAGATAAAATATTGCTAAGCTCTCCCCTTAAAAATCCAATTGATGATTTGTTGAGAGAAGGGGTCATGTCACCCCTAGCCTTCTTGATGGATGACCTAGAGTAATTTATGTACACTTTACAAATCTCATCAAAAGTTAATTGTGAAATGTCCCTTGCTCCAATGAGATTAAGGGCATCCATATAGTCTTCATGAATTCCCCTTAAAAATGCCAATTTTAAGGATTCATTAGAAAGTCTATTTTGATGAGATATATTGAGACAACTGAAACCTCTAAACATAATTTTCCAATGGCTCATCTTCTCTTTGTGACATCCTATAGATGTTGTCCCTCCTTCTGCATGTTCCTCTACAGGTAATCTTAGTCTTTCTCTAATAATTTTGTCTTCATTATATTCCAATTAGGAACATCTCTTCCCAACCCCATGAACCAATGTAGAGCAGGATATTTTAGTGTAGCTGGGAACAATTTGAGTTGGTGAGCATTTGTGGTGTAGTCATAGCTTTGGCATAGTACAAACACTCAAAAATAAAGGTGTATGGATCCCTCGTAACCAGTCCATAGAAGATAGGGAGTGTTGAAGGAGGTATGCTCTTTAGGACAACAACCCTTTCCTGGTTGGTTATTGGGAATTCAAAAATTACATGCTCTGTTGGATCTTCCACTGCTACATCATCCATGTTTCCAAAATGTATTTGGGAAGTCTCCTCTATATTTTTTGTAGCTACTGATGTAGGGAATAATTTATCCTCGTGTGTTCCCTTAATCTCTTTGCTTTGTCCACCAATATCTTCTAACACTTCGTGTATCGAGGGGAGAAATCTTCCTAGAGAATCTCACTGCCTCCACATGCAATGGTTCTAACTCTTTAGATTAGTGGTTTGTTACACATTGTTAGTAAATCATGTTGCTATTAATGTCTAAATACTTATTTATCCTAATGCTGAAATAAAATTGCTATACTATGAAAGCTTTAAAATAATTGAAAAAACATAAAAGAATCTTGAACTTAGCACCATCCTCATAAATGACGTCAAAAATATGGATCCACTCTAATGTCTAATTAATTTGGTGCCACTGGGTGTACATACAACTTAGAGGACTTGAGGATCCTTAACTAAAAAGTTCATCACTCACAAGAGGGTTACATTAAATTATAGACTATGGAGTCGTAAAAATTTAGATAGTGTTGGAAAAATATATGCATTCATAGATTTTGAACATCCTACATCAATGGAGTAGAGGCGACTAAAACATGTGCAAATATAGTAAAAGCTAGAAATTAAAATAAATTGCTAATTCACAAAATAGGGGAAAAGAATTAAACAACTACCTTCTTCTATGAGTACCTAATGCTAAATACTGTAACTATTAATCGTTAAAATACGATGTCCTAACTTAACTAATCCTTTGTAGTATGACATATAGCATTAAGCTACAAGATCTAACTCATGAATTATAACACATTCATTAATAAGCATATAACTGAAAACTATCAATTAAATTCACAATGCATTTAACCTAATAAATGAAAGTAAATTGGTTTAGCAGTACCTCAAGTGGACCTTGTTTGAGTTGCTACTTCCATAGGATTCAAACACTCACTCACTCATTAGCCAAATCATCCATTGGAGAAGATTGTGTAATCTTCTCCAATGGATGATATGGGTTTTTGATATCACTCAAATCATGATATCAATCCAATTATCTATATTGCATCTTAACACTGAACTATTACACAAAACCTACCAGGAATCTATTAAAGATCTTTGTTCAAATAACACACATTCTATTCATAACACTACTGCAATAGTTAGTAGTAATAATAATTAGGTAACTGGATCTCCTCCTCGGCAGAAGATCCTACTATATGGGGTCTGCGAGGAGTTTCATTATTCATGGACTGAAAATAGACATAAAATAAATGCCAACTCTTCCTCAAAGATAGGAAGAGAATCGAGTTTTGAAATAGAAAAAAATAACTATCTGAAATAGGAGTAGAAAAATCAAATACAAACTCTATGTCCAACAACTTAACCATTCATAATAGAAACGTGTTCACAGATTTTTTTTGTTATAATTCAATCCTACTGCAATTAGAATCCTTCTCCTCGTTGTCTTATTGACATGTAAGATCAATATTAGGTGACTCACGAACTGATCAATAAATTATCACCTTCGTTTCCTTTTGAAAGTGTTACACCCTAGTTGGTTGAATTCTTCTCTACAACAATTTACATTCCTTATGCTACGGGCTGAGAAACCTGTTGTTTTGGGTTGATAGTTCTGCTTGCTACAAATGTTAGCCTTTTTCCTAAGGCATCCTTATTATTAAAAATCATAATTTAAACATAAAATCCTATGAAATTTCATAGAAATTCATGAATTCATACATAAACATATCAACATAACATGTTTCTGTTTCCATAAGCTTAAGACCGCTTAAAAGTATATAAAAGATAAAAAGGTTTTGGTAATGTCTTGAAACTTAGCAGAAAGAGATGATGAAAAGTATGAAACAATAAAAGGAAAACTAGCCAATTATCAAGTCCATCATGTAGGAGTTGAGAAAATACAACACCACAAACCCGGAAGATCACCTGCATGCAAATAACCTGTCACAAAAGAAGAGATGGAGACAAACAAGCAAGGGTTCTCTGAAAACTGAAAATGTATATATCAGAGAGAATGAGAGAATGAATTGATATGAAATACAATGGGATCAATCCTTATAAAAAGGAGATCATGCAAACCCTAATAAAACCCTAATAGGAAAAACCCTAATAGAAGCCCTAATAGGATAACATTTAATAATTAATATAATTATTAAATGTCACTTTATGCAAACTAACGTGAAATCTTAAGAAGGGAATAAAAGTAACTTAATCAACATAATTAAGTTAAGACCTTTACTCTAACACCCCCCCTTAAGATGAGCAACAGTGCAACTACAAACAAATGCAGAAAAGCAAAAGTAACTACAATGCAAGAAGGCAAATATGGGTCTCGACAACTAGGCCAGATCAGGTACCCAAATACAACCAAATCTCTATAAAATGGAGAAATAGAGAAAACCTCATGGGAAAAATCTCTACTCCAAAAAGAGATGCAGAAAGCCAAGTAGAGACATCATTGAAACAGAAGAAGTTGTAAACAACTATCAAAAGATGACTGCTATGGTGCTGAAGAACCTCCACTGAAGATAGGATGATCAAGAACAAGAAGACAACAATCTGCATAAGTGCCCATACGACACTACTCGAATCAGATGACAAACAAAGGCAAACACCTGGAACGAAGATACAGATGGCACAAGAACCAATAGTCTGAAACACTGATCAACTAAGAATGGAAGATTCCTTCCAAGGCGAAACCAAGGAAGAATTAGCACGAACAATATAATAACCCCCCCATAATGTTGAACTGGGAGAGCCTGACAGATCCACTGAAATGATGTGAAACACCCTGTAGTGCATGAAAGAGAAGAAACAACATCTGAAAGTGCACAAGAAAGCACCTGCAACTGAAAAAGTGGTGTGCAAAACAAAGCACACATGCATGAGGCTAAAATCATATGATCCATTGTCGTCATGGAGGGACACTCACCGGACAAGGATGTGATGGCAAAACAAAGGCAAACTACACAACCCCTCATGGCACTTTATAATATCAGTGCGAGTACAAAATATGGCACAACCTTATGTGCAAAATCCCCAAAAGATGCATGTACAATAGTGTGGCACTTTATCTCAGTGTGTTTACATAAAAGATAGCTTACAAATGATGCTCAAAATGTTCAAAAAGGACAAAACGCTGGAAATACATGAAGAACAGCCAAGAGCGAAGCATCCCATGCAAACAAAATGTTTCCAAGAGCAAATATGTCCAGGTAATCCACCAGAGTGTGAAAACACAAATAACTGAATAAAATATACCTGGAGTGAAATCTGGAAAAATGGCATGGATGAAACTGAAGAGCTCGGAAATACGGTTCCAACGTCACTGAGATTGCAAAAAATGGAGAAATTGATCAAAAGTTATTAGCTTGAGACTGAAAAAAGCCCCTTTGTCTTCAACTGGTTGTAGAATGCACCAACAGAAAAAAAAAAAGTGATGAGACCCACACCATTGGAAAGATGAGAAAACCAGCTTTTCGACGATATCTCGTTTGCCAAAAAATGATATCGTATGCCCAAGTTACGGCCTCCGGAATAAATTAGCTCCAAAAAGGGAAAAAACCAGTGTTGGGTTAAATTTGACGGTCATACGGCCGTTATGCAAAAACATTGTGTTAAATTGTGACCAAAAGTCACCATAAATGCTGTTGGGCTTATTTTCGAAAAAATTTTTTTTTGGTCGTGCCTATATCGGGCAGCTGATATCTTAGTCGGACTATCAGGGTAAAACCACTAATTCGTGATGCATCGTCCCGGTACCATGGAAGACCCATGAGCACAGGATCCAGTACCTGGTACCCTCGTCTAAACCCCATAAGCTGCGAAAAATTTGCTCTTTTTTAATTTTTGTTTTTCATAAAAAAACAAATGTTTACAAAGTTTTTTGGATTTTTTTAAAAAAATCTTAAAAAATGACAGTATTTTTCAGAAAAATAAAATGACGAAAAAAAAGGGAAATTTTTTTTTACCAACAAATGGACGGCCGTACGGCCAAATTGTAAAAAAAATTTGCCTCAGATTTCGACTTTGTCCAAAATGGATGAATGAACAATCGATTTAGGGGTTTTGGACCGCTGCGGACGCAATGGTGATGTTCGTTTGAGCTGAAAATGCTTCAAAATTGCAGGTATGCCCTAGATCAAGAAAACAAACCCTAAACCCTTGAAGCTCCAAAAATCTTCAAAACAAGAACAGGAAGCTGCAGGTGTGGAGCTCTGATACCATGTAGGAGTTGAGAAAATACAACACCACAAACCCCGAAGATCACCTGCATGAAAATAACCTGTCACAAAAGAAGAGATGGAGACAAACAAGTAAGGGTTCTCTGAAAACTGAAAATGTATATATCAAAGAGAATGAGAGAATGAATTGATATGAAATACAATGGGATCAATCCTTATAAAAAGGAGATCATGCAAACCCTAATAAAACCCTAATAGGAAAAACCCTAATAGAAGCCCTAATAGGATAACATTTAATAATTAATATAATTATTAAATGTCACTTTATGCAAACTAACATGAAATCTTAAGAAGGGAATAAAGGTAACTTAATCAACATAATTAAGTTAAGACCTTTACTCTAACACATCATGGGGGCTCATAAACATCGTAGTGAGAGACAAAAGGTGTTACAAGAGAAACATTGAGAGGTGGAGAAGATCGAGAAGGGGGCATAACAAGATTCATAGGTGGTCATATGGGGTATCTTCGTGGAAGCCTGCTCACAATCCAACATGTCGATGACGCTTACACTTGCACAAAATTTGGTTATGTCAATGATAGGGGCCATGTACCACTGTAGGAGGGGATCACTACTACAATTATGAGGCTACCTTCACTTATGTAATAGTAGGAAGGATAGTCTTTGTAGGCTGAGGGTGAGAGATTTTGGGTGCACATGGCATACCCTGCATCATGGGTGCCTTTCCTCTTTCTATCACAAGGATAGTTGGAGGAACAAGAGGAACCAATTGAGGATGAGGCATGAGTGGTGCACCAAAATATTTATGTCCACTAGGATTTTTTATTTTTGCTATTGGATGAGTAGGTCAAGGAATAATAGGAGCCACAAGAGGATAGAAGACTTACAAGGAATATTTACCCAACATGGGTGCTTGTCCTTGGTCTATCTTTTTAACACATGGAGGAATGTGAGACACCACCTCATATTGGTAAATCTTAGGAGGAACTAAATGTTTACCTAATGGAGAATTCTTATCCTTATACATTGGAGGGGTAGGCATCAAGATAGAAAAATGCTTCTATAGTTGGGTAATCAAGCTGGGAGCGACCATAGGAGAAGAGGAAGGAGGAGCTGAAGAGGAGGACCTTGGATGAATCACTTTGAAATTTTTATACTTTGCAAAGTAACTCTCCATGAGGTTGCAAGGGTCCTAAAGTAGTGGGTCAGAAATGGTCAAGAAAATCCACCATGAGAGACAAGTGGTTTATATCTACTATGGTGGATTGTGTGTGCTACACCTTCATATGGTAATTTAAGACATTTATGAATAATAGAAGTGACCACTATCATGAAAGTTAGTCAAGTAATGCCTAAATTCACCTAAAATAAATCAAATTCTAGAATGGTAGAGAAAATTTGATCAACACACTTTTGTCCAACCTCTACTTATAAAGTAATTGAACCCATAGTCGAGAGAGATAAATCATCATGTGTTCATATGGTGACTATGGAATCATCATAATTTACTCGACAAAAAAATTTAATTATTGTGTGCATGTGTTTCTTACTCCTAAATATGCAAAACTAAACAAAAATGCAAAGAAAAGAACACAAGACCACCTCAATGATTAGCCTAAGTAAAGCACAAAAGAAAGATAAGAATGAATTAAAATGATTATGCCTTTGTGTTGATCTCCTTGGTTGGCCCTTGATTTAGATGGAAATATGTGCTCCTTGATGGCAAGGTGATGGAAAATGGATGTAAAATGATGTCAATGCAAGATGAGAGGGATAGGTGATGAGTAAAACCAAATGGATATGAGCTCTTGAATGCAAAGAAAATGCTTAATGGATGCTTGAATGGCTTAGAATCATAAGTTGGCTACTAAAATGCATGAAGTCTAGATCCCCCTTTAATGAAGGAAGAGGGGGGGTATTTATAGAGGAAATTGAATTCTCTAGAGAATTCAACGGTCAGGATTGATCCACCATGGCCAAGATGGAGGGTTGTGGTGAGTTGAGGACTCACAAGCCCTCACATCTTGACATGTGGAGGGTGAGTTGTCCAAGGGGTAAGGTGAGATGGACAAGGTACAAATGATGTGGAGGAAGGACAAGTAATTTGCAAGTACCTTTGGGGATGAGAGGATTTCCTAAAAAAGAAACCTCTTGTCCCCAATTGAGAATGAAAGTGACATATGAGGAATTTTAGTATTTCTCAAAAAATCCTCATGAAGAAGAGAGAATTGGTTGGAAAAATAAATGTGAATATTTAATTCACATGATTGGAGGGGATAAGGTGGTTGGGATAATAAATATGAATTTTAAATTCATATGATAAGCACCTTATGGATAAGACAAGGTTCTTATGGAGGAAGCTGAGAAGTGCCTTGTGGATAAAACAAGGCCCTTATAATGGAAGGTTCTCGGCTTCCATGTGACTTGATGTGACCTTTCAATAATCACATGGGGAAGAGGAGATTCCTTGGAGAAATCAAAAGTATGTTTTAAATTCATGGGGAAGAGGGAGATTCTTGGAGGAATAAAGAGTGAATTGTAAATTCACACGGGGAAGAGAACCTATGCCAAATATGGAAGATGTGAAGGTTGACCAAAGAGTGCATGCTAAGTATAGCAAGGGGATTAGATTAGGATTGTGTAAATACATGATTAAGCAAATCAATGAGGGATTAGAAGCAAGTGGGAAATGTAGGAGGATGTGACATTAATCTTTGATTAAGTGGTGTACATCCTAATGACGGATTAATTAAATTAACCCAGGTTAGAAGAGGGGTTATGGAGGATGTGACAATGAGAGAGAAAAATGATGAATTTAAAATTGATTTAAATTCAGAAAAGGGGGAACGACTAAATTAAATAATTGACATGTTTATTTAATTTAGAGAAGACAGGATAAAGGATAAAGTATTTAATTGTTAGATTAAATACTTTAGGAACCTTAGGTAGAAGGTGAAATATTAATTAAATAAATACATTAATTAATATTGGTGTCACAGAGGTGTAAGGAGACAGATTTGGCCATATGCAAGTGGTAAAATTTGAATGTCTACAATTATAATGATTTACTCAATAATCACATTAACCTTGTTTGCGGGATCAACAAGAACCCCATATCAATATTTCTTCGCTGAAACAAACATCAATGTGAAGAGGACCATCCTATATTCTGATTGATACATCATGATATGAGAATGAAAAGATAAGAGCAATGATTTCATGAACTTGAGCTACTCGAAGGTGACCATCAACCATATTAATCATGTCTCTGAATGAGGAAAGGGACACAAAATCATGAACAATGCTATCAACAATTATCAAATTAAAAGAATGTGACAAAAAGGATTGGCATAAATTTGTAAGTTTTGGTTAGGATTTCCTACGAACTTATTCACTTTATATTTTCACTCATGAATCTTAATAGATCTTGATTCGATGTAGTCTTACACGAGGTGACAAAGACACATGCATTATTTGGTATCATATCTAGGGACACAATGGAATTGACATAATTATTTAGGATCATAGAAAGATGGAAGAGGTTGATTTGTTAGAAGAGGATGAATATGAGAAAGTTATTATCTTTTAGAAATTTCTCTATCACACTTGTTAGAGTAATCATCCATTAGCTAATAATTAATTAATCTTTAATTAATTATTAGGCTAATTTCACTTTATGCACTTAAGCTAAAATTAGGAGTGTTTTTTTTTCTTTTATTAGTTCGAGTTATTAATAGATCATTATGTCTCATCACATGTGATGTCAACACTTGTCATGATCTAATCCATTTATAATTTAGGGTTTTCTCTTATAATCACTCTCCTTCATTGTATTATTAAGTTCAGTGAAAGCTCTTCAATTCTTGTAAGTTTTTCTTTTTCCTATTTCCTCAAAGAAAAAAACTTACAAGAATTGAAGAGCTTTCACTAAACTTAATAATACAATGAAGGAGAGTGATTATACGAGCAACACGTAAATGAGAAAGAGATTAGATCATGGCAAGCATCGACATCACATGTGATGATACATAATGATCTAATAATGGCTCAAACTAATAAAAGAAAAAAGCACTCCTAAATTTAGCTTAAGTGCATAAAGTGAAATTAGCTTAGTAATCAATTAAAGATTAATTAATTATTAGCTAATAAATGATTACTTTAACACCCCCCTTAAGTGTAAATTAGGGGGTATCTGAAACTCTAAAAAGTGAATATATAAAAAATAAAGAATGCATGAATGGTATTGACAAACAAGGCCTACTGAGGTACCCATGTACAAACAATCTAATCTCTCATAACTAGAGAAAAAGGAGAAAACCTCATGGGAAAAATACTCTCCAAAAGAGAGAAAGGAGAATGAAGGACTAAGAAACCTCCAAAAAAATGTCCCAAAAAGAATAGGAACATGAAGAACATTTTTGAAACACAAATAATCTGTAGACATTAACTATCACATGATGACGATATAGTGTTGAAATGAAGAACCTCCTCTAAAATAGATGATGATCAAGATCATGAAGACAAGAATCTACATGAGTTCCCCCAATGATACTACTCGAATAATGATTATATGGAAAAAAATGGAAAACATTTGATAGTAAAGATACAAATGGCACATGACTCTACATGAGTTAACCCAATGATACTACTCAACCATGCAAGATGCAAGTAAAAAATATAGGTACCAATAGTTTGAAGAGCACTAATCAAGTGAAAATAAAAGGTCACCTCTAGAAATAGGAATGCAAGAGTGTCTATATGGTAAGTGCTCCATCTCATTGAAACACATGGGTAACCAACCACTACATCTACCTAGTACATAGGAACAAAAACTAGATACATAGATCACTCCAACATGAAACCAAGGAAGCATTAGTACCAATAGTAGAAACCAATCCATAATGCTGACAAGGGGGAGGCAAGACGGGTCCACTAAAATTATGTGTCACCATGAAGTTCATGAAGGAGAACAAAGAAAATTTGAACATGCACATGAATTTACCTACAACTGAAAAAGGATGTGCAAAACAAGACACACTTGCATGAGGCAAGAATCACTAGGATTCAATGTTGTCATGGAAGGGACACTCACTTGACAAAAGTATTATGGAAAAATAAAGGCACTACAAAACCCCCCATGACACTTTATAACATAGTAAAAGTACAAAAAAGAACAAGATGTGTGAAATCCCCAAAAAATGGTACAACAGTGGCACTTTATCTCAATATGTCTACAAAAGAGAAAGTGCTTCCAAAAGATGTCTACAATTTCCAAATAGGAAAAGATGCGAGAAATACATGTAGAATAGCCAAAAATAAGTCATCCAACATAAACAAAGAGTTTCTAGGAGATAAAAGATCCAAGTAATCAAATTGTGAAAACAAAAAAATCTAAATAAATTATACTTCGAGACAAATTTGGAAAAAAATGCATGGACAACTGTAAAGATCTCAGAAAGGCCTTTCCAACACCACAAGAATCACAAAAAATGAAGAAAATGGTCAAAATTTGTGAGCTTGGGAGTGAAAACAACACATCTGACTTCAATAGGCTATACAATGTACTAGTAGAATAATATGGTGATAAGACCTACACCACTAGAAAGTACACGAAACCAACTTTTTGACATTATCTTGTTCACCCAATTTCAATACCGTAATGCCCAAATTATAGCGAAAAGAAAAAATAACTCCTTTAAGCCAAATGGGGGCTAGGTGGGGGGCATGCATGCACCCATGTTGTTGACGTCATGCTAATGTCAATAGAATATTCCAAGAATTGCTTCCTCATAAAAAAAATCGACCGTCAAAAATATTTTATTGTTTGAACAGAATATACTCTATGGATGATGGAATATTTCGTTTGTTGTTCGCTAGTGTCAATGTAGGGTTCGATCATCAATATGACCAAGGGCTTGGTTGAGAGAGCCCATTGGAGTTGGAGTTTGTGTTAGTGGTCACAATGTGACCAACCACAAGCAATTGGAGGGTGACAAATTTAAAAGGGTGCCACCGACTAAGCACCTATGTGGCAAGACCATCGATTGTGGGCCGTTGTGAGAAACACACATTGGTGGCACATCCAAAACCTCCTTGTTTTTTAAAGTTATATAGTACAAAATTTGGGAGGCCATACAACCTTCCAAGTAAAAAAAATTACCTCAAAATATCTTGTCACCAAATATGGGAAAATTTATAGTCAAAATTCATCTGTTCAACCTCCTAAACGACATCCTGTTGTACATTTTCTACTTGCACTATGTTATAAAGTGCCATGGGGGTTGTGTAGTGCCTTTGTTTTTCCATCACAAATTTTTTAAGTGAGTGTTACTTCCATGAAAACATCAAATCCTAGTGATTATTGCCTCATGTGAGTATGCCTTGTTTTGCACACCCTTTTTTAGTTGTAGGTACTTTCATGTGCACTTTCAAATGTTATTTATTCTCTTACATGTACTTCTTGGTGACAAATAATTTTAGTGGAGAATCATGGCTCTCCCTTGTCCACATTATGGGGGGTTTCTACTATTGGTGCTAATGCTTCCTTGGATTCATTTTGGAGCGATCTATGTATCTAGTTTTTGTTCCTATGTACTAGGTTGATGCAGCGGTTGGTTACCCATGAATTTTGTGAGATGGAGCACTTACCGTATGGACACTCTTACATTCCTAGTTTTTTGAGGTGACCTTCCATTTTCACTTGATCAATTCTCTTCAAACTATTGGTACTTATATTTTTTACTTGCATCTTGCATGGTTAAGTAGTATCGTTGGGGTCACTCATGCAGATTTGTGCGCAATTTGTATCTTTAGCTCTCTAATGTTTTTATTTTTTTTCCATATGATCATTGTTCAGTTAGTGTCATTGGAGGCACTCATGTAGATTCTTGTCTTCATGATCTCGATCATCATTTGTTTCAAAGGAGGTTCTTCATTTTAGCACTAAAGCAGTCATCTTTTGATAATTGTCTACAACTTATTCGTGCTTCAAAAATGTTCTTCATGTTCCTATTCTTTTTAGGATATTGTTTTAGAGGCTTCTTAGTCCTTCATTCACCTTTCTCTCTTTTGGAGATGAGTTTTTCCCATGAGTTTTTCTCCTTTTATCCAATTATAAGAGATTAGATTGTTTGTACATGGGTACTCATCAAACCTTGTTTGTCGAGACGCATTCATGCATTCTTTGCTTTTTATGTATTGGATTTTAGAATTTTTTAGCTACTTCCGAAGTTACACTTAATGGTGGGTGTTATAGTAATCATTCATTATCTAATAATTAATTAATCTTTAATTGATTATTAGGTTTATCTCATTTTATGCACTTAAGATAAACTTAGGAGTGCTAAATTTTCTTTTATTAATTTGGGTTATTATTAGATTATTATGTCTCATCACATGTGATGTCAAATTTTTTAATGATCTAATATATTTCTCATTTAGGGTTTTCTCTTATAAGAACTCTCCTTCATTGTATTATTAAGCTCCTCAATTATTGTAAATTTTATTTTTGAGGAAATAACAAATATTTATTTGCAACTCTAGTTTGTGGAATGTGTTCTTATTTGTTGTTTGATCCTGCTTCTTGTGCATTTTCATAATTCCAACAACATTGTATAAAGATTCATATAGTTTTGTAAACTATTTGTATTGTTGAGGGACTACAATGAAAACATTAACAAGTTATGATGTAGTTATTGTGTTTATGTTCTAGAATAATTTATTTTTCTTATAAGTTTGAGAAGAATCACCATATTGGATGTCATAGGGATATGACAAGGTAGATCCCCCAAATTGACTCACTGACTACTGATAATCATGAAAGGCCATGCAACTATGAGAAAATTAATTGTATTTCATTAATAAAATCTTATCATGTGTAGACGCATAAAAATGTCCTCATAATCATTTTTATCCATCATCTCCATATTTATAAAACTATTCAAATATTATAAGCATTTATAGGCATTTAATCATAATCATTTATCATTTAGGCATTAATCACTAAAATATCATTTGCATCCACATTAATCATCGTCTATTTATATAGTTCATAAAATCATTTAAACATTTATCCATTTCATATTTCACTAATCCTTATCATTTCATTAATCATCTATCACTTAAATTCATTGCATAATCATATCTCCATAAATTCATTTAAATATATTTGCATTAATCTTTAAAATCCATTCACATATTTCATTAAATAATTTAAAATTCATAAATCATTTCCATGAAATTAGCTCAAAAATGCACTTTAAACTCATAAATCATTTCCATGAAATTAGCTCAAAATTGCACATTTTGAGCTTCCAAACAAGAATCATGGCATGAATCACTCCACTCATTTCTCATTTCTCATTTTTTCACATTATGCATTCATCTATATAAACCCCCTCTTCTCACCAAAAAAGGGACTTTTTTGAATCATTCGAATCCATTCATCGTAGCCTCTTGCAGCATTTGTGCTTGCGCAAAATCTGAGAGCATCAAAATGCTTGGGAACAAGATCTTGATGATAGGATGACAATGGAGTTTGATTTCTTTTGAATGCTCATATTGTTTTAGTTTGCATAATTAGTTACATTTTACATGTGTTTTCATTTAGAGATGCTTCATTGATGTTATGTTGAGAGGTTGATTTGGATTCATAATTCAAATTGTTCAGCTTTCAATTTTTCAGCATAAACAAAATGGTGAACCCGACGTGAAGGGTTCAATGGTTTTCTAGTTACAGTGTGTTGCAGATTTAAATAATCCATTGGCTCTTAATTTAAAATGGGGTTTGATTCAGTAGTCACTTTCTCCTCATCTTGGATTGTGTGAGAACTATGGAAGATATTTTCTATTATCTCATATGAAATACTTTCACAAATTTTTATTTGGGTGCACAGGAAAACGTTTGATGATTAATCTCAAATCTGATTTGGTATAATGAAGAATTTATTGTAATAAATGAAGAATAATGCTGAATGGTTTTAAATTTGGAGGAAAATACTTGCTGCACTATTCACTTTTACCATTATGCATGAGGAGACAATTGCAAAATCTGTTTTCATGACATGATTTGAAGTCACAAATAGTTGGGATGAATCTAACAGACGTTTTGATAATCTTTTCGTGCTCATAAAATCAGCTTCTTTTTTCTCTTTGATTGTGAACTTTATGTGATACAAAGGCAGCAAAGGCGTTTCCAGCAAAGGATTTTTAAGTCTTCAACAAATGCATTTGATGTCTTCAACATTTACCATCTGAGCAAAAAGGCATTTGATGTCTTTAGCATTTACCATCTCAACAAATGCATTTGATGTCTTCAACATTCACCATCTCAACAAATGCATTTTGTGCATGTCTACAACTGTGGCATAACATTTGCCTCTGATTTTTTTAGTTTGTTTCCCCCTCTTTGTTTGCTGATTGTTTTCCATTTTAATTTTTAGCAGTCAATCTAACTTATGTCAGTTTTAATTAAATTAGTTTTTAATTTAGTTTTAATTTAGTTTTAATTTAGCTTTAGTTTAGTTTTAGATTTAACGTAATTTAAACTAATTTTAGATTTAATTTAGTTTGCATTTAATTGTAATTTTTAATTTAGACTTAGTTTAATTTTAATCTAGATTTATCTTTTAATTTGGATCTAACTATTAGTTTAGATTTATATTTAAATTTAGATTTTAACTTTTGATTTTAATTTAGTTTTTTTTTTTAGAATTTTAGATTTAGCTTTTACATTTTAATTTAGATCTAATTTCTAATTTAGATTTAGCTTTTTTATTTAGATTTGATTTTTAATTTAGACTAAATTTAGAATGTAGATTTAATTTAATTTAGGATTAATATAGTTTAGAATAATTCTAATTTAGATTAGCTTTAAATTTAGATTAGTGTTATTTATTTAGATTAGTTTTTAATTAATTTCTAATTTTAGATTAATTTTTAATTTAGATTAACTTTTAATTTAGAGTAGTTTTTAATTTTAGATTAATTTTTAATCTAGATTAGTTTCTAATTTTAGCTTAACTTTAATTTAGATTAATGTCTTTTGCTTCATAGTTTAATTGTCAATTTGTGGGCTAATTTTGGGCTTTTCTTGCAGGTTCGTTTGGCAAAGATTTGAAATCAAAACATACGTTTGTCAAAGAAAGGAGGCATGAAACTACTAATGAGATTTTGATGTAGGATGTTTGTCGAAGACATGATTTTGAAACCAATTGTCTTTTAGATTAGAAAACTTTTCAAATTGATGCTTTAAAATGAACAATTGTCTTCTCTCACATAGGCTTAATTAGGGGTTCAATGAACACTGTTTGTTGTGCTTGGAGGTGGTAGGTGATTATGCTCTCACCTTGTGCAAACTAGGTGATCAAAAAGCCAGACCCATCTATTTTATGTGTCACCCCGATTCAATAATCGAAGTATCCTCTCCCCTTGCGCACTTGTGCGATCTTGGGTGCAAGAGAAATGATTATTGACTCTAGAACTTGGGCCTACCTTGGTGGGAAAAAGTACTCACCCCAAGGCGACTTAGACCGCCAACTGAGCTTTTTGGCCAAGCTACCCCCGACCGGTATATAAATGTGAATCCAAAGGGAAAGCCTAGGGTTACGAGTGCGGATGTGTCATACGGACCAAGTAGTACTCCCCAAAACCCTGTTGAGCGTAACCTCTTCAAGCTGGAGTGCCTCCTAAACGGAGCTTAATCTTGTGCCTCATGTATGGCCACTCGAATGGGGGTCCCGAACTAAAAACCTTTGTGTAGTTGCCAAAATCCTTCTATTTACTAGCGCAACACTGATCGGTGTGAAGGCATCAACATCTTTGTAGTTTTTAGTAGAGGTGATCAATCTGCCATGGGAGTTTCATGGGGATTGGAAGCTTGGTTGGCTTGAGAAGTGAGTGCACTGTAAGGGGGAGCCCGTGCGGCCAAGCTTCTGGATTCACACGCTAAGAATATGCGGTTGGGGAAACCCACGTGGAATCTAGCAAATATAGTCCTTTCGAACCTTAGGATTTGTGCTTGTATTGTTAAACTCAAACACTTTGTCTTCTATGTCTTGCGTGTGTGTTCACAAATAGACCTCAAACAAACATCACACCTAGTAATTCAAAAAACCTCAAAACATTCCCAAAAACCATCAAGCCAAACATGTCTAACCGCTATCCTCCATATTCATCACCGACCTATGAACGAAACCAAAGGATTGAATACCTTGACAATCGTTTGAAAGAGCTTGAAAAAAACCTAGAATCCCAACATTTGAATGAAGTGATGAAATCATCTCATAAGCCTTCATCCTCACCCAAAACTACATCATCCAAGCTTAATGTCCATGACTTTTTGCAAAGGTTAAATGAGAATCCCAAACCTAAGTCCTCAAACACAAATAATATTGAGCAATCCTACCATGTCATGCATCTATCTTCATCCCCCATAATTCAAAATAAACCTCATGAGTCTTTCACCCAAGTTAATGATTCCATCCAACCATCCTCTCCTATCATACCATCTACATCCAATGATTCATGTCAATCTCTTAGTCCAAGGCATGCTAGCATAGACTCCCCTACACATCGAGATCAAAGTATTCTTTCCACTCCATCTAATGATACCAAAATACCACAAGCCCTTCTAGTCTTTGACCAAGATCCCATCTCTCAAGAACCTCATGATGATCCCCTTATCTCCTTTTGTTTAATCCAAGATGATCCTCTTCCATCTCAAGGGAAAAGTATCCTTCCAAGTCCTACTTCCACCTCATCTAATGAATCCATACCCTCTCATGATTCCATCATATCCAATGATGTCCTACCATCATATGATCAAGATATTATTTCCATAAAATCTCAAGATTCCCTTCCTCATCAAGATCAAGATATACCCCCATTCAAGGATACCATTTCAGTCCATGATGATGTTCACCATTCTCATGATCAAGATATGCCTTTCATACCACTTACTAATAAAGAGCAAGATATTCCATCTCCTACACCTAATGATTCTTTTCCAAGTCAAGATCAAAGTACCCCATCATCCCCATGTCAAGATCCTATCACCCATCCTAATTCCCCTCATGATCACAATCCTCCACAAGAGTCTATCACCCCTATTCAATCTATCCATGAGCCCCTTACCTATCAAATGGGTTCCCTCACTTTTATCCAAGGTGGTTTACTCCAAGATCTTATTATTTCTTCCATATCGCATCCACGTCACAATGGACTCGCATCTTGTTTCATTAATAATACATATCCCATTGGAAAATGAATGTGTCAAAGTATGAACTACAAAGGAAAAGGGTTAGGCCTTCATGAACAAGGTATCCTAGAGCCCCTTTATATCCAAGAAAATCCATATTATCATGGCCTTGGTTATACACCTCACACTCAAGACATTGGTACCCATCGTAAGTCCAAATTCCATCAAAATAAACCCAAGTATCCTAGTTCATCAAACCTTCCATCTATCCTAGGTCCTTATCGTAGTCCATCAAACCTTTCATCTATCCTTGGTCCTTATCATCCAAATCCTAGTTCATCAACCCTTCCATCCATATTAGGGCCCTACAACCCTCCATCTCCTATTCATCAAGAACAACAAAGGCACACATCCTTGATGCCCTCTCAAAATTCTACCTACATTAACCCATCAGTAATACCTCCATATAATTCATCTCCATCCACCTATCCCATTGCTCTTGGAAGCAATTTGGGCACCAAATGTCAAAAGCTTCCATATAAAAATCCACATATATCAAAGGATCAACCTGTCTCCTTGAAGAGACATGTACAAATAAAAGAAAATCTGATCCAAAGTCAAAAGAAAAATCCAAAAGGCCACAAAGGCCCATCAAGTCAAAAGAAAAATCCAAAAGGCCACAGAGGCCCATCAAATCAAAAAGAAAAATTTCAAAGGCCACAAAGGCCCATCAAATCAAAAGAAAAATATCAAAGGCCACAAAGGCCCACAAAGAAAAAATCAAAGTCAAAATCTATGTGGATTCCTAAAAGTCTCATAGAAGCAATAAAATCTAAATTGGCATCCAAATTCGCTAATCCAAAAGCTTCCTCCAATCTTTCATCTAAAAACCTATCACCTTCCAAATCCATTTTTCCTCCATCACTCCACCACCCTTCAAGGTGTGTGCCAATGTTGATCTTGCCATCCTTTCCATCTATCCATAAAAAATCCTTCCAACCTCCTATACATTATCCAACATTCATCCCCCATTATCCTCCTTTAATCCAAACCTTTGCATAAGTCCTTAGCTTCTTCCATCATGCCACTATTTTACAAACTTTATGAATCTAATCCTCATTGCCATGGTTTATTAGAACAAATATTCGAGGGATATTAGTCATGGAACTTGATGCTTGAGTCCTCCCTCCATCTTCCTATCATGAATATACTATCTTCCATTTTCATTTATCCCTATCCATATTATATCTTCCATATTCCTCCTGCACTTTACACTTGGGGGCAAGTTCTCTCCATCCTATCATTCATATCCATTATCCTCTTTACGTTCATCCTTTACCTTTCCACCCTGTCTCTTGACAAGGTTAAGGATCTTCTTGAATGTCATACATCTTATCCTATACATTTTATCCATATTCAACCATCCTATCTAAATACATCCCTTCCTTGGTCTTGATGAGGAATAGGGGAAAAATACTTAGGCATTGTGTCTATAGCTTATCTAGTTGATCTTGATCATCTTATTCATTATCATTATCCTTGCATTCTTCCATTCCATATCTCCTAGCTTATGAAAATCCATGTCCCATTTCCTTTCTTTGTTCTTGATGAGATTAGGGGCAAAACTACAAATGCATGCTTTGAACTTCCTTTCATATCCTTATGCATTACCATTCCATCATAGTTCACATCTTTATCATTTATCCATGATTACATTACATCCAATTATGGGCATCATGTCCCTTTGCAACATTGAATCTTATCATGCAAATCATATTTGAGCCTAGTTGTAAAACATTATCCAATCCTCATATCTTTTGTCAATCAATCATCGACAATCATCAACAAATTATTGTACTTAGAGGAATCAATGATCCTAAGTACTTATTATCATCATGCCTTATGGAATCAATCATTCCTGGCCTCTTAATCAATCAACCATTATCATCTTTTGACAAGAGATATGTTGCTTGTGTTACATGCTTTGCAGTGAATCTTTCTTGGTTATCTATCATTTATCCATGGTTACACTACCTCTAGTGTGGGGCATCTAGTTTCTTCAACCAAGCACATAACAATCATACAATCTCATTCCATCATAAAATGTCCTGAAAAAAAATTAAAAAAATCCATAAAAATCATAAAATGTCCTGAAAAAATCCATAAAAATCATTAAATGTCCTAAAAAAATCCATAAAAATCATAAAATGTCTTAAAAAAATCCATAAAAATCATAAAATGTCTTGAAAAAATCCATAAAAATCATAAAATGTCCTGAAAAAATCCATAAAAATCATAAAAGGTCCTAAAAAAATCATAAAATGTCCTGAAAAAATCCATAAAAATCATAAAATGTCCTAAAAAAATCCCAAAAAATCATAAAATGTCCTGAAAAAATCCCAAAAAATCAAATAACTCCAAAAATCCCTCAACAATGACACTTTCAGATCACCACATAGCTTCGAACTTTAGCAAAATCAAAACGCATCACAACTGACAATCAAAAAACCATACCTACCAATCCATCTTTCAAATTCAAGCCAAACGCATAAACTATGACTATAATCAGTTTTACATTGAAGCATGACGCATGTTTGTTTGTTGGTCTTTGATTATTTTACGGTTTTATCTTTGGTGGCATGTCTTTTAGCTAATCCAGGATGTCTGGGACTAGAGAGGCAATGATGGGGCATGTTCACTTGTTTGTTGTCTATGGATTGTTTCTTATTCATAGGACAACTCGTCTTAAGGAATGGTTGTCTAAAACCATCAAGGACCTATGAGTCTAGTGTGGATGAGAGCATTCCTTGTCTGATAGTGTCTTCCATGCAATAAGTATTCAGATCATCTGGGGTCCTTATACCTAGATGCTTATACTTCATTACTAAATAAAAACACAAATAGTATTCAGGTCATCTAGATGTTCATGTTATCTAGATGCTTATACTAATTTGCAACATAATAAGCTCAATGATGATAAAAGCACTTCAAAGGAACAAGAGGCTTCATCACCTTCATTTTCTCCCATCTTGCATCTTCCATTTATTGCATTTCATTTTCTTCATCTTTCTTATCGCAAAGAAATCAATCAACTTGCATCTCGAAATCTCATGTCCCCTTAATCAATCATTCTATCAACTTGTCTTGCGCTTGCATCAATCTCAATCAGCTTCATCAGCTCATCAACCCAGCTATACTAATCATTTCCATCAATTGTTCAGTTACGCCTATCAATTGTGCATTTACATCAAATGTACACTACCGCTTTATCACTTGCGCAATATCAAGTATCTAATCATTTTTTCTTGACATCTATCGAGAGATTAATCTTCTTACACCCTATTCGATCAATCTCTCGAGGGGGCATATCATTCTTATCGTAATCCTTACCAGGATATCTTTCATGTCCCCTTAATCAATCAATCAATCATTCTATCAACTTGTCTTGCGCTTGCATCAATCTCAATCAGCTTCATCAACTCATCAACCCAGCTATACTAATCATTTCCATCAATTGTTCAGTTACGCCTATCAATTGTGCATTTACATCAAATGTACATTACCGCTTTATCACTTGCGCAATATCAAGTATCTAATCATTTTTTTCTTGACATCTATCGAGAGATTAATCTTCTTACACCCTATTCGATCAATCTCTTGAGGGGGCATATCATTCTTATCATAATCCTTACCAGGATATCTTTGGGGCATGCATCAGTTGATCAATCTTTTTCTTTGAAACAACGCGACAAGCTGCATTGTATCAAAGAGGGGCAAAATGTAAATGCATAAAAATGTCCTCATAATCATCTTTATCCATCATCTCCATATTTATAAAACTATTCAAATATTATAAGCATTTATAGGCATTTAATCATAATCATTTATCATTTAAGCATTAATCACTAAAATATCATTTGCATCCACATTAATCATCATCTATTTATATAGTTCATAAAATCATTTAAACATTTATCCATTTCATATTTCACTAATCCTTATCATTTCATTAATCATCTATCACTTAAATTCATTGCATAATCATATCTCCATAAATTCATTTAAATATTGCATATTTCATTTAAATATATTTGCATTAATCATTAAAATCCATTCACATATTTCATTAAATAATTTAAAATTCATAAATCATTTCCATGAAATTAGCTCAAAATTGCACATTTTGAGCTTCCAAACAAGAATCATGGCATGAATCACTCCACTCATTTCTCATTTCTCATTTTTTCACATTATGCATTCATCTATATAAACCCCCTCTTCTCACCAAAAAAGGGACTTTTCTGAATCATTCGAATCCATTCATCGTAGCCTCTTGCAGCATTTGTGCTTGCGCAAAATCTGAGAGCATCAAAATGCTTGAAAACAAGATCTTGATGATAGGATGACAATGGAGTTTGATTTCTTTTGAATGCTCATGTTGTTTTAGTTTGCATAATTAGTTACATTTTACATGTGTTTTCATTTAGAGATGCTTCATTGATGTTATGTTGAGAGGTTGATTTGGATTCATAATTCAAATTATTCAGCTTTCAATTTTTCAGCATAAGCATCATGTAGCTTTGGCTGCAAGTTTTTTATGAATACTTATTATACATTGGAATCATAGAGTGCATATGAAATTTGTGAAAAAAAGATTGATATCGAAAGATAAAATTAGTCACATTATTAGTAGGTCTCTGCTTGCAGTGGACAAGATCAATAAAAGTGACATGTGGTCCAATGTTTGCTTGAAAGTGTTGGAGGAGTTGGTTTATTAATTGTTTAAAAGTGTAAATTGAGTTATTAGGAAGTGAGAAAAATCAATCCAGTACGGTATCTTTCAATGACCATGGGAATAGATTTGCTAATAAAGCATCAAAATAGAAAGTAAAATATAAACTAATCTATTACAAGGAAAAATAGCCGATTATAACAAACTAGTGATATGTTTGCACAATAATAACTGCAACATAAATTCAATAGAAATGGAAAGTACAAATCTTGAAGGATTTTGTGTGTCACAAAGAGCCTCAACCATAGATATCAACACTTAGCATGAACATCCTTGCAACACATTGTTTTCTAGTACAAAGATGACACAAAAAGTATAAAAGACACATAATAAAATCCTACATAGACACAATGGCAATATCAAATTTAAAAGGTACGAGAAATACTAAAATATAAAAAATGATAACATAGATTATTTATTGAAATGAAAACTAAATGAAAAGAAAATTGTGGAAAAATAAAACCAAATTTTTGCTTCTTCTTCTTCTTCAATAAAAAACTTGTACACACACAAATAAGAAAAGAAAATGATTTTGTTTGGTTTTTTAGGGTCTTGCCTTAGTCAAACCTGTTTTGGTATTTCTATCTCCACAACAAACAAGGTTTTTGATATATAAATTGAAAAAGATGTAAAATATGAGATGTAAATTAATGTGACAAATATACCAATAAATCAATAACAATATATTAACACCTAATGCATTCAAGTTCTAATATGAGAGGAAACGCAGAATGATAACTAAGAACAATGTCACCTTGAAGCTTCAAAGATTCTTAAAAATGACTTATTACTTCAATAATTTTGTTGAGATTAAAATATGACAACGTGTGTTGTGAATAGCTTGTTGTGCCTTCAATGGTAAACCATAGTATTATTGCTTCAAAGGGTTTCCTTCACAAAATTATGCATGAGAGAGAGAGTGAAAAATCTAATAAAAATCCCCATGCAAAATGAGTCGGGTTGATTTTGTTCAATGTGATTACATCTAGGGTTGTTACATGCAAAAAAACCAAAGGAATTTAATGCTTCAATGGCTACTGGAATCATGATTTTTTGCAAGATGCTAGCACATGACACAAACATCCATCCAAAACACTCTTGTCCAAAAAAATCGAACACAGAAGACCGAGAACCTCATAAAATTAACAAAAATGGATTAATCAAGTGCACATTTTGAAATTAAACTATTTATATCAAAAGGCTAAAGAGAGGGTGTTGTGTAGTGTTAAATCACAAGGGTATGCAATTTATGACATGACAACATCATGTTTGGGTTTAACATTAACTATTAAAAAATATGTTTCCAATTACGCCTAGGAGATTAAGTCTTATTTTTGGATGGGAAAAACACATTTGAAACATCACAGAGATCAAATCAAGGCCTTATTGGTGATCTAGAAGTTGTTGGGGTAGTTGGATTACACCTAGCTATGGTGATGGAAATGACCTTCCATGCAACAAATTTGTGTTCAAGTATCATTACACCCGATGCCACTATAGAGACATGTTGACCAATAAGAGCATTGTATTTGCTAGGGTGACTAGCATGTGGTCCAATAATATCATAACATTTTTCCATACATTATAATTACTAAGTTATAATATGTAGTAATATTTCACCTTTTATTTCCCCTATGCATCGTGCATATAAAAGTAGGACCCACATCCAAAACTATGATGCAAAGAGCCTCCACGGTGCAATACAACTTTTCCATTTGTTTTCCACCATAAAGAACAGTATCGATTGGAAACCACATCACCAATTTCTTCTTAGAAAACTCCATGGTTAAGTACGCTTGACTTGATGTAGTATTGGGATGGGTGACATCTTGAGAAGGTCCAATGCTTCACCTCTGTGAGCATCACCTAGATGCAATGAGTGCTAAGTGGACCATTCACTATCATGAGAGATAGGTTCTTGTGAACCACTACTCATGAAATGCGGGTTTGACTTGAAAAACTACACAGTTGAATCCTAATAGAAATATCATAATTTATCATGTTGTAGAAACATACCTCCTACTTGTCAATTGATGAGCTAAAGGGGCTCTATAAAGAATGGTTCACAAGGCACAACACTTGATGAAAGTTTTGCAAATGGGGTTGCAAGCTAAGTGGTCTTAACCTTGAGGAAAACTCCATGGTTAAACACGCTTGAGTTGGAGTAGTACTAGGATGGCTGACCTCTTGGGAAGATCCATGCTTCACCTCTATGAGCATCACCTAGATGCAATGAGTGCTAAGTGGATCATTCATTATCATGAGAGATGGGTTTTTGTGAACCACTACTCATGAAACATGGGTCAATGAGCTTGATTAGAAAAACTACATGATTGAATCCAAATAAGAGTATCATAATCTGACACCTTATGGAAAATACCTCCTATTTATCAAAGACAAAGCCATAATGTATAATAGAAATGAAGGTGGGGTCCACACTCAAAACTACAATGCAAAGAGTTTGTGAAATGCAATAGGACAATGCCACCTACCACAAATTTACCAATCTTTTGTACTTCCTTTGTAAGTATTAATGGACCAATCGTAAGCCATCAAATCAGTGCAGGGACAACATGACATTGAATGAAATTTCAAGTATGAATTTGCAATCAAGGACACATAGCATGATGAAAATATTCAAATAGATTTGAAACTCACTGTGAATGCGTCCTCCATGTCACGCTCTACTCCCATCTCCACAAGCTTCGTATCCTTTGAAGGCTACTCTGATGGCACGCTTGGCGTCAATATGGATCACCCTCTGGTGTAAGGGCGCAAAAACTTGATTTTCCCATGTTTTGAAGGGCTCCAATGTTAGGACTTCCAATTTGCAGAATGGGCGTGTGATGGAAAATCACGGGCTAGGGCACCACTTGACCAATGGGGCTAGAGATAGGGTTTCTCATTTGGCCAAGTGTGGTTTCGTTGCTGTTAATGGTGCCACAAAAATATGTTTGCATTTCTTGGTCCACCCCTCCTCTAAAACATTGGAAGTCCATTTGGATAGTTTGATGCTAAACAAGGAGGGTTTTTTGTCCAACCATGCTTTGATATGTCAATTTATGAAGTCTTAGCCAAAGCTATGCGATATGCATGCTTGGGTCTCAGAAAAATGGAAGGAATACATGGTAGAAGAAATCAACATTTACCCCTGTGCAAAGGGGTTTCTCATTTTAGAGTTCAATTCATAGGAAGACAAGGAATTGGTGCTGGAAAACGGTCCATGGTTCTACCAAGGATATTTTTTATGTATGAAACCTTGGTTTCTTGATTTCAATCCATGTACAAAATTTTTCACTACTGCATTTCTATGGGTGAGACTTTCGTATCTTCTCATTCAGTTCCAAGAACTCAATTGTTTGAGGGCTATTGGAAACAACCTCAAAAAATATCATTGTTCTTCCGAAGAAACCATCAACTATCAAAACTCTATGTGTGCTCGTATTTGAATTGAAATGGATCTAGCCAATGGCCTCCCTATCAAGATTTTGCTGAAGGTGGGTAATAGGTGCAGGAAACAACCAATTGATTACAAAAAAGTTGTATTCAGGTGTGGGAAATGCTTCTCAAAAAAACACATCTCCTCCAAATGTCATTTTCAACGTGATTTGGGGAGCCTGAACTCGAGCACGCCGACATGGTGGATTGGGGTCAAATCTCAACACTATATCATTCCAACCATTCCATCAAAGGATATTGTGCATCATTTTGTTTCTCCAAAGAAAAGCTCCCCTCCCCCTCTTGGGGATCATACTTTGATCTTGCTTGTAAACGCTACAACTTCCACTTTTTGCTCCAAAGCTAGTGAAGCTTCCACACTTTAAATTTCTCATGCATCTTCGTCGAGACGACCAAGTTCAAGGGGCGATGCTCTGTCTAAATCAAGTGAATTGGGGGGAAGATCCCCTAGTAGAACTGCAATGCATGATACTATGGAATCCTCTCAATGTGACAACGATTGGACCGAGGTTAAGAGAAGGAAACCTTTGACCGAGAAACATCATATGTTGCTTAGATCTACCACAAAAGGTGGCAATAATCAGGCACGGGTTTAATCACCTATCTTGATGTGAATTGTAAATCTTGTTTTTCAATGAATATAGAGTGCTACCCTCTCTGGTAGCAATTTACCAAAAAAAGGACACATGGTATGATATTTTTTTTTGATCGATAAGGAGGGATTATTTAGATTGGCCCCACACCAATGGAGGTCACAAGGGGGACCTCCTCCCCTTCAACATATTCAACTTAGAAGCACTTATTCAAATTTATTCAACCACAAAGCCATAATGGAAGTCCAAGAGCCACCACTTGGAATTCCAACTTAAGATGTCACTTGTGAGGATTCAAACATGGATCTCCATCTTGAGAACCATATGACCTTTCCATTTAAGCACAACCCCATTGACAACACATGGCATGATATTGCTAGCTCATGGTTTTAGAAAAATCAAATCAAATGAAAATCTTGATGTAAAGGGCCCTCACAAAGTAATAGAAATCACCACAAGGAACACTAGAGGGGACACAAAGATATAATATGATTACAATCAAATACATGCACAAGAAAACACTAATAAGTGAAAGCAAGGGGCATATAAGACTATGACATTCAAGGGGACCGGTCTATAAATTTAAGTGAATAAACAAAAGAATATGCCAACCTTAGAATAGAAGAATACAACAATGACAAATGCAAAGGGCCAAAGCATAAAAGGACTAGGGTTTTAGCAATAAAAATACAAAGAAAAACCTTAACAAACCAGAAGACTAAAAACCTAAGGATTTCCCTAGAAAACTAGAGCACTCCAATAATGGCTTTGGGTGGGGTCATGTTCCTCTTGTAGGTACAAGAGAATCCAACTATCTCCAATAATAGACCAAATTAGGGTCCATAACTAGGACTTGATAACATCCATCATAACAAACAAGGGTTATTATTACACAAATATTACAATATATATAGGACAAACAACACAAAATAAGAAAAAAAATATACAAGACAAAACAACAAGGAATTATGTACATGACAACAACCTACAACCAATGACATGAAGGCAAATAAAAAAGCTATAGCTATAGACACAACCTACAAATAGTTGTAGGCCAAACCTTGCAAATAAGATCTAGGACATGTGAGGTCATGGACAAGCTACTTATACAATCACTTGCCTCTATCAAAAGGATTCTAACTCAAGCACGCCACTATCATCCATGACATTAAAAACCACACCTTCATCACAAAAGAAGACTCCACAATCAACATTATCAAGCTCTGAGACAATAGATACCCAATATGCACCACTACCATACATGTTGATGCATTCCATGTCTGGATTAAACATTTGATCCACATCTTCATCATCATCATCAACATATCAATACCATGCGACAACTCATGTAAATAATCATGTTCTTAAGATTATTTCTCTATTTCATGTTCACTTTGGTAACCCACTGTGGCATAGATTCGATGTGTCATATATGTTGTCAAAATCGAATCTATGACACATTTCTTCTTCTTCTTCTTCTTCCCCAATCACTACAAGAACATTATCCCACGACCCATTTGAAACACAATTTGAATAAAAAGACAACAAATCTTATATCGAACAACTAATTTCTCTCATACATCCACATAATCACCGTCCTCACAATCTTCAAGAACAAAGTCTTTAAACTAAACATCATTGACTATACTACCTAATACTTGTCCCAATCTTATCATCAAGTTCAATCACGTCCACATCATTCTCATCCAAACAAACATGAATAGAGATTTGGTCTTCTTCTAACTTATTTCAATTTAAAGAAAAAAGAAAAAAGAAAAAAAAAATCACTAACTATGAGGTTTGACTTACAATTTTTTACCAGGTTAGCCAAACGACAAACAGAAAAAACACTTCGAATCTGCCACGAGATCATCCAAATCCTGAAACCAATAAAGGTTGGATCGTCTCACATTTATAAAGATCTCGCTATATTTCCCATAGGTAGACCAAATAGAAAAAAGATTCCTCCAAGTAAAGTAATTATCCTTCCAAACCAAATACTTTCTTCACCATTACTTTTTAACTTTAAACTTTCAAGTGGGCATACTTTTTGCATGAGAGTAAGTTGCCAATTCCCCCAGAAACGTTAAATGCCACGCCGCACGATCTCATATTTTCCACGCCGGCAGCTCGTTCTGTAATCATCGCCGGCAATTGGTTTCTCAGAACCCTCGGTTTCCTGAAAACCGCTTTCAGAAGAATTCCAGTCGTTAAATGTCACCGTTCAGATCTGTGGTCGATATGAGCTTGAGCTAAAGTGGATTTGTTGAACCGCTTGGAAATACCTCGCTCGATCTGCTAAATTAAGAGAAATCTATGCTACAAAGGTAAGCTTGGCTTTATCTTCTCTTTACACAGCTGGTTTTTTATGCTCTGCTTAAAATAACAATTTTTTTACATCGCATTAGGGTTTGTATAGTTAGATAAAGTTTCGCGTATATTTGTTAGCGCATTTTTGGCTAATTTGGAGTTCGTTTGAAAAATTCAACGGGGATGTGATAAATTTGGATTAAAAAATGGCTGGCGTTTTCTGTTTCGTTGGTTTTGTTGTTCATAGTTGGGGAATTTTCATTTTCGAGAATTTTAAGTGTTTTTTAAACATTTTTTTGAGAAAATGCTGAGGAATCGAACGGTTGGATTTCCTATTTTTGTTACGTTTTTCTCTTAAAAAATGGAGAACGCAGGATTTGGACTTAGTTTGGAATATTTAGTGGCACTTGATGAATTTTGAGTTAAAATAACATCGTGTTTGAAATTTTAGCTGATTTTGTTAGCTGGGTTCTAAAATTTGACGTTTATGTGTTTTCCTTGTAATGCGGAATTCGACGTTACATTCGTTCAAACAAATTTAATTTCTATTTTTTACGCTAGAATTCTCAGAACTGTGCAGTGTATAGGCGTTTGCATGATTAGCTTTTTTATGTTTTGATGCTAACTATGCACAAGAACTCCGGATTTGGAGTTAATTTGATTATTTTAGCAGTGATGGGATGAATTAGAGCAAAAATGTCTGGCAGTTTACAGTTTCTTCATTTTTTGCTCGGTATCGAGGAATTTTTCATTGTCGAGAAAAGAGGGGTTTTGTTTTAAATTCTGAGCAATTCTATGTTACATACAGCAAAATAAATCTAATTACTCTCTCGTATCTAAAGTTGTTGGAACTGTAATTAGTATTAGAGTTTTTGTAGTTAGCTATTACCGCTTTGATTCAGTTTGGCCAATTTAGTGGTGGTGTGATGAATTTGGAGCTAAAATGGCCAGAAATTTGAAGTTTCATCAATTTTGTTGTTCAGTGTTTGAGAACATCATGGTTTTCATTTTGAATGCTAAGGAAGGGCTGTTGTATGATGCCAAATAAATTTCTGTTTTTCAGCTAAAACTATCAGAATTGTATGCTAGGGTTTATATAGTTAGATTCTAACATGGATGAGGGCATCGGATTTGTGAACGAATTGTAATTTGTTGGCCAGTGTTTGAGTATCGTCATTTTTGGAAATTTGAGGAGTTTTTCCTTTATTTGTAGTAGATGCTGAAAAATTGACATTAGATACAACCAATAGTTTAATTTCTTCCTTTTGCAGTAAAAACTATAAAGGCCTCTTTTGACTAGTGGAGGGGATAATTAATTTTTATAATCTGTTTTGTTAGGAGATGTGCTTAATTGATTCTGTAGGAATTGATGCGGTTCTGTGAAAATACACCCGTTTTGATAAACACTGAAAACCCTCAATCTCTAATATTCTTGTTTGTAAACCTAGGATGTGTAGTTATGGTCTCTTTACTTTAGAATCTTAGATGAGTGGAGTGAATTTAATGGATTGTTTTTAAATCCGATTTGCTGAGAAATTTCTGGAAAACTTCAAATCATAGAAGCAAAACCTGGCAAAAACCTGTTGTTAACTGTGGGTATCCAGCATCCACCAACTTTTGTGTGCCAGTCGGAACAGAATACTTGGTTTAATCAATAGATTGATCACTGCCAGCCAAAATTGGGTAAAACCAGCAAATAACCGGGCAGATGTGAAAAGCATGCTGGTTACATGCCTTTTATTGAAAAATCTGCTGGGTTTATCAAAATGGTGGTAGGTTTTTCCTATAAACTCCTCAAAATTCATTTTTTTGTGGGGTTTTTCTTATTAACTTGTTGTGTTTTTCCCATTTTAAATCTGTGTATTTCAATTCTATTTACACTTTCAGTTTGCTGCCACAGCTGCTGCTGTGTAAGTATGATGCTACTGTGCTTCAAACAATTGTTGTACATGATTTACAGATGTTCTTTGTGGGATTGGAAATTGATGGTAAAAGCGAACTATTTTCCATGCTGTTATTTTCTTTCTTGAGGGGTTCAGAGTCAATTTTGCAGAAAGAAATGTGATTATAATACATATATATGTACACAGAGACATATACATGTTATATCATATATTTATATAACTATTGACAGATGTTGACACGAGGATGAAAGCTGCGAATGCAAATGGTATTATATGCCCCCAGTAATCTTAGCCATAAATGATGGTCAGTAAGAGATGAAGCTTAGGAGAGTAACAGGGATTAAATATCCTGGTAGTCCTAGCTGTAAATAATGGGTTTTGTACTGTGTGTATAGATCCATATAGTTTGTTAACTAACATGCTATGCTGCCCTTTTAGATGTTTGTGAATTGATGAGATGACGAGGCTATATTTCTTTGTCATAGGGTTCCTTGACTTGAATCCTTGAAGTTCAAATTTTGGCAAGGTTAGAACAAATTTAAAAATCTCATTAGAATTTGCCCAAAAATTCAACAAAAAAGGGGCTAGGGCTTTTTTTTCTAACTTGCCAATATGGGAATGGGCTCAAAAATGAGATTCGGTTATGTTAGTGCGATGGTTTTTTTCTTGTACGGGCATATATATATATATACACTAGTGACTTTACAAAATTTGTAATGCCCAAACACAATAGAAGTCACATTACACACATCCATACATACATATATGTAAACCAACATAAACGAGTAAAGATATAGTCGAAACATAAACATAATGATAACACAAGTATCTCGCAATATGCACCATGTTCCTAGTGCCAATACAAAATGACAAGTCGAGAACACCTCAAATCATAATAACCAAGTATTGATCCACAAGTCTAAGTCCAAAACAAGACTATCAAAATGCAAACATGAGAAGCATTGCAAAATTTAAAATATTTTGATACTTGATACTAAAAATAAGTTAAATAATAGAATTGAAAATACATTTCATAATTTGTTCACATATCTACATGGTCATTATTTGCTCTTTTTCCTTATGTTTATCTTTAATTTTCTTTTTGATCTTTTTGTTATATATAAATATAAACATATATATATATATAAACATAGATATATGTATATATATACATATTTTTATCTTAAGTTTCTTTTTGATCCTTTTGATGTATATATATATAGGTTTATATGTATATGTTTGTCCTTTAGTTTTTGATTTTTCTTCTTATTTTCCTTATTTTTTATCTTTAATTTCTTTTTTGATCTTTTTGTTATATATATATATAGAGAGAGAGAGAGAGATATATATGTATATATATATGTACATAGATATATGTATATATATACATATTTTTATCATAAGTTTATTTTTTATCCTTTTGATATATATATATATATATATATGTTTGTCCTTTAGTTTTTGATTTTTCTTCTTATTTTTGTTTTAAGTTTTTTAGTTCTATTTCTTTATTTTCTTTATCCTCTTTTTCTTCCCTTCGTCCTTTTTCTTATTTTTTCATTTTCTTTTCGTTTGTATTTTATTTCCTTTATTCTATTTCTTTCCCTTGTTTCATTTAGTTCTTTTGATTGTATTTTATTTTTTGCTTTAATTTTTTCTCTACATTTGCTTTGAATGTTTTCTATTATTTATTAATTAGTTTTGTGGTTATTATGATTGTCTAGTTTTATTATTAATTGTAGTGTTTTTTTTTGAGTTGATTTTTTGCTAACTTCCTCCTTTGTTTAAGGTTGTTAATTCTTTCATTTTCTTTTTTTGTGTTTCTTTCTTCTTTTTTATTTTCTTTATTGTAATTTCAGTTGTTTTATTTTCCTCTTTATTCTATTTGTTTTATTTTGTTTTCTCTATCTAGATTGTATTTTTTCTTATTTTTTGGTTGTTTATTTTTTTCCAACTCTTTTTAACTTTTTAGTTTTTAGGGATAGTCTTTGCCCCTTATTAATTTCCTCTTTTCTTTTGGCTTCCCTATTTAGCTCCTAGTTCATTTATTTTTAAAGTATTGTACTGATTTTTTCCTCTTTTGTTATTGCTTAATTTTTAGTCCAATCTTAGTTCATTGTCCTCTATCCCAATCAAACCCCTCACCTATTTATTCTCCTAAGTCTGCTATATCATTCTATTTTTCTTCTCTTTGGTTGCTTGCATATTATCCAGATGATGGATCATGGAATTTGATCCAAAACATTGATTCATAAAAACGAACGCAGTTTCAATCCAGAAGATCAACAATAGTAAATACAATAAAAAATTGTATCCTCATTTCCATCAAAAGCATCTAAATCTAAGTCATTATTTGGTTCAATTTCATTTGAACCATAAACAATCACATTGCCACTCCCACTAACTACATGATCATACGTAGGAGCCTCAGTGTTATCTATATTGACTTAGGCAAGCTCTAAAGTAGATGTATCCAAGTTGGCACACTCATGGGCTATATTCCAATTCTTCGCTACCCCTTCCTTGTAGTCAACTTCCTCATGGGATAAGAATGGATGTAGACCAAATCTTTTGCATTTTTTGCAGCCAACTAGTTGTGTTTAATTGAGTGAATCAAGGAATATGTACTCTAATTCCGCTCAATAGAAGAACTTACAATTTGTTGAAATTGGAGAGAAGGCAATATGACTTAAAAATGCAAAAAAATGGTAAGATTTTTGAGAATTAAAAATTAGAAAATCTTACTTATGATAGAATTTTGATTGCAAAGAGGTTGCAGGAACATATAACTTTTCCCATGGAGGTACCACGATGTATGAATGTCCATTTTGTCCTTGTCTTGAAGAGCATGAATACAATGATCTTGTCTCATGATGAACCTACCAAATTTAGCTTTTGGAATGCTTTTTTGTACCCATCAATAACTTCATTGTCTCTATATGGTGCCATTCTCCTAGGCAAACAAAGTATTTTTGTGTTGTAATATTTGGGAGATAATGCATGGATATGCAAGGGCTTAGTCATCTTGTTCCAATGGTCAAGAATGATTTTTTTTACATTCTTAGGAAAAACATTTCTTTGGGGTCACTCTTCTTCTTAGTTATTATGGCCCTTTTGTTTCCCATCATGGAGTCCATGCCATCATTAGATTTTTCCCAGACATGATTGATTTTTCTCAACAAACTTAATCATACTAAAATGATGGGCTTAGTGAAACTTGAAATAGTCCACTCTAGCCCACCAATCATCATCCAAGATCAATAATTTGACCATTTGGGCTCTTTATGAATTTGTTTTCTTTCATGCACTCCATTGATCATATCTCAAAATAATTGTGTGCAATGAAAAATGAGTCTCAACAATCTAATGTAGTATAAAAAATAAATTAAAATAACAAATTAAAACTTAAATAAGTAAATATGTTGTTTAAATTAAATTTAAAATAAATATTAAAATTTCATAAATTTACTTTCACTAATTCCAAATTGGAGAAGTTTCGAAGGTGCCTTGTCACATATGAAGTTTTGTCACAAACATCTAAATCTCTTCACCCTTGGTGTATACATTTTTCACCTAATCTATTTGAGTGCCAATCTTTTACATCACCAAGTTGAGTGAGTGGATGATACATGTCCAAAACATGTGCTTGCACCATTCCTCAACCAAAGCAATTGCTGCCCTACATTGTTTTGCATTGTTTGTTATGACTTGGACAACGTTCTCAACACCCACCATCTCTATGGACTCAATGAGGATTTTGGAAATGAAGTTCGCATCCTTCACTTGCCCCTCACAATCAATTGCCTTCAAAAGCATTGCCCCTTTAGGGGATACTTCAATGACATTTATTAAAGTTGGCATTTACAATCTTTCCATCCATCAAAAACTATGGGAAATCTTGTTTTAACCTATTAATCTTTGATTGGTTTTGATTGGTTTGAGTGATCTCTCTACAATTTTTCTTTCTTTTGCCAATAAGGTGGTGCACAACTTCTCATACCCATTACCTATGTAACTATAGGGTATTTGACTAATTTCCTGCCAACATGGTGATCTTACCAAGTTGAAAGGAAGAGCATTGGTCTAAATGCAATGTGCAATGCATCCATGTGCAGTGCCCCTTGCCTCATTTTGAAATACCTTCTCCAATGGGCCCCTTTTGTGGAAAGAAATAGAGGATTTTCTTCTTCGGTAGACAATGTCTCCAAGGAAGGATGTGGGACAGCCACTATTGAAGGTTGGCTTCCTTGATCCTTTCTTGGCTAAAAGATGAAATCTTAATTTTGCTCTCACATTCACAACACCAACTTCCTTTTTTTTAATATATGCCTTAATTTGTTCCTTTAGTAAACCCTTCTTGTTTGGCCTTTCACAAACTCTAATTTTTAGGCTTGTCATAGCACAAAGGTGAGATTTCACTTGACTATACAATCTCTTATACAGGATTCCATAGTGAAGTTGTTTAATCACCGCAACATATTCCCATAGAGGTGATGCTTTTTCATATTTGAATTATCTTTCTTTGGGGCCATTGAACTTGAACTAGTAGCCATTTTGAATAGATTGTTGTTATAAGATTTATTTATTTTTTGGAAATGCAACCCTTACAATACATATAAGCATAATAACAACAAAAACCAATTAAAATATACATTTAAAACTTTTTTTTTTGGAAAGAAGTTGAAAAAATTCCTCAAAAAACTTGAAACAAAATTTGAAAAACTTTTGCTTGGCTAATGTTGTGGGTGTGAGGCTTGGGGTATTACAATAGACATTGCTAAACTATAAGATAAAGTAATTTATATTAAATTTAAATATATTTAGTAAATTTAAAAATATTTAAATATTAATAAGTTTGGAAATTGAATTTAAATATTTAAAATATGTTAAATTTTTATATATTAATTACTTAATATATTAATAATTAGAAGTAGATGTCTAGATTAGTTTTAAATATTTAATGTTGATATATAACATTTGAAAATGTCGTTAAAATGAATGTATTAAATTTTATAAATCACAAAATAAATGAATAAATAAAAAATAAGACCTAAGCAATCAAAAGAGTCGATTGAAGATAGAAGAAAACAGAATAGAAAACAAAGAAGTAAGAATAATGCAAAGGAAATGTGTGACCTACCCTTGTCTCTAATAGCCCATTATTGCATTCACCTAGGAAATGTTGCACAATCGTCACTTGTCTACCATCTCTAACGATCACCTCCTACAATTCAATAATATAGTCACCTTTAACACTCTACAAGAACATTCTCTTCCTAGGCTACCACCATAATGTGAGTGAACAATCTAACTTTGCAACTCGCATAACAAAGAATGAAGTCATCGTTGAAGCATTCACTATGTTTTAACTTGCCTTGAATTCTATTTTATAAGAAAAATCCAAAAAACCCTAATAGAAAGGATTTTTTTAAATATATTTTTGACAAAAAAAGCTAAGTTCCCAAAAACATGTCGTTTCACCCTTGGTATGGGAGTGGGTATAGGAGCCGAAGCTGCAAAGGCACACTTCCCTATGCACAAGTGGAATAACTAAACCAAGTGATGAGATGGGAATACTTATAAGACCAAGAGGAACAACTTTTGTATACAAAGTTTCCTCGAAAAATGATTAGAAGTGCCTATTGCCTAATGGACAGAGGACGACAACCCAAATAGGGGGACACTAGCACCTAGGATTTTGTCACAATACCACACATGCATTTCAGCACAGATTGCATACCAATAACCGACATGCTGAGGAACAAAAAACCATCTCTAAACATGTGGTTGGTTTAAACACAAGTCATAAAATGCATACAATATCTGATTGATTTGGCAAACACACCAATCAATGCATAATCAACAATCACAACAATATTTGTTAATGAAAACAATGAAGCTGAAACATTGATAAACACTTAGTGCAATATACACATGCACGACTTGTGCATCCCATAATGCATAGTTGGAAATACAATGCCGATAATTGACATCTCAAGGCATACAAAGGTGTGGGTGTTACATCTACATATATTGACAATTTTGTGGATTTTTTCTTATAGTTAAAAAAATAAATTTATATTAGGCAAATTTAATCATGATTTGTTTAGAATTTTATTGTTTCCAAACTTAATCTGAATTTTATCCTTGTTGAACTTGAACATGAACACAAACCTTGCAACATAGGTGATAGCTATAAGTATCTTGGTATTGAGATTGATTATGAGTTGTTGATTGAAACAGTCATCTAGGAGAGGATTAGGACTTCAGTTGGGAAGCAAGCCCTTCACTTTCAATAGAAGAGTTTTGAATTGGACCAAAGTTCTTGCTTTCAAGGCCATGGTTAACCTATGTAAATGTATAGTGTCAAAGTGGTGATGATGTTCAATTGTTAGCATGTAGAGTTAAAGAATGTAAGCTTTTGAATTAAACTGTGTATGTTTTTCATTCAACGTTTCTGATCACACTCAATGATCCATCATTAAGAAGAGGAATATGTGGAATTGGAGTGCAGATAAAGCCTGATAAATAAAAGGTGGGGGGGATGAGATGAGAGAGAAGAATTAAAAATTGAAAAAATTGAAAGAAAATAAGCCTATAAAATCAAACAAATAAAAGGCAAGGAAAGGGTTAGAGGTGATGGGACATAAGTTGATGAGGGGATGTAGATAAGGATAAAATTTGACTAAATGAATGGGTAAGAACAAGTTTAAAAAGATGTGAAGAAATAGATAAATAAGAAAAAGAGGAAGGGACACGATAAAGAACAATCTTAGAGAACTTAGAAAGAGAATCAGAAAGAAGAAAGATAACAAAAATGGCTAAAATCATATATACATACATACATATGTATATAAATACACGCACACACACATATACACATACAATTGTACATACATACATACACATATAGAAAGGATCCTATGAAGGGGGAAGGAGGAGGAGGTAAAGCAGGAGTTGGGAGAAGGCAAGAGAGAAAACACTAGGGAGGAGGGTTTAATTGGAGGGAATTCAAAAGGGGTTGCCAAGCTAGGCTTATGTGGCATCCTTCATCCCGATTGAGATTGGTGATTTGGTTTTTGATGGTGATGCTCTCTTGGAGTTTTTGTTTGAAAAAACATTCTTCTTTGACCACATATTGGGTTTTCTCGAGGCAAATGTGGTGTTGGTCCTATGGAGGAGGAAGCAAAAGGAGTTAAGGTAGGGGTTGGGAAGGCAAGAGAGAACACACTAGGGAGGAGGGTTTGTTCTTTATCATGTCCCTTCCTCTTTTTCTTATTTATCTATTTCTTCTCATCTTTTTAAACTTGTTCTTACCCATTCATTTTGTCAATTTTTATCCTTATCTCCATCCCATCATCAACTTATGTTCTCATCACCTCTAACCCTTTTCTTGCCATTTATTTGTTTGATTTTATATATTTATTTTCTTTTAATATGCTTCTTTTTATTTTCAATTTAAAAAAAAATAATAATTCTCCTCTCTCACCTCATCTCCCCCACCCTTTATTTATTAGGCTTTATTTGCACTCATAAGCAAATAAAAGGTAAGGAAAGGGTTGGTAGAGGTTGCATTCATTCTTTATGCGACTATTGCAGTAACAAACATTGGGGTGATGAGTTATGGCATGAGCTTATTGAACCTCCTTTGTGACTGATGCTTGAACTAGCTAGTCATTCATAGCAAATGTTATCAAATATTAAATAAAGCATATGATGAATTCCCAAATCAAAATGACATCACATATATGAAGCATCATCAACTAAACCATATATCATTAAATAATCTCAAAATGTTAAAAGAAAGTATCAAATATGTCATCTACATAGTCAAATAGTATTACTCAAAGTTACTGAATACATGGTTACCACTATTAGAATGATTTATGTAATAATAATAAATGTGACAAAAGTGTCAGGTTCACTAAAATGAATGCTGGCTACAGTTTATCTATTGAAGATATCTCATACATGTCTATAAGGCATTCCCTGGCAAAATCTGATGACTTTCAACCTTTGGTGGCATATAATATTCTGGTTCTTCTTCTAACTCTAGGTATGCCCTACCAATAGAAGCAGGAGAAAGCTTTTTTCTTATGTATAATTTGGCAAAGCCATACATCAAATTGAAAGCATTTTTAGCAGAACTCAGGCACTGGAATACCTTGTTCCTTCCAAATTGGTGATTGTCTATCTGCACTTGGATAGATGAAGGTAAATGTTTTGATTATTGGTCTTACCATCTTATTATATTCAGCAGGCACTTGTCCTCAATGCTTTTTGCTTAGAACTTTCAGCTTAGTTTGTCATCCATGATGTTTCGAATTTTGAGTTTGGCTCATGTTATTTGAGCCATCTTAGTTGGAGTAAGAGGTTTTCATCACTCTTCCGGCGGTTATCACTTTGGATTTTAAACTGTGATACTTTACTCAATTTTTGGACTTGCACCAATTGAAAGAATAGAACCACTACAATTTTGGTGAGCTGTACCATGTGATTTTCCATGATTGCTTTTGCAGAGAAGCTTACTCACCTGAAATAGAAAGTTGGAGACAACTTATTCTCAGTAGAGATGAAATAATGTGAATCACTATTTTAAAATGTTCAATTTTTGTGACTAGCTTCACTTTTTGCTCACTTTCCTATGTTCCACTGTGTATCCAGGACAGGAGTGTCAGGAAACACAGGAATGCATTTCCAAGACAGCAGGGGGACGCCAATTAAAAATATAGGGAAAATTTTAAAACTATAGGAAATTTAAATTATTCATATAAGGCATTTATCATATTCATTATAGAATTACATAACATTAGAGTTGGTTACATGAGAGTTAACGCTTAAGTCAACAAAACTTCAACAGCAATCTTCGATGGCTGATAAGATGAGAATTTGTGCTACTTCTAATAAAGGAAAGGAGACTAGCAATTGTTGTTGTGTTTTAAAAATTACCTCAAATTGCCTTTGTTTTTTTTAAATTGTTTTCCATATTCTGCATGACATACTTATCAGCTTTTTCTTTAAATGCTGTATTTCTGAACCTTTATTGAATATAGCAATCTACATGCACAGATTTGTCTATGCTCAGGCAAAAACAGAATACGACTCTTAACAGAACTGCAATATAGACAAAATCAAGTCCTCTTCTATTATTCTACACACATTTCCCTGATTTTGCCTTGTTTGAGAGTATGATCTGTTCTGAGAATTTTACCATTCAAACAGATTGTGATCCCTGATGTTCAGGCAGTGATAATATTCAAAGCTTTACAGGTGTTTAGAAAAAAATTCTCACTACCATACAGATTTTCAAATAAAATAGAAAAAATAAATTATGAAATCAGAAGTTTTCTATTTTCTGAGAACAAAACAGATTGTTATTTCAATGATCTCGTGGGCCCTAAACCCCTTGTATTCTACATTAGTTTTGTTCTGTTTTTGGGTAAAAATCCTGCCTGGAGGCAGTTTAGAATGTTGGGAACAATAGATGACCCCTACCAACCAACATCTCCCAGCCATTTCCAGAATGTATTTGGTCCAGTTAGGGGTCCAGGGACAGTTCAGAGGATGTTTCCCTGGCATCTATGCAAACCTGAAATGTAATGGGGATGGGGTCACCCAGAAAAGACCCAGGGATGTGTACCCATATATCTTTATGCTTGTTTGTTACCTTATCCAGCCGGTACACGTCTATTTAATCCATAGTAATGAGGAGTTTTAAGCAGTCAGTTTGGAGAGCTGTGTTTTTTTTTTCTATTGGTTGTTTGTGTAATCTTTATTTTTGTATTCTGCGTGCAAATTTTCTTAGTTTTCAAAAAATCAGCCATTTGTCTTAGTTTAAATTCAACCTTCCAATTGCTGGAAGATCCTGGGCATCTCACCCAACAACCTATCGTAGGTCCTTGTGCCACTAACAGGGACATATTGGCTTCAATCAACAAAGCTTGGGCATCACACCCACTGAAGCCCTCTGACTACTCTCTCTCACAGGTAGCAACTCTTTACATCCATGATAACCTTGGAAGATTTCAGATTATGGTTCTGATAACCATGCTAATTTCAGACCATGAAGTAGATTCTGCACTCAGAAAATTTAGTCCTAAAACAATTTAGCTTAAAAAGCAGAAACTTCAATCAACACAATAATCTCAAACTATGCTAATCTACAATCACATTTTGTTGATAATTTAAGCAACCAATACAATAATCTCAAACTTGCAACTGTCTTCTTATTAAAGCTGTAAACAAATACGCTGCACTGGAATGAAATTTTAGAAAATAGATATATATGCATTATAATTGACAATAGAATATCAGTGCACTTGCACAAGGACCTATAGTCCTTGACATAAGTGCACTGATAATCTAAGAGACTATAGAAGCTTACAACTTATTGAGTGACAATCTGATTGATTGATCAATCAATATATTCTCACAATTAATAAGTCCCAATCAAAATAGTTTGGGACTTAAATTGCATCCCCAAATCGCTCAAGTCTCAAATGTTAATCTCAAAGAAGACTTTCTACATACCTCAACTCTATTCTTCTATATAACTATGTCCTCTCCAAGATGATCTGTCTGCTGTGCACAGTTCTGGATCTGCTGCTGTCATTTTGTGCCATCATTGTGAGAACAGTAGCCAATACACAAGGTATAAACTTTAACAATGAAAGGAAGGACATTAGCAAGTTAACATAACCATTAATCAGTGCTTTTCATACCAATAAAATTTGCTTGAATTTGTAAATTATCACGAGGATTCCAGTTGTATTTCAGTTGGTAACAAATTAAAATAAGCATCTTAGGAGGTTGTTACAACTCACATTTTGCACCAATATACTGGATTTAAGGTCTTTATGCACATATTTCAATATTCATAAAGGCATCAATTGCTGATTTAGGTTAATCTGGAGAAAGTTCGATCATAGTTTTGAGTTGTGATTGGCAATTACTACTGGGGTATTGATCATACTCATCACAGCAGTCACTTGCAAAGGGTTGAACGGTTATGATCATATGAATGCTATATTATGAATGCTATATTTTGCATTCATCTTTGTAAAGTGAATAAATTTGATGCATAGCTCCAAAGAACAGGAAGAATGAAGACACAAGTAAGATGTTTCCTGTCTGATGGTTAAGGCAGAATTTATATTATATCTAGGTGAATCTCGAAATCTGTTTAAATAATATAAAATGTGGAAGGATGAATGCAGGTCCAGAATACATTATACCCAGCCATTACTGGAAAGTATTTCTGCATATGACGACATGCCACACAGCTGGCCGTGCTTAGACTGGGGCACATGTAACAAACACCAGATTAAAGCTGTGCCTCCCTATTTTTTCACTATCAGGCCCATTTATATAGCTTATTGACTAAGTGACTCTGATTGGCTTATGGAAAAAATAGGATTCTGGAAGAGAGCACAAACTAAATGCTAATTATTGAGTTCTAGTAGAGACAACCAAAGGTGCTTTAGAACTGTAATATTAGCCAAATTCTGAATGTAGAAATCATAACCAGCAAAAATATTGCAAGGGCAATGACTGAAGCCTCCAATTGCAGTATATTTTTTTTTATCGAATAGTTGGTAACAGGTTTAAATAATAAATAAAGGAGGGAGGCAAATGAATTACGTCACTTCTATGGATGATTTTCTCTTAGTGTAAGGACTTTGGTCAAGAATGAATGGGAAAGGTTCTACAGCGGTATAGTGATAGCCTGTGTTTTGCTATACTATGTGTATAAGATTGACATTTTTCAGTAATATGAATATTGGAATTTAATAATTTATTTACAATTTGAAATTGAATTTAGCATTGACATGGTGATGTTTCTTCATGGGTGTGTTGGTATAAGCTACTAACAAGCATTTTTGTGTTTCAGATTTCTTGGGAAGGTCAATTTATGCTAGCAAAACAAAATTGTATGCTTTAACGAGGGCCTTTCTTTTGTCCATTCTCTGTGAAAGAACACATAGTCAAATCCATGGGAGTGCCTTATATGAATGCATCTAGCTTATGGATTGAACAGTGGAGACTTGATGACAGTGTACAGTCAAATATAGACACAGCATATATAATGAGGGCTGCAATTTTTTCTGGGCCTTTTTCAGGTTTACTGGCAATTGTCAAAATTGCACAATGATTTTTGGCAGCAGACACATGTAAGATGTCCTCTTTCAGTCCTGCGTCAGTAACTACGTATTGATCAAGCAGTAAAAGGAAATATGACATCAATGATGCCAGCTAAGCGGCTACGTTGCATACACTCACGTTCATGCATTTGCACTAATGGCCATCTCAATGAGACAACAGTTTATCTGGTATTTAGGTCTCTAAACTGGAATCCTAAACTTTTATGTTCTATAGCTTGTGTTTGCAAATGGTTTGAAGATCTTGCAAAGAGAGTACTTTGGAAAGAGTTTTGTTTGTCACGAGCACCAAAAATGGTTACTGATCTTGCTGGGGTTGGTCACAGTACCATTGATGGGAATTGGAATGCTCTTGGAAAGCTCATGTTTTACTGTGCTGGATGCCACAGTACTAACAATGGGTTTTTGTCAAGATCTATACCAGGTCACTTTGTAGATAGGACAAGGTTTTCACAGACTGCTGGCAAGAGTTTTCTTGTTCCACAGTGCAGAGCAGATACATTATATGTGACAGATCCATGTGAGCATCTTGACCAAGCAGAGGATGGTGATGTGGGATTATTTCGAGGTGTATTTAAGGCATTTTCAAAATCTAAAACAAGGAGGATGCTCATTGAGAAACGAGCCCAACTACATCCAAAAGAAACTTGCCCTTATTGCCGGACAAAAGTATGGAGCTTGCACCAAGAAAAAATGATTCCCAAAAGTGCATTTAGAAGGTTGGATGCCTATAGAGATCAATTAGAGTGTTTCCTATGCCTGAATGGGCACTTGATTGGAGTCTGCACTTTTCTTCCCCTTTCAGATTTTGACAGTGTCTCGGAAGGGGAAGAATGAAGGATAACTTGGCATAGGAAAATGTTCTGTAATAATTCTTCCCTCAGCTCTATTCTACATTTCCTTGTATACTCAAATCATTATGATAATTGAGATACTTGATTGATGGTTTTCCTTTAGTTTTTTGTTGTCCATTGTATATATAATATGTTTACGTCTGTAGAATGTTGTCTTATGGATTAAGTTTCAACCTTATAATCCTGCTAATATCTTTTTGGTAGTTAAAAACAAATAATTAAACGTTTATTATGTGCCTGCTATGTACTTCTAGGAATAGCTTGCATAATGTGCCGACAGTTTACGGTGGGGGCTACCCCAAAGTAATAGGGCAGGCAGTGCTTTTAAGATACAAGAAGCAACACATCTATTAAAGAATAATTAGTGTTGGTTTCTGCTAAGTCGCTATTCAATTAAGTATTTCACAATCTTTAATAAAAATGGTTTCTATTGTTGTATAATATATTATGCTATATAATGCATGTAAGGATTTAAAGGTTTACTGAAATTGGATTATCGGTTTTGCATTGATTTCTAACTATATAGGCGTCAGTTTCCTGCTTTCACTTATAGTTATTTGTCTTTAGCTGTACGTCGGCTGTCTTTGGAATTGTGAAAATTTCGTTTTGAACCATCTTTAGTTCATGCAATGTTATAGATATGGTCCAAATGCTTGCAAAATTTTACGGCTGTCTTTGGAATTGTGAAAATTTCGTTTTGAACCATCTTTAGTTCATGCAATGTTATAGATATGGTCCAAATGCTTGCAAAATTTTATAGAAGATTTACATTTCCAGGGATTTAAGGGATATGTTAGTTTTACTATGCTGCAGTTGAATAACTTTAATTATCACGTTACATTACTTATACGAAGATATCTTAAGCAGATAGCTCTGCAGTGCAATCCCTTCCATGTGAAACTGTCTTCCTGTTTGCGGGGCTAAGGTCATTTAAAATCCAAGAGGTCCAGACAAATGCAAATGAAGTCAAGAGAATCAAATTTGGGCCAAGTAAAAACATAATTTAATTTTTTGAAATAATTAAAACATGTTTTCTACAACTTAACATTAATTGGCATGCATCCTGAAATGAATTTGGTTAAGCAATTGTGTGAAAATCCACACAATAATAATAATAATTTACTATTTCTTTTTTGTGTTGCCCTATACATCAAAAACAATAAATGTATCTATGTTGGAGGTTGACTAGCCATGTTGGATCACACTTTTAGGGGTTGCATCTCCCATGGTTCTGTACTTATCCATACTTTGCTCCAACTATCCCTGATTGGTATGCTCTCCACAAAGTGGGGCCTATATGTATTGAATGATGACAACTAAGTCTTAACATCCTAAAGCTTTATTGTAGTTGCTATTAATGTTGTTATGGCAATCCTTCACATCTGTTCTTTTATAGTTCATATATGGTCCATGAGGCATGAAGTATCATCCTTGAAATTGTCTTTCATGAAATGCTATACCAAATAAAGGATTTCTATTGAATGATTATGACAACTAGTTTTTGACATCCTTTAACATTATTGTAGTTGCTATTAGATTATTAATGGAATTTCTCTTTCAATGTTTATTCTCTAATTTTTTTGATTTCTTATTTTGGAATATTATGACGACCATGGAATCTCCCTTGATCGAAACTGCATCAAGATTGCATGATTTGACTAGTTGTAAGCCGAATAGAAAAGCAGAGGCTTCAACCTCATTGTTGGTGCCTGTGAGGAGTTTTATAAAAGCTACCTTGATCACAGTTCCTTGACTCTCTATTTACACATGCTGCTCTTAGAAGGGGCCAGAGTTCTCGTGTAGGCTCCATCAAAACTTAACAGAGTTCCCGTGTAGGCTCCATCAAAATTTAATTTATAATGCCTAAGGGATGGTGGTATCCAGTTTATATTTCCTCTCTTAACAAAAGGCTGCTTTAGCTTGGAGAACCCGTCAATGAGATCTTCTCTTACAATTTTATCATATAATCAAAAATACATCGCAATTACAATCTATCATATTGTCTTAATTACAATATAGTCATATATCACAATTTTAAAAAATGAGTAATTTCATTTTTTATAGAATTTGATCTGTTTTTAAAATTATCTTACAATGAGCTCCAAGAGTGTCTATTTATGATAATAATTAAGGTGTCATGCACAAGCGCCTCTACTATTTATTCATATATCTTTATGTTTAAAAATTGTATTGAAAACTTATTTAAATAATTTAATTAAATTATAAAGTTTAAAAAAAAAAATCATTATATATTATTATTTTAAAAGAGAGTTATTTTAGATAGAGATTTAAAGTAGCAGATTGCATCTACCCAATGCAATAACATTTCAACTGGGTCTATAGCATTCTAGAAAAAGGCCAAATATTTCCTCGAGTGCTTTAGACATTGTTTCTGTATCCTGCAAAATAAATGATAAAAGATTAATGATTTTGATAACAGAAATCATATCCCTACCAAAAACTCCTTTTACAATTCAATTCGAAATAACCACCGAATCATACTAACCTTTGCACCAGTGATGTTAACTTTTCCAGAGTCAAAAATTGATAGGGTTATCTTATATTTCTTCCACTTGTAATATAAACCAGGAAAGGATTCCGGGTTAAACTGTAAATAGTTAAAACCAAAATGTTGAAAGTTGAAATCAATAAATGCAAGTGAACATAGAAACGTTGTTGTATCGCAAACATTTTATATACAAGGTTTGTAGTATAACTTTAACAGAAAAAGAACAAGTAAACATAAAAAGGAAAATAGTAACTTACAGAAGTCTGAACTTCAGGATCCCTTTTCCCATAGTCTTCTATCTTTGTCAAATAGAGTCTAAAGCCCGCATTCCAACTTGCCACAATATTTTCGATATTAAAGCTCTGTAGTTTAGCATTTTAGTAATGTTAGATGATAAGGTCAATATAAAAAAAATATATTCAAAAGGATTGTGCTCAAATAGCAAGGCCATAGTGCTCTCATGATGGAGATGCAGGACCGAACCCTCGAAAGTGACATCTCAGCTCTGAAGCACATGAGATGGAGCATGTGTTGCAGCGGTATTCCCGCAGTTACATCTCAATGCTGGAGCATGAGGTAGTTGTTAGGTTCGTAGTGGATATTTAATATATAATGGAATATTGTAAAGGGTATGTCCCTGAAACCAAACCCTAAAGGGAGCTAATTGTAGACAATACTACCTGAAATTGCACTGCTTCTGGAATATATCTTTGATAAATACGAGCGTGCTGTATCAAAGAGAGATGGGCTCTGAGCGTTAATTAATGTTAACATAACTTATTTATTAGAATTTATATAAAAATTGCACCTTACATTTGAGTTCTTATATGTGGCATTAAGGTAGTAATTCCCATAACTAGGTCATCAGGACAGGATGGTCAATGCCATGTCTATCTTGTTGGTTCATTATTCTCCACCTAGCCGTTCAAAATACTTGAAAAAAACTAACAGACATGGCATTGCTTTGTATTTTGTTTACTCCATACCTTTCTGGCAGCTATTAATGATTGTTTCTTAGTCTTAGCCCCTGTGCAAATCTGCAAACATAATCTAACCCATTTCAATGAATATAGGTAATAATTTCAAAGGGCTATGTAATAATTTACTACTACTACTTCAATGAATATAGTAATAACTTAAAGGGCTATGTGATAATCTTCTGAAAGACTCTGCATGAATACCATTTTCCCACTTCTGAATAACAATGACGTGGTTTTAGGATTTCTGATTCTCATGATCAGGGCAGTAAAGGCCTGTTACCAAATTCCAAAAACAGTTAATTTTGAGATTCAGTAACAATTGTGACAAACCAATTTACAAAGGACAGGGTTAAGTGTCATACCATGGGATTATACTCCGTGTTCCTGGCACGTGGACCAATTTTGTTGAGATCCATGGGGCAGCAGAAATTTGCACAACATATAACATTACTATTCTTTCCATGAAATAACCAAGAAAACAAAATCAATCATCTGTCACACTGATATGTCTTACACTACCATATAGTGTTTGTGTTTAACAGCTTTAACTTACTCGATAGTGGGGACGAACATATTATCATTATCATCAGGCCTTATATGCATTTGTACCTGGAGTATGAGGATTTAAAATAAAATAGTAGAGCCCAATGAGATGTCAGTAACTACGGTCTTTCTTGATAAAAACAAATAGAGATTATATAGCTAGAAACTTAGGGGCATGCCGAAGGAGGCGTCTGTTCATTTTTCTTTTATTTCAGTTTAACCACCTCAACTTAACATACTCTTAAGGCTGAAAAACATTTTAGATCCCGAGATTTTTAGAAATTTAAAGAATAAATAAAAATATATATTTATAGAAAGGTAGTCTAATAGACATGATTTAGTCTACTGTTGCTTGCTTAATTATTCTCAATAATTTTAATATATGTAAATAAATATTTATAATTAATTAATGATAGATTATTAATATATTCATATTATAAAAAAAATCAGATAATTTAGTGGGTTTCTAATGACTCCACCTTTGAAATTTGATTACTATTTAGATATAACCACTTTGTAATAATTAAGAAAAATCCTTGCAAACAAAATTGTAATTGTTAACCATTGCATACCATAAACTAGTAAAACATCATGAATGAAATGACAAAGACATCTCCACCATCCTAGGACTTATCAAACACATCATTAGAATCTCTTATATTATCTTATCACACGATGGCATATATCACCATAGTGTGATGCATGTAGCCAAGGTTGTGACAAAGACATCACCAAAATCTTTCTTTTGCTATTTCTTTTCCCCTTACAGTCCCTTCCAAAATGGCTAGTCTTCCTACAATTCCAATTTTTTTCCTTGGACTTACTAGGAGATTTAAATTTCCCATGAGATTTAGATCTAGACTTGTCTGTCTTATTATCCTTCTTGCTTTTTTCATTCTTTATACCACAAACAACTAGGGCCCATTCAATAGCTTTAGAAGTCTTCCTTTGCATCTCTTTGGAAAGAAACGATGCCACCCCCTTATCCATTTGCAACTTGCAGGTAATATTTCCAATAGCCACCACAAGATGGTCCCATAAATCTAGTAAAGAAAACAACAAAGTTATGTGATGATACTCGCCCATTTTTACGCCAACAAAGTGCAACTAGGTAACAACCGTGTTAAATGAATTTAGGTGTTCGGCCATAAAGCCGCCATCCTCCACCCTGCAGATATACAACTTATTTCTCAAAAAAAAAACCAAAGATTTAGAATGATACATATCTTCCATTTTTTCCAAACAAGTGCTATAAAGCTCTCTTCATATACATTCAACAATATCGAATTGGCCAAACATAGTCTAATGAGACCCTTAGCATTTTTTGTAATTTGTCCTAGTCTTCTTGTGACATAGCAGTAGGTTTGGATCTAGATATTGCAACTCATAAATATCTATTCATGATAATATCCTTTATTGTGAGCTTTCAAAGCTCAAAGTTTGTGCCTAAGAAGTTCCTTATTTCTATTCTACATGTACTTGGCATCTCTTCCTACAATAAGATCAAACTCGCCTACACAAACTCCCACTCAAATGAAGATTACTACCAAAAAACCTCTACCCAACATTTAGAATCTGAGGTGGTTAAGATTTGATACCAAATGAATGGAAGAAAGGTTGCATAAATTCTTCCTAAACTAATCTTAGAGGAGAGTAATATGCAAAATTTAGATCTTTACAATTTTGAAAAGGAGAAACACATAAAATATAAAAAAAATTATACAACACAAATATGTAGGGAAAGCCCTTTAAGGAGAAAAATATGACACTCCAAAGTACTCCAATATATTATTAGTGATATAAACATGGTTAAATTTTACTTAAATATTTTTTTTTACAAGAGCAGCACCAACTAGAGATTTGGTGTAATTATTACAATATAACAATACCTACAAACTCATTTTTCATACCTTGATCTCAAGCAAGCAATAAATAGGAACACTAATACATTAAACCATCAAATGTTATTACAAAACCATGAGATAAAACCACCCAAAAATATGGCGCCCAAATACCTAATTAGAAAACCAACACCTAAATCCTAAGATGAGTTTATAAAATGAAAATTGTATAGTCCTTCCACCTTTCATGAGCGTGTATAATCCACTCACCAACTCAAGAATTCTATTTTGGATCCATTATCTTAAGTCAAAGATGCTTTATGATGTGTTGTAGCATGCATCATAAGTTGGTCAACATGTGTAACTTCTTACAACTCCTTTTTGTGTTTGATTTTACATTTTCAATGCATGAGGCCCAACTTCTAGAGGCCACAACTTTTGATTCGAGAGGTTATTGAGCCCATTTTTAAAAAAATATAGATCTCAAAAATATCTACATAATAGGCATCACTAGAAGTGATGTTGAACAATCCAAAAAAGTTGTTTTTTTCTAAAAAATAAAGAGTATAGCCCAAAAAACTAAGTTTTTATGTTTCACAGTCTAAAAACTACATTCTTTGTATAATTAACATTAGGAACAAGGTTGAGAAACCTTTCCCAGTAGAGTCATTCTATTTCAATGGGGACTAAGTTATCTATAAATAAGTGTTTATCTACACCTAGTGAAAGGGAGGATATGGCTTCAATACCTTATGCTACTAATGTTGGGAGTTTGATGTATGTTTTTGACAAGATAAGCAAGCATTTATAGGGTGTTGTACCCTTTACACAAAAAGTCCAAAGGGCCAAAAAAGAAGCTAGTTCAAACCAGGAAAGAACTAGGAAAGCAGGACAAACCTCACATAGAAACAGCTAACAGTCAGTTGTTGGAACACAGACAAAAACTTAGACAACCCCAAAATCAGAGGGGACCAATCTGACTCCCTTAACCCGAGGCCGCAGGGCTGTGATAGATCGAGGGAGTCCCTTCTTCTTTCTCAACACCAAAGACCAGGAAGACTAAGGGTCCAAGTCCAATGACCAAGGCGAGAGAAGCGGATCAACCGAAGCCACCAAGGGCAAAGAGCCACCACACAACAGGGGAGACGGCTACGCAGGGGAGGAAACAAGAACAGGCGAAGGATCACCAGCAACAATCAAAGAAGAGCGAGCATGCTCAGACAGAACAACGTCAGTAGATCGAGCCAACAGTGGCTCCACATAAAGGTTAGTCGAAATAGGAGCAGACAAAGGTTCCCGAGAAGAAGGGTCATCAACCTCATCCTCAGAAGAAACTTTTGAAGGAGGAGAACCCACCATTAGATGATCTGAGTGAGCATCCTTCCACCAAGTAGCAGCACCCTTGTGGCGGGCATGTGGGCAAATAGAGGCCAAATGACCCATAGAGAAGCATCTCCTACACCGAAAGGGGAGACCCTCATAGTCCAAGAGCTGCTTCCAAGGTCTTTCCTCCACTAATAAGACTACATCACCATGGAGAGGTTTGGAGATGTCCAAATCAACTAAAATACGTGCTACCATAGTATGCCCAAGTTCTCGAGTTGCAGAGTCAATCATTAAAAAGCATCCAATGGAGTTGCCAATAGCTTCATAAAAAGAATCCTCCCAAAACTGGAGAGGGAGATTCGGTAGACGGACCCAAACAGGTCTGATGTTCAATGGCTCTGTAAGGGGATTGAAAGATCGAGACCAAGGACAGATGAACAGAGAATGAATCCCCCACATCCACCCCGATCCAGCACACAGTCACACTCCACAAAAGAGGAAAAGGTTGTTAAAAAGAAGCCCCGAGCACTGGGATAGAGCTCAATCTGCCCAGAGATCACCGGCTTCCAAGAGGTGGAAACCCAGTTATGGAGATCAAGAAGGGAGGGCCAAAGGCCATTAAACCTACAGACCACCCCTTGCTTCAAATAGTACTCCTCATTATCAGCAACTTATGAACCACAGACCACAATCGGGGAGTCCCTAGCATAGGGCAGAGGACGAACACGGGGTTGAGCAGGAGGCCTGGCACTCCCTTTAGCAGCATTAGAGAAAGATTTCAACCGACCCGAAGAAACCCCAGTAACCGAAGCATTTGTGACATCCTTTCACGCAAAAGCAGGGACAGAGCCCTCAACACTCATAACAATCGGGACAAAGGAGGAGCCCCCGTCCAAATCCCCAGCCGAAAGACCAACCGTGACCAGAGAGGGCACAAACATCTCCCTGCTCGCGCACACATTCTTCCCGCTTGGGCACATTTTTCACATATAGTTTGATGTGTGTTATAGTCTATACAAGCTAGACATTGCCTAAGCTATTGCAATCCTTAGCGAATCATGGCTAATCCTATATGAGAACACTGGGATGTAGTTAAAAGGGTCTTTATATATTTTCGGTGTACTTATAAATACTCTATTTACTATAATGGTAAAGTTATAGATGACACATATTCAATTATGTTTTTGGATTTATGGATTCATATTAGGCTAGAAATGTTGACAATAAAAGATCTACTATTGGTTATGTTTTTAATTTATTTGATGGCCCTATTTTTGGAAGATCAAGTGACAAGTTGTGGTCACTTTGTCTACTATAGAGGTTGTGTGCATGGAAGCTACTCATGCCTATAAGGAAGCCATCTCAATTTAGAGATTGTGTTTTGATGTGGAGTTATGTTAGGAAGGTATTATAGTTCAATATGATAGTCAAAGTGTCATATGCCTAGCAAATAATCTAAATTTTAATGTAAAGACAAAGAACATAGATGTCGAGTACTATTTTGTTCATGACATGATAGAGGTTGGGAGGATGCTACTAGAAAAAGTTGATGTTTTGACAAATGTTGTAGATGCATTGATGACATTTGTGAATACAAATAAATTAAGGTGGTGCAATGAGTCTATGGACCACATGACCCACAATAACTAGATTTCAAAAATGGAATTGAATTCCCCTTTTCTCTTTTGCATGATATTCAACAAGTGGGATGGGTAAAAGTACAAATTTGTGTCACAGTTTTATAATAGAAATGGCTAGCACAAATACAAATTTTTAACTTAAACCACTTAAAAGTGATATTTATATTTTGAGTTTTAAAATGATGTAAACTAATGAAATGTAAAAGTCATGATGTAGTTTATGTTTATAATTTTTATTTTTGTTTAAAAAATAGTTAATATATTTTATTTTTTTATAAATTTAAGAGAAAAATTTAATTACTATTTTTTTTTTAAAGTGAGGTTGATGGGGTGCTCCAAAAAATAGAGCAAAAAAAAGATTTTTTTTCTCCCTATAGATTACTTGAATATCTAGAACATGGGGAAAAAAAAAAATTGATAAATATTTATTTTTTAATATTTTTAAAAGTTGAACTTAATCAAAACATCATAGTTTTCATGGGATGTCAACTTTTGTTTAAATTTTTATGATTAAAAAAATTATACCCTCTTGGAGAGATTCTCTCTTCTAGTGCACCATATATATATATATATATATATAGACTGCAGGAATCGGGTAGCACGACCCCCTATAAACTGCAATGCGCCTGGTAAATTTTTTAACGTGACCGGCGGCGCTGGCGCGACATGCCCTCCGGTACCACGGGGGTGGGGGAGACTAGACCTCGTGACCAACCTCTTGCAACAGGAAAGATTTAGTCAACTGAGCTAGGGCCCCAACCCCTTTTGCACCATATATTTAAAAATATATATATATATATTTAAATTATTTTTTAAATGTTCTAATTAGCCTTATGTTTGATTATTAAAACCTACTTAAAATCAATTTTTAAAAAATCACAATAAAACTAATCAAAATATAAAAAATGTACGTATTTGGATTTTAGACTTTGAGCTCTACAAAAGAGTATTTTCAAATTTTCATGAAAGTACCCCTAGTTGGAGAAATCTAGAGCTGAAGTTTACTTTTTTTCTAAATTTGCTCCAAAAAAGGGGTTAGCTGCCACATAGGCAAACACATAGATGGTTTAGAGTGAAAGAATCTTGACTGAAACCCTCTTGCCTAAAAGGGTTTCACTTGAAACCTTGTATATGAAATGAACCACCTTTTAATTTTTTTATTTTAAAAAATCCATTTGATGGTTTTGGGCAAAAGGGTTTTTCCCAAAACTATCTATGCCATGTAGGTGTGCGAAAATCATTTTGCTAGAAACTATTTTGTTGGATGAAAGTGTGAAACAACTCTATGCTTTTACCTGAATAATATTAGGAAAGTTGTCACAACTTTGTATCTTAATGTTTGCATTTATTAATTATTTTGGCCTCATATGGGAATGAGACATGCAACTTTGTGTTGTCATTATTTTTCATGCATTAGACACTTTTAGAAGTGTGTAAGAGGTTGTAAGAGCATCTAATGCCATTATAAGATGAGATTTACTTATGAAATATTTTTATGATGTACAAGAGTGATTATAGGGGAGTTACATCGAATTATTGATTGGAATATTATGAAAAAATCAAATGCATCTTTGATTGGGTTTGAATTAAAAAAAAAGGCTCCCATATTAAGGAGTTACATATGATATAGAGTATGATATGTTTGAAAAATTTAAGAGCACATTCTAAAATTAGTTTGGAAGACCACTTACAACTTGGGCATAGGAATTTGAGCCAAATATGGTGCCAACTTTGGGTCATTGTTTTGATTCATGGTTTTAGAAAACCACTCTTGGTTTGTGGTTTGATATTTTCCTATTTATTGGTGCTTAGGGATGGAGCTATGTATAGTTATATGGTTGATTTGCAGGTATTGTTATGCTACCAAAATTACTTTAGAATCTAAGTGTTGTTGATAATATTATAAAGACATAGATTGAGGATTGTACTATAACCTCTTAGTTGCTAAATAATACAATCGATTTTGTTTTATTTGAGCATAGTTTTATGTTAATCTAAAAGGTTTTTTCCCATGTAAATCAGATTGGCTTTTATTAAATAAGCAACATTTATAGGGCATTGTACCCTTCACACATAAATCCCATAGGGCCCAAAAGGAGCTAGTTCAAACCAGAACATGAATTAGGAGAAGAAAAATAGGAGCCACTAGGGCCCAAAAAAAAATAGGCCAAACATGCCACAAACATAAACAGTTGACAGACAACTATGGAACAACAAACAAGGACTAGACAACCCCAGAATCTGAGGGGACTAATCTGACTCCCTTAACCTGAGGTCACGAAGAAGCGACAAAATGGGGAGTCCCTTCTTATTCCTTAGCACATGTCACGTATAAATTTTATTGATTATTTTAAATGCAAATTATTAATCATGATATTGATTAATTATATTATGTTAAATGATTATTTAAATTGTAGTTAAATGATTATTCAAATTGAAGTTAAATTGAAATTGAAATGCAATTGCAATTATTTGAAATGCATTTTTATTTAATTTGAGGTTTGTCATTGCTAATGTAAACTCGAGTGCAAGTGAACACAGGAATAGGTGAATGTGATTGAAAGCGAGAACAACATCAGGTAGAGTCGTTTTAGCCATTAGACGTTTATGAGGATGATGGAATCACACACTCACTTAGTTAATATTATAATGCATTTTTATGATTACTGTGTTTGCAAATTTTAAATTTAGTTTAATTGATTTTTCAAAATTCGTAAAAAAAATATGTTGATTTAAAATGACGGCTTGGTTAATTTTGAGGAAATTGATTTAAATTAAATGAATTGGATTCCTTGTTTAGATATTTTATTATTATTATTTAAAAATAATGATGCTTGTATTTCGAAATTTAATGAAATAGACTTTGAATTGCAGACTTTAATAAAATGTAATAAAAGTTGTGTTTTAAAATTATTTGTTTTTATTTGAAAAATATGGAAGAAAAAATTTAATAAGAAAATTTAAAAAATATCTAAAGTTATATTATTGAAAACAAATTGAAAAACAAATCACATGCAAAATTGAAATTTAATTAAAGAAAAATATCTTCAATTAAATAGAAGTAATTAAAATTTAGAACTTGGAATCTTGAAAATTAGAACCGGAGATCAAACTAAAATTGTGAATCTGAATTCTTGTTAACATCTACCATTTGCATGGGAAAGAGGGAATCAATCTGGAGAAAGAATTTCGAAATTGAAAGGTGTGTGAAAATCCGTTTTGAGATTGAACAGAAAAAAAAAGACTCAGCATGATGCAAGGTAGAGGGAATCAATTTTAAATTCTTTCGAGAGAGAGGAAGTGGGGAATTGTTTTACTGTTGCTGAGATTGCTATCCAATCAGCCTTCTCAACCTCCACACGCGGCCAGGAAGAGGAAGTACGCAGTGAAAAATAAATAGAAATTTCTATTTTTAAATGGGAGTCTTCCTCCACTCTCCACGCGCAGCTATGATCAGGAAGGGACGCGCATAAAGGGAAAGAAGATAGGTGCAGGTGATTTCATCCACTCCCCACACAGCAGCAAACAGGAGGAGGGAAGTCTCCCCAAATTCCACGCAGCCACCAAAGGTCTCCATACTCCAAGGCGCGGCCAGAAGGAAGGGAAGCAGATTTGTTCAAACACTTAGGAGACTGCTACCCAACCATGCGCGTATGGTAAGGAAGGGGAAGGGAACAAAGAACAGGGACTTAAAAAGTAAAGGGTGCGACCTAAGCGAAGAAAGTGTAGAGGGCACAGTGCTGAGAGATGTACAGTGCGTCCAAGGCAGCAAGGAAAAACTTCACAGGAGACAGGGAGGTAAAATCAACAGGAAGAAAGAAGTAGAAACAGCAGTGGGAGAAGAATTTTCATACATAACAGAACAACAATAAAAAACAGAGGACAGGAGTTAAAGAAAGAATAAAGGAAATTCACAATCCATTTCTCGAATTTATCAGGTAGGATCTTGAAATTATTAAAACAAAATATGAATAGAGTAAATTCGAATGAAATAGTTATTTTATTGTGTTGATTTTTAAAACTATTTAAAAGTATTTCTGTTATTTTTCCAAAAAAACTACTGAATTTGAAAACATAAAATTTTAGGAAAAATTTGATTTGAAAATATTGAAAAACAGCTGATTAGATTTAGGAAGAGATTCAAAACATAAAAACGTCATTTAAATGTAGATTTAAAAAGATCTTAAACAAAAAATGTTTGTTTTATTCTGAATTAGAAGAACTTTAAAAATATTCCAAACAAAAAATATTTTGATAAAATATCCTTTAAATTTTAAACGTGATTTCAAAATAGAAGTTAAATTTAACAAAAAATGCAAATAAAACTCAAAACAATCAAAACATAAACAAAAATGATTTATTTTAATTCTGTTTGAAAAAGTAATTATTTATTTTTGAAGGTAATCAAAACATAAAATAAATCAATTAAGTTAAAATATGATTTTATTTTGAAACCAAACGAACGTGAACAAGATTAAATTGAGAAGTAATAGAACGAAAGAAAGTAATAGAACGAAAGAATGTGTGCTTTTTTATGCCTGTTTTAAAATATATTTTTGATTTACATACTAGAGATACACCTCCTTTATTTTTTTGATTATTTAATTTACTCGATTTAAATATTAATTTAATGTCATTTATGGATTAAAACAATGAAAAAAACAACTTTTAAACTGTTTTCGTTTCAAACAAGATTTTTGTTTTATTATTTTTGAAAGATTGTATTTGACTGATTGGAATCATGCATGCTTGATAAATGAATGTGCATGTCATGTTTTTGGAAAGTTACCTTCCGGGACGGGTGCCGAATATGGGTTATTAGAAAGTGAAGTTTTGTTTTTCCAAAACTGTTTTATTTGTTGTGCATGACATTTTACTTGGCCAAGTAACTTAAGGACCATTGAAATATATGGAATTATTGAACTCTCTACCATATCCTAGTATCGAACTTGCTTGTTTTTTAAATGAATTAGAAAAATGAAAATGATTGTGGTTTTACTAGTTATACTAGGCACGCACTAGATTTCATCTTGCTCGTAGACTGCTTTTTGCTAAGCAACTCATACAGGGTCAGGTATTCTTTGAATGAATTAAGAATTTCGGGGAAGTGTAAGCTTCGAGGTTGGGCGGAAAAAGTGTTTGGTCCTTGTTCTCGTCTTCATTATTGAAGATATGCTATTGGATTGAAGATCAAAGGATGTAATCTTCATTTATGTTATTGTATTCTTGAATTATGTATTGAAGAGCTTAAGGCGACTAAATGCCTGAGTCTCGAATTGTAATTTATATTACAACTTCTTTGTATTATTATCAATGTTGTGTATTATGACACGTTTATGTATTTAACTAGAATTGTATATTGAATCCATCTTATCAACTTTAAGTCGTTGTTTGGAATCGACTAATTTTTTTTTATGTCTAAATGAATGAATTGTCGACTCTATTTTGAATATAAATGAAATTATTTAAAGTTTTGTCGATGTTTGATGTAAAGGGTTTTGCTCTTTACAGCACAACAAACTAGGAAGACTCAGAATCAAAATCCACCGAGCGAGGCAAGAGGAGCGGATCCACCATAGCCACCCTGGGCAAGGAGCCACCACACAACACAGGAGCCGGTAGCGAAGAAGAGGAAACAAGAGCAATCAAAGGACAAACAAATTCATTCAATGAGGGACGAGCAGGTTCATGTAAATCATCTTGTTATGGTATATTGTTTTTGAATTATTTTTTGTAAGTTTAAGATTAATTATTTTTACACAAGCCTCCCCTCAAATTTTAATGTAGGAAGCATATTATACACCATTTCTTCCTTTCAAGGTTTATGGTTTTAGAATAATATGTCTATCACCTTGGCACACATTGGAAATTCTCTAAGTGTTGGCGTAATTTGGGAAACATGCCGCCAGGTATTCAAGGTCTAATCTTGAAAGAACATAGCCCTTATTTAATCAATGATAATAACTAATCATGTGTTTTTATAGGCTTTATGGGGGGTCCACGTGCTTGTCTTATGGGCTATGAGGACGCGTGTAAATGCTGAGGTGTCTTACAAGTGGAAAAATTTGAATTATGGGGTGGATTCTGTTTTTAAAATAAGGGACATCATGAGGAATTATGGGGGGGTACTTGTGATTAAGGCCAGGCAGGGTCGTACTATACGTAATCTCCTTTTGGGGAATGCGCTAAGCTATCATATTCTCATGAAGTTTTTTTATTCTAATATTGATGTGACTAATTATTATGAGGAAAAGCTCCTCTTTAGATATATCCTTTCTGCTATTTGGTCTCCTCTTCTAAAGGCTGGGTTCTTTGATGTTTCTAAATTTGGCCCCGCGGCCATCTTGCCTTGGTTTCTGTGTAATAACAATGTGGATGAAAAACCTTCATTTCCCATCATGTCCTGCTTATCCAGCCGCAAGTGTTTGAAGATCCTCATTAATGAGTCTGCCAAGATTGCTTTTAGAGATTTACCTCCTCAAGCGTGTGTCCTGTACATTGCTTTGATTACCCAAGGCTGCTATGTTTGGCTTAAAATCCTAAGTGTGCGGGAGACCTTTCACTTAACCATTTTCTCTAACCTTTTACTCTCACAAGTTTTTTGGTTATTCTGTGTGCAGAGAGGCATTATGGGTGGCGACAGAGTGCAAACGAAGCCTGACAACTGTGGCGAATTTCGCAAAGATCTGTTGGTGTGGCATATATGTGTTGAAGGCAGTTTGGCTCCCCTGATGGAGAGTCTGGTGGGTCACGACCCTAATTTATCTACGCAATTTGCTAGCTCTTGGAAAGATCGAAGAGTGACTCTAGGCGGCATTTTCTTTGAAGTGAATGAGGATGTGATAGCGTAGGCAACGGGGCTGCTGAGTACTAGTAAGAAGTACCTAAAGCATACAAAGACCCAAGATAATGAAATTCATAATGCTTTCTTTGTGGGGAACGAGAAGTTGGTTAGTAACCAATCAGGGTTTGAGAGAGAGGCTCTTCCGTAGCCGTGGGACCAAGTCTACCTTTCCCTAATGAAGTACGTGACACTTGAAGGTAGATACAAAACTTACTACTTTTACCATTTCCCTCTTTTAAATCATCTCTGGCATAAAATTATGTTAAGCTTTCCTTTCTTCCTTCTTAAGTATTTAAAGAGCTCTGTTGAAAAAAGCATTGAGGTTGTTGGCCTAAACCCTGATGATACCCCTCGTCTTCCACTTCACCAAGGTCTCATTAGGAGACTCTACCACTTCCATCTTGTGTTATGCCCACCCAAACCCATATCTGTTTTCCATGTTGAGGAAATTGAACCTCTTCCTGTGACCAATATTTCCACAGCCGAGTCCAAAGGTCCCATCAGGAAAACCCATCTGGTTGTTACTGATACTCACAAGCCTAAACCTACTACTAAGAAGCTTAAGGGGAATAAGGGAAATGCCCAGACTAGTGTTACGACTAGTCTTTGTGATCTCAAATCGACCCCTACTAAGACTACTAGCAAACCCACCCCAAAGAACAAAGGTAAGGATGATGCGAAGGGTTTGATGGAGCCTCCAACCAAGGACAACAAAGATAAAAATATGGTGGGTAGGGATTCTAAGGGGAAAACAGTGGTCGCGGCTATGGTGGTGAATGGTGGTGAGACCATCATCAGGAGGTCTAGTAGACTGGCTAAGAATAACAAGAAAGCGCAGGTTAATGACTTGGATTCAGAAGAGGAGCAATCTGACATCAAAGATTACAAGGACGAGGAGGTGTTTGGGGATGAGGAGGAGGAGTATGTTGGAGGGCCACACACCATTCCTGGTATTAGCAAAGTGTAGAAGGAAAACTCAGCTTCTTAGTCCTTAGACCCCCTGGATGTGGAACGTGTTGATGCTGTGAAGGCTATGAATTATGGGGAGGATCTATGTGTGCTATAGGAAAGAATCGATAAGATGGACAATAAATTATGTGGCTTGACTCGCTTCACTGTCAAGTCGGTCCACTGTGTTACCAACACCCTATCTACGGTTATGAAGGATGAAATGGACGAGAAGAATCTTGAAGATGGACAGGAATGGGTTGGGGATGATGTTGTTAATCTCCTATCTAAGAACTGGGAAAATGTCAATTAGTCTACGTATGGTCTATCTTTTGTCTATCTTTTGTTGGTCTGCGGTGTATGTTTTTTGGCTTGGTCTCTAATGTTTTTTGGACTTGATCTTATTGACCCTAGTGGCTCTTTGTGTTAAGGGTACACCACCCTGTAAATGTTGCTTATCATATCAAAAACATAAAAACTCGATGAAATGTTTAAGTGAATCCAAATTTCTTAACAATAGCATTAAGGCTTAATAAAAAAATTAAGTAAAATAATGACCAAGCAAAGAACATAACCATATTAAAATTCTTGTAGACAACCAATGACTCAACTAAATTTGAAACCTACAACCTTTAATCAAAACTAGAAACCTTGTGATAGTGAATTGCCAAATGCAATATATATTGACACTTGACGAAACAAATAAATAAACATGACAATAATAAATGCCACAAATATTTACCTTCATTCAATGTCTAAAAGTGACACACACAAGATTACTTAAATCCAAATTTACTATCATCTCTTCTTAACTCGATGCAACCAAGTGAAACTTCCCTCCATGATAACTTCCTTTTTTTCCACTTTACATTGGTGTACCTCTTAAAATAAGTGAAAATAAAAAATGAGAATTAGTTTGATAATCACAATAAATTATAAATGGTTATAAATAAATAATTAATCAACATGTCAACATTAGTCCATATCCAAACCAATATAGCATAAAGTATCATAATAATTAAAAAGGATCAATGATGAATAGGGAATTACAAGAGATTTCTCCAATCTCCTTGTTCTTGCACTTAACATTCCCAATTTGGAGGCAGTTTTGGTGAAGGAAAGGCATAAAAAGATGTTGCAAAGGAAGCAAAAATAATGGGTCACGATGTTTTCTTAAAGGAAGTAGAAGAGGTTGTGTGCAAGGAATTTGATGCACAAACAAGGGGACACATTGAATATTTGGATTGATGCTCTTAGGCCACAAGCTAAAAAATAACAAAACACAATGGATGCACATCGTATGGATTACTCACAAAATTCAATAGTTGTGGGCAAGGTTTTTACTGGTTCATTTATGTTGTTAGACTAGATTGAGGCATGCATAACTCCATTGCATGTAGCACTAAGGAGATCTCATTGTTGAGAAATTATCTAATCATGACATTGGGTGTATTAATGCACAAGTTCAATCTCTTGTAATGTACATTGACAGTCAGTCTCTCATAGATACTGAGGCACCACAAGATTTTAATAAGAATTTGCACCTATAAGTATCACATATGGTGGTTGAGATAGTGAAGTTTCAAAAGGACATGGATGGACTTTGGGGATAAATGGTAGACATTTAGTTTGAAAACATTAATATGATTATAAAGCTTATTTTGGATACAATAAAAGATTTTTAATGCACATCTCAACCATTCATGTGAAGTGACATGAATTTTTCTCTTTGCAAACTAATTATGCTCAAGTTAACTACATTTTTATTTGGTGCCTCTTTAAGCTTGTTTTTATTTGGATTTTTGGTTGTTTTATTCTCGTGTTATGAGAACATAACATTTAATCTGCATTAGGATGATGCTGGTGCTAAAATAATTTTGTATTTTGCATAATTGTAATTATATACTAAAAAATAAAATATAATAGACATATCCCATAATTGGAAAAACATATAGATAAGGATAAAATATGTATTTGAGTGCACCATGTTTCTAAGGGTTGTCAATAACAATGGATGCTAGCTTGTAGGTGAAGACTATACTATTGATAGATATATGTACAAATAATCTTATTATCGATTCAGTCAATGCTAGGTATAAGAACCTATATAAGCCCCATGATGTAACCTTTGTTGATATAAAATGAATCAATAGTGAAGCTTTGACATTTTTAACACTCAATTTTCTCTTTCACATATGTACTTTTTAATAGATTTTGTAACTATATGTAACTTATATTTTTTAGCTTAATTAAAGGGTGAAAAACTCTTACATGTTCTAGATGAGAATTACAAAATAATATAAAAAATATGATAGTTAATATAAATACTTAACCTTAATCAGTTATACATGATAATATAGGTAAAATAAGCCACATGTATACAACTTAATAAATTTTTAGATGTCTAATATCCTTTTAATAACCACATTAGCCAAATTGTCTAATATTTTCCTTGATTACACTTGAATGATAGTTTGTGCTTCATTCACTCTTATCATTATTGGTAGTTGTAATGAAGGTTTGTTGAATGTGGAAGATTAGCCATATTCAAAGTTATGAAATAAACTATTGGATGGTAGTTTGTGCCTCATTCACTCTTACCACTTATTGGTGGGTTCGGGGTAAAAGCACAAACTTTTATAAAGGAGTCAACCAACATTGATCCAATTTTTTAACTTGAATCACTAAAAAGTGGCATGTATGTTTTGAATTTTGAAATGATGTAAACTAATAAAATGTTTAATTTTTAGTGTATTTTATGTTTGTATTTTTTAAAAAAAATTAAAAATTATTTGAATATAGGTTTTTTATGAAATTGAAACTATAATTTAGTTGCTGATAAAATTTTGAAAAATGAAGTTAAACAAGACATCACTCTTTATATAGTAAATTTTATTTTTTTCCTACAATTTTTTTGTGTATTTATAAGTTAAAACTTTAGTGGATGGATTATTTTTTCTCAAATTTGATTAATACATTTTTTAAATAAATATTAAAATGGACACGCATTGAAAAAAATTGTTTCCATGGGACGTCACCTTTTATCTTAATTATTTATCCAAAATAGAAAAATTATACCATCTTGACATAGATTCTTTTATCTAGTGCACCATTTTTTTCAAAAAATTTAAATAAATTTTAATATTTTTTCTTAACAAGATAATCAACCTTATGTTTTGGTGCTCGTAACCTACTGTTAGTAAAAATAAAAAATAAAATATAAAAAAATAGTTAAACTATATATAAATATATATATATGAAATCTACACTTCTAGACCTACAAAAGGGTATTTTTTATATTTAAAAAAATGTTATTTACATTAGTAGTTGTTGAAACATCAAGTTTTTCAAATAATTTTATTCTTTTAGTAAATTGGTCTCAAAGTGGTGCTACATACGCATTTAGTGAAAACTTTTATTTGAAAAAGTTGTGTCCATATCTATATTAGCTACAACGAATCTATCTAGATCATATGGTTGAACAAAAGTGGTTTTTAGTAAGAAATACTTAAATTCACTTGTGTTGATAAGTTGGTCGAAAGTGTAACACAACTTTGTACTTTTACCCTTCAATGAAGGTTTTCTAGATGTGTAAGATTAGTCATATTCAAATGTATGGCTTGGGCTATCTTTTGGTAAGTATAGACACCTCAAACATGCTTCCTATTTGCATGCATATGTTTGCATATTTCTATTTTATAAGTACACATGTTAGTGCCTACACTATTTTATTTCTTTTAATTAGATAATAATACTTGCCTTGTGATTCATAGCATCCAATTCTAAATTTATTTTATCTATTGTAAGATTGGAATGATTATAAAGGTATGTGTTGGCGCCCACTTTTATGTGTAATTTTTTTTGTTATGCTCTATAGGTTGTGTTTTTGACCCTGTCCTTGCTTTGTTAATAACCAATTTGAGAAGTCTTTAGTTGGGTCCCCTATGTTGAGTAATTTTCCAAGGGTTTTAATTCAAAGTGTGTTAATAAAATATCCTTAGTAAAATTTGTTATAGAGTGCTTTTGTGGTCAATGCCTTGCGATTTCTTTCCTTTGGGCCACTTTGTAAAATTTCAAGATTTTAGGGTTTCTCATGTCATCATGCTAGTCTAACCTATAATCCCTAGCATGTCATCCTTGAAAAGTTTGATGTTCCCCTCTAAGCCCATTTTCCTTGAAATATGAGATTTTAAGTTTGGTTATTCATGCATCCTTTCCTCAATTTCCAACTTTCCATCCCAAAATTCCACTTTGCAAAATTTCAAGATTTCTCATGTCGTCATGCTGGTCTAACCTATCATCCCTAGCATGCCATTCTCAACAAGTCTGATTTCAGGATTTATCATACCCTCATGCCTATCAACGTTTGGGACATTTTTCTCTTCTTTCCCCTTTGGCATGCAAAGTCTTGAAACTGACCTTTAATCAAAAAGACCTACCTACCTTCCTACACGAACCAAGACACCATTAATGGTCTCAAAATGAATATGATTCGACAAGTGGTGATTCTCAAAGGTCTCTTAGTACCTTTGGGCATCTCTAAGACATGGATAATGAATAAAGAATATAGTTGATGATGTAAGAGGCATGGTTTCATGTTTATGGCCATGTGAAGGTGATGCAAGTGGACATGGGAAGCCTATACAATTTTAGACGACCATGGTTCTTTCAACAACGCCTCTAGATGGTGTTGAAAGATGTTTTATGTAATGAACAAAGAAAAAATGAGGATAAAATTTTACATAAAGGAATAGTTGCAGAGCCAACAGAAGAAATATACTCACAAATTCTTAGGGTTTTGATTTCCACTTCTGGGTATAGCTAATTTTGCATTGTAATGATTTTTGTTTTTCTCAAACCTATAGTAAAACTTGTAAGCTTTGAAGATTGATTGATTAAAGGTAGGATAAACCTTAGTTGAGTGTCTCCTTATGTATGATATGCATTTTTGGATGTATGTTGTTTATTTTTTCAACCAGAAGCTTGTAAAATCTTTGCAAATCTTTTGCAAGGTATGTTTTCAACATAATAAAGGAAGCGTATGGGTATGCTTAAGGATTACTAAGTAGACTCTCTTAATATTTTACAACCATCTATTATTTTTTTAATGTATGTGTAGAGTCTAGCTTTCATTTGCATTTTGAAAAACATAGTCATTTGTAATATCTTGATTAAGATATCACCTAAGTTTTTCTTATTATATGTTTGATAGAATATAGAGACTCTATTTTCCAATGGATAAAGACATCGATCTATGACCGGATTTCTCTCCCATCATCCTCAACACACTCTAAATAGATCAACTCAAACACCTTTTAGTTTTTTTTCTGTGTGTTCCAATTCCATGTATGAATGAATATTATAGTTTGACACAAGGGTGTACCATAAAAACATTCTCAAACACTTATATGGAAAAATTTCAGTTAATAAGGTTCTCATCCTTACATCTTCAAACTAGCACATAGGTATATTGTGAAACCAGTATTGGGATACATTGTACAGTGGGTATAGTTTGTTATAAGGTAGTGTAGTATTTCAATCATCAATTCAACACCTTAGGGAAAATAGCGCTTGGTCTTGCAAAGCCAAAAGTGAAGAATTTTTTACCCACCTTAATCATTGGTCCTTATCTTCTCAGCTTGAAGATAGGTTTTTGGTTATTTTCCCAAGGTTGACACCCCTACCACTTGGAATATTATTAGACCTTAGGGATTTGGGGCCTACAACTCATATCACCAACAAATTAGTGGTATTGTCGGGGATATAATTACTTTGTCTATTACCAATGAAGTGTGAGCTCAGTGCATATTTGAAACACATCTACAACTTGATTACTAGTTTTGGCAATTGGATTTTGTTTGGGTTATATTTACATCCCATCAACTTATGCCAAAATATTGGTGTTGTTGCTAGGGATAAAGTATTTTGGTTTTATCTTGAAAACCTATGCAACTCAAAATAGGGAAGTATTCTCTAGTATTTGAACTATTAGCTACTAGAAAATATTTTATTTTCCAGGTGAAGAGTGGAGATTCTATTTCGGTCAAACTATAATTAATAATAATATTAAAATGCTTTGTGATGGAAAAAAGGGAACCCATGTACTAGGAAGGATAAAATGAAGCTTCCACCAATGCACAAATACATTTATCTTAGGAAGCTCTAAGTAATGGTAAATCACTCAAACATACCCCTCAAATGTTAGAATTTTTGTTCTATAGGTAGCAATATATCATGCATTGATTTTAGGAATTGACACTTGTATACTTTTCAAGATTCAAGTAACAACACAATTAAGAAATATAGATAAATTTTTAGGACTGATTATGAATAAAGAAGTGATATGGTTGTTGGTAGAAGGGATAAGGATACATATTGTAATGTGTATCATGATAACCAGTATTCCCCTTCTCCCAACACATCATGTGGTTGTAATGATGAACTAGATAAATTTATAGATCAACTCAAAAAGGAGGCACAAAGATAAATGTCAATCGTTGAGGAAAAAGAGGCCCGATTAGAACAACAAAATTGTATGCTTCTTGATAGTATGAATGTAGATAAATTATATGATGCATAAAATTTTGGGATGGATTATCAAGATATAAAACATATGATACATGCCAATATCTTCTTCCTCTTAATATTTCATGCAAAGAATAAGTTGAACATAAGAAGGTGTTACACCACCTTACACAAGAATAACAACAACTTCTTACAAACATGAGGTTGCAAGAATCCTAACTTGCCACCCTCAGGAATCTAAATACCATTTTAGTGAGTAAAGAGGAAGATTTCCTTATGAGAAGGATTTTTTCAGTACTATGAAGGAGAGGATGATTAGTATGGTGCATCAATATATGACTCCACATACTGAGAAGATGAATATAATGATTATGTCAAAAATTATCTAGGTTTTCAAGATATACATAGTCTTGATGAAGAACAATATGAATTGCCCACCCACAACAATCCAAGAATCCAAGAAACCAGGGAACTCATCTAGTTACCCCAACAATCCAAGAAACCAGATGAATACAAAGTAGTTCATACATATACAATAATGGAGCAAGTAAAAAATGAGTATCAATTGAGAGTTGAAGATGTGCCTACACTGAGTAATGATACTATTGTTAAATAAGAGTAATTTTCCATGGCAAGAAATAAGAAATCATAGTATGCAAAAGATAATGTTGTAAAAGAGGTGACAAAGAGAAATAAGGAACTAATACAACTATCGATGGTGAATAAGAAAGAGGTGCTAGTATCTCATGAATATGAAGTTCCAAAAGGATCATATTTGAATGATGAGGCACAATTAATTTTACCCCAGACACTAGAATTTCAATGTATGGACAAAGAGAAAGATGTGTGCACGATTGAACAATCAAGTGAAATAATTAATGAAATTGATTATGTGGGGTGTGTACATGTTAATGACATCAAAGATGAACAAAACACTAGTTTTTTGTTAGATGTATTGCCCTCTTTTGTCCCTATCATTGATAATGAAGATACTAATATTTTTCTACATAAGTGCGACTTAGACTTTGTTGTGCCTAGTGACAATATTTTTGAAATAAATTCTAGTACAATCAATGATTTTCAATTTAAAGACCTTACCCTTAAAGAGTGTGAAGATGGTGATTATTTGGATGTATATGAGAACTTGTTTATTTGGTACAAGGATTGTTGTCTTTCTCATGTGGAGTGTGCTTCTATAAGGTCACCGGATATTATTGTTTCTATGCTTGAATATGAGGTGCATCATGGCTTTGTTTTTAGTAGCATATATGACACAACAAATTATCTAAATGAGTTTGAAACAAAGACAATTTGAGGAATTTAGTTCTTCAGATGAGGTGTCTCAAAATGACAATTCTTATGTTGATAATGGTAATGAGTGTGTGGATCAAATATTTGATATAGGCATAGGATGCATCAACATGTGTGATGGTGATGTATGTAGGCCACTTATTATCCAAGGGCTTAATGAAGGTAATAATGATGATGAGGATTTCCTTTTTGAGCTTCATGCTTCTACTATTGTAGATGATGGTGTCCTTGAATTATAATCCTCTATGTGGGTCCAAAATGCATATGATAATAATGTTGAGTTGATATTCCAAAAGGAAGATCAACATGTTGCTTTGCTTGATAATGTACTAGAGCTCCAATTCTTTCAGTTTGATTTGCAAGAGGGAGATTTTCTTTGCACAAATCAATAATGTAATTAGGCACACTTTTCTTTACCATGTGAATTATATTATTTTATTTTGACCTCAATTATAATAAGAAGGTGAGTGGATATGGAAACAATGTGTTCATGTGCGAGGGGAGTCTACTTCCTCCCATGAGTTTTAATTATTTTGATGCTAACTTGGTTTTAACAAAAATTTCCCCTCCTAATGTGTGAATGCATGGTATGTTATGGAATAGGTCTAGTACCTATTATTTATGGTTTCCCTATAGTGGTGATGTTGAAGGTGGAATTTACAAGTTGGTGCATGCAAATAGGAAGTTACAATTATTGCATCTAAGTGAGGGGAGTAGCTTCAAGTTTTAAGGGAATTCAATTCATTTAATATGATTGTGTTTGATAGAGGCACGTAGATGTAGCATCTTGTTCATGGATATGTTCCATGAGTGTTCATGTAGGGTCTAACCTACAAATAAAGTGGTAAGTAATTGAGAAGCTATATCTTCAGATTTATGTTCCTTCATGTCATTGGTTTCAAGTTGTTGTCCTTGTATATATTGTGTTCTTGTAAATATTATTGCCTTTGTGTAGTAATGACCCTTGTTTTCATGATGTTGTGTGAGTTATTTTTGGTACCTGTTATTCCCTATTTTTGTTCTGCTCCTAGACATCTAGATTCTCACTATGCCTGCAAGAGACACACGTCCCTAATTAGAGCCAATTTTGGCACCCACTTTTATGTGTTTAATTTTTTCTTTGTTGTGCTTCGTAGGTTATGTTTTTACTCTATCTACCCTTCGTTAATAACCGATTTGAGAAGTCTTCAATTGGGTCCCTTATATTGAGTAATTATCTAAGAGTATTCATTCAAAGTGTCTATCAAATATCCTTAGTAAAATTTGTTATAGGGTGATTTTATGGTCAATGCCTTGTAATTTTTCTTTTCTTTGGGCTACTTTGCAAATTTTTGAGATTTTAGGGTTTCTCATGTCATCATGTTGGTCTAATCTGTCATCCATGGCATACCATCCATAACAAGTTTGATTCTCCCCTCAAGCCTATTTTCCTTGAAATATGAGATTTTGGGTTTGGTCATTCATGCATCCTTTCCTCAACTGCCAACTCTACTTCCCAAAATTCCACTCTGTAAAATTTCAAGATTTCAAGGTCTCTCATGTCATCATGTTGGTCTAACATATCATCCTTGGCATGTCATCCTTGACAAGTATGATTTTTCTATTTTGGGGTTTCTCATACCTTCATGCTTGTTGAACTTTCGGGGCATTTTTTCCTTCTTCCCCCTTTGGCATGCAAAGTCTCAAAACTCCATCACTCGAATGAAAAGCTCTACCTACCTTCCCACACAACCCAAGATGTCATTAATGATCTCAAAATGAACATGATTTGACAAGTGATGATTCTTAGAGGCCTCTTGGTACCTTTGGGTCCCTCTAAGACATGGATAGTGTACAAAAGAATATGGTTGTTGATGTAAGGGGTATGGCTTCATGTGTATGGCCATGTGAAGGCAATGCAAGCAAACATGGGAAGCCTATACAATTTTAGATGACCATGGTTGTCTCCCTAAGGTCTCTAGACAGTGTTGAAATATATATTTTCCCAAATAAACAAAGACAAAAGAAGGATAAGAATTTACAAAGACAAGTTGCATAGCCAACAAAGGACGATACTCATAGGAAGCCCTTAGGTTATGGTTTCCAATTCTGGGTGTAGATATTTTTGCATTGTAATGATTTGGATTTTTCCTAAACCTGTAAAAACACTTGTAAGATTTGAATATTGATTGATTAAAATAAAAATCAACCTTATTTGAGTGTATCCTTATGTATTGTATGCATTTCTGGATTTATGTTGTTTAGTTTTTCAATCAAAAGTCTATAAAATCATTGCAAATCTTTTACAAGGTATCTTTTCAACATAATAAAGGAATTGTATGGGTATGCTTAATGATTACTAAGTAGACTCTCTTAATATTTTGCAACCATCTGTTATTTTTTTGAATGTATGTGTAGATCCTAGCTTGTTTATGCATCCTAAAAAATAGTCTTTTGTAATATCTTGATTAAGATATCACCTAAGGTTATGTTATTAAATGTTTGACTAAATTCAAAGAATCTATTTCCCAATGGATAAAGGAATCAATCTATGACTAGTTTTATCTCCCATCATCCTCAACACACTCAAAATACATCAACTCAAACACCTTTTAGCTTTATTTCTTTGTGTTTCACTGACATGTCTAAATGAATATAACAAGACAATGGTGTATTATAAACACATTCTTAAACACTTATATGAAAAATTATCTATCAATAAGGTGTTCATTCTTACATCTCCAAATTAGCATATAGGTATATTATGACACCAATATTGGGATACATTGTGCAGTGCATATAGTTTGTTGTAAGGAAGTGTTTAGTCTTTCAATCACCAAATCAACACCTTAGGGAAAACCCCCCTTGGTCTTGTATAGCCAAAAGTGAAGGAGATATTAGCCACCTCAATCATTGGTCCTTAGTTTCCCAACTTTAAAATAGATTTGTGGTAATTTTCCTAGGTTTGACACCTTCAAAACTTGGAAGATTATCAGACCTTAGGGATTTGAGGCCTACAACTCAAATCATTCAGGGATAAAATCATTTTTTCCATTGTCGGTGAAGTGTGATCTTGGTGCATATTTGAAACTCCTTTGCAACTTGATTACCAGTTTTAGCCATTCGATTTTATTTGGGTAAGTTTGGCATCCTGTCAAATTACACCAACAAATTGGCACCTTTGCCAAGGAAAAAGTACTTTGGTTCTAGAAAAACCTCTGCAAGTCAAAATAGGGAAGTATTCTTGTCTGGTATTTGAAGTATTAGCTACTGGAAAATATTTTGTCTCTTTCGAGTGAAGCATGGCAACTTTGTTTCGGTCAACTTAGAATTAATAATCATATTAAGAGGCTTTGTGATGGAAAGAAGAAATCATCCCATGTACAAACAAGGAGAAAATGAAGCTTCCACTAGTGCACAAATACATTCATCTTGGGAAGCTCTAAGTAATGGTAAGTCACTTAGACATACCCCTCGAATCTCAAAAGTTTGTTCTACAGGTAGCAATAATTCATGCATAGATTTTAGGAATTGGCACTTATATACTTCTGAAGATTTAAGTAGCAACATAATTAGGAAATATAGATAAATTTCCAGGATTGATTACGAAGAAAGAAGTGAAATGGTTGTTGGTAGAGAGACAAGGATACATATTGTAATGTGTATCATGATTTTTGATATTTCTCTTCTCCCAACACATCATATGATTGTAATGATGAACTATATGGATTGTTGGATCAAGTGAAAAGGGGGCCACAAAGAAAAATGGCAATTGTTGAGCAAAAAGAAACCCAATTAGAACAAAAAAATTGTATGCTTCTTGATAGGATGAATGTAGATAAATTCTATGATGCACATAACTTTGGCATGGGTTATCAGGATATAAAAACATATGATACATTCCAATATCTTCTTCCTCTCAATATTTCATGCAAAGAAGAAGTTAAACATAAGAAGGTGTTACACCATCTTAGGAAATAACAAAAACAACTTCTTACAAGCATTAGGTTGCAAGAATCTCAACTTGCCACCCTTAGGAATCTAAGTGCCCTTTCAATGAGTAAAGAGGAAGACATTCATTATGAGGAGGATTGTTCTCAATACTATGAAGAAGAGTATGATTAGTATGGTGCATCAAGATAGGACTCCACATATGGAGAAGATGAATATAATGATTATGATACAACTTATCTAGGTTTTCAAGATATACGTAGTGTTGATGAAGAACATTATGAATTACCCTTTCACAACATAGAATATTCTAGGGAACTCGTCCAACTTTACCCAGATAGTCCAAGAAACCAGGTGAAGACAAAGTAGTTCATACAAATGTAGCAATGATGCAAGTAAAAATTGAGCATCAATTGAGAGTTGAACGTGTTCCTACACTAAGTAATGATACTATTGTTAAATAAGAGGAAATTTCCATGAGAAGAAATAACAAATCAAAGTGTGCAAAAGTTAGATTAATGACAATGGTGTTGCAAAGAAGGTGATAGAGAGAAATAAGGATCTAATGCAATTGTGGGTAGTGAAGAAGAAAGAGGTACTAGAAACTCATGAGCATGAAGTTCCAAAAGAAGAAGATTTGAATGATGAGGAAAAATTAATCCTACCCCGATCACTAGAAATGCAATGTATGGAAAAAGAGGAAGATGTGTGCATGATTGAACAATCAAGTGAACTAGTTCATGGAATTGAATGTGTGGGGTGTATACATGTTTATGATATCAAGGATGAACAAGAAAATAGATTTTTGTTTGATGTATTTCCCTCTTTTTTCCTTGTCATTGATAATGAAGCTACTAATATTTGTCTGCATGATTGCGACATAGACTTGGTTGTGCCTAGTGATGAAATTGTTGAAATAAATTCTAGTACAATCAATGGTTTTCAATTTGAAGACCTTACAATTGAAGAGTGTGAAGATGGTGATCATGTGGATGCATTTGAGAACCTGTTGATTTGGTGTACGGCTTGTTGTCTTCCTCAGGTAGAGTGTGCTTCCATAAGGTCACTAGATATTGTTGTTTCTATGCTTGAAGATAAAGTGCATCATAGATGTTTTATTAGCAACATATATGGCACAAAAAATTATCAAAATGAGTTTGAAACAAAGATATAATTTGAGGAATTTAGTTCTTCACGTGAGGTGTCTTAAAATACCAATTCTTATGTTGATAATGGTAATGAATGTTTGGATCAAATGTGATATAGGCATAGGATGCATCAACATGTGTGATGGTGATGTATGTTGGTGACCTATTATCTAAGGGCTTAATGAAGATAATAATGATTATGATGCTTTCCTTTTTGAGGTTCATGCTTCTACTACTATAGATGATCGTGTCCCTAAATTAGAATCATCTCTATGGGTCCAACATACATATGATAATAATGTTGAGTTGATATTATAAAAGGAATCTATCAACATGTTGCTCATCTTGATAATGTTCTTGGGCTTCAATTCTTTCAATTTGATTTACAAGCAGGAGATTTTCTTTGCACAAATAAAAAATGTAATTAAACACATTTTTTCTTTACCGTGTGAACTGGAGGTATTTTATTTTGATCTCAATTCAAATAAGAAGATGAGTGAATATGGCAAAAATGTGCTCACGTGTGAGGAGAGTCCACTTCCTCCCATGAGTTTTTATTTTATTTTTTTATGTTGACCTACTTGTAATAAATTCTTCCCCCATTACTATGTGCATGCATGGTATGTTATGGAATAGGTCTAGTACCTATAATTTACGGTTGCCTTGTACTGGTGTGTTGAAGGTGGGATTTTCCTTCACTATTTGGGGATCATTTACAAGTTGGTGCATGTAGATAGGAAGTTGCAATTGTTGCAGCTAAGTGAGGGAGGTAGCTTCAAGTTAAGAGAAGTCAATTCCTTTAAAAGGATGATGTTTGATCTATAGAGGCAAGTAGATGTAGCAGCATTTCATGTCTATGTGCCATGAGTATTCAAGCAAGGTGTAACCTACAAAATAAAGTGGTGAGTTCTTATGTAGAAATATCTTTAAAGTTATGTGCCTTCATATCATGGGTTGCAAATTGTTGTCATTGTACATATTGTGTTCTTGTACATATTGTTGCCTTTATGTAATCATTACCATTGTTTGTCATGATGTTGTGTGAGTTATACTTGATCCCTATTGTTCCCCATTTTTTGTTTGCTCCTAGAGATTTGGATTTCATTGTGCCTACAAGAGATACACCTACCCAACTAGAGCCAATGTTGGCACCCACTTTATGTGTTCAATTTTTGCTTTGTTGTGCTTCATAGGCTATGTTTTTTACCCTATCCGCCCTTTGTTAATAACCAATCTAAGAAGTCTTCAGTTGGGTCCCATATGTTGAGTAATTATCTAAGGGTATTCATTCAAAGTGTGTTTATCAAATATCCTTAGTAAAATTTGTCATAGAGTGTTTTTGTGTTCAATGCCTTGCAATTTTGCTTTTCTTTGGGCCACTTTGTAATTTTTTTGGATTTCAAAGTTTCTCATGTCATCATACTGGTCTAACCTGTCATCCCTGGCATGCCATCCTCGAAAAGTCTAATTTTCCCCTCTAAGATGATTTTCCTTGAAATATGAGATTATGTGTTTGGTCATTCACACATCCTTTCCTCAATTGCCAACTTTCCTTCCCAAAATCCCAGTTTGCAAAAATTGAGGATTTTGGGGTTTCTCATGTCATCATGCTGGTCTAACTTATCATCCCTTGCATGCCATCCTTGACAAGTCCGATTTTGAGATTTTAGGGTTTCTCATACCCTCATGCCTGTCATAGTTTCAAAGCTTTTTTTCCTTCTCCCTATGGCATGCAAATTTTCAAAACTCTGTCATTTGAACAAAAAGCCTTACCTACCTTCTTGCACAACCTAGGATGCCATTAATGGTCTCAAAATGAACATGATTCGACAAGTGATGATTCTCAAAGGTCTCTTGGTACCTTTCAGCCCCTCTAAGATAGGGATAGTGTACAAAATCATATGGTTGATGATATAAAGTGCATGACTTCATGTGTATGGCCATGTGAAGGTGATGCAAGTGGGCATGGGAAGCCTATACAATCTCAAATGGCCATGGTTTTTTTCCCCAAGGTCTCTAGATGGTGTTGAAAGATATTTTTTCCTAAATAAACAAAGAAAAAAGGAGGATATTTTTTTATAGAGAGGAGAAGTTGCAAAGCCAGTAGAAGAAAGATACTCACAAGAAGCCCTAGGGTTTCGATTTCCAATTCTAGATGTAGTTGTCTTTGCATTGTAATGATACAGGTTTTTCTCAAACTTGTAATAACACTTGTAAGCTTTGAAGATTGATTGATTAAAGACAAAATCAACCTTAGTTGAGAGTCTCCTTATGCACGGTATGCATTTTTGGATGTATGTTGTTTAGTTTTTCAACCAAAAGTCTGTAAAATCCTTGCAAACCTTTTGCAAGGTATCTTTTCAATATAATAAAAGAAGTGTATGGGTATGCTTAAGGCTTACTAAGTAGACTCTATTAATATTTTGCAACCATCTATTATTTTTTTGAATGTATGTATAGAGCCTAACTTGCCTATGCATTCTAAAAAGCATAGTCTTTTATAATATCTTGATTAAGATATCACCTAAATTTATGTTATTATATGTTTGATCAAATTCAGAGACTCTATTGCCCAATCGATAAAGACACCGATCTATGATTGGATTTCTCTACCATCATCATCAACACACTATAAGTACATCAACTCAAACACCTTTTAGTTTTTTTTTTTTTGTGTTCTTGAATGGATATGACAACACAAGGGTGCATCATAAACACATTCTTAGACACTTATATGACATATTATCTATTAATAAGATGTTCATCCTTATATCTTCAAACTAACACATAAGTATATTGTAACTCCAATATTGGGATAATTGTGCAGTGGGTATAGTTTGTTGTAAGGAAGTGTTTAGTCTTTCGATTATCAATTCAAAACTTTAGGAAAAAACCCCCCTTGGTCTTGCAAAGCTAGAAGTGAAGGATTTCTTACCCACCTCAACCATTGGTCCTTAGTTTCCCAACCTAAAGACAGGCTTGTGGTGGTTTTCCCAGGTTTGACACCCTTGGCACTTGTAAGATTATCAGACCTTAAGGATTTGGGGCCTACAACTCAAATCACCAACAGTAAGTCCTATCATGTTAAACAACTACCATTAACTTCTTAACAATGGTTTATTCACACTTCCATCTCATTTAAATTTTGTGTAATATAAAAAATATTTCAGATTCCACTGTTAAAATACACATTATAACATCACTTATTTAAAATATTTATACTTTTTCAATATAATGATTCTTTTCAATTTTTTCTACCACATTAAGATTTGATTAAAAGTAAATTAGATTACACATGTAATTATATTAAAGAGTCTTCTATTTGTTGTGGATAGGATTATGAATATGGATACAACAAAAATTGACTTTCAAGTTACTTGATTATAAAAGTTTAATTATAAAGATCTTAAAGTATTTTGGATTTAGATTAGGTTTACCAAAACTTGTATTCATTATAATGCACTATCTATCAAGCAGTTTGATTTAACTATTTATTTCTTACACATACAAAAAGATTCATATAATATTTTTTTTAAAACAAGATAATTGTTACATGCACTTTGGAATATATTAAAGTATGTAATTGATAAATATTTGCATACAATCAAAAGTCTCTAGTTAATACGATTCTAACTTGCTAAACAATCTTATATTTTAAATTACAACTTCAAAATTCCTTTCTTCGTGGCAAACTCTATGGTCTCTTTAAACGCTTGTTCCAAACTATATGTGTAAGAGAAGCCCATATCCAACAATTTTTTTGACGAAATTGACACAAATTTATTAACTGGATCTTCCTCATCCAACCTGCAAAAAGAGCAAAAAAATTCTTACAACTAAAGATCTGCACTAGACCAAAAAAAAACCTTGAAGATCTACTTACTTAATTGAAACATTTAGTTGTTTAGTGAGATATTCTTTGAGAGAATTGAGGCTTCTAGAATCAACAGAGCAAACATAGCGTCCTTGTGCACTGGGATGTTCCATCAAAAATATGTGGGCATTGCATAAATCATCAACATGAATTATTGCTATGGATCCCATTGTAAATTGAATAAACTTTAGCGATTCATAGAACCAATCATTTCCTGCCAAATCATGTCATATAAGAAGTGTACATAATTATATACATATGTAAACATCTAATCATTTTATACCTGCAATTAGACTAATAATGGTTGGAAAATCTATCAATAAACATATAGATATCTTTTTACCTTTAATTAGGCTAATATTGTTTTGAAATATGCATAGATAAACATAGAGACATTTCATACCTCCAACTAATGATAGAATTGTTTGGGAAGATGTAAAAGCAGGTGTGGTTGTAAGCCAAGGCCCAATCACAGTAGGTGGTAGGACGGTCACAACCTCAAGCTTGTTATCAGCACCATATTTAAGGGCCTCTTGTTCTGCTAAAGTCTTGGCAACCATATACCAGGCCAATTTATTTGTCTGAGACTTAAGGAAATTTAGAGGACTCCAACATGATTCATCAAGGCATGGAGAGGCTAATTCCCCCTTGTCATTCAATGGACAGGCTGCTGAAACAGATGAAGTGAAAACCACTCTTCTAACAGATTTAGCTCTTGTGCAGGCTCTCATGACATTCAGTACTCCATTTACAGCAGTCACAACAAAATCTTCCTGCAGCCCACCAGTTCATGTCTCTAGCAAATAGATAGTCTGTAAAACAATGATTTGAAATTGATTAAATTAGTAATTACCAGAGATTTTTCTTTAGCACCCATAGGACCGGCCACATGAAAAACTCCTTGACAGCCCTCCACTGCAGAATCAAAACTGCCCTCTTCCAGGAGATCTGCTTGGAAGAGCTTAAGCCTCTCTGCTGCCCCTGCCAGACCCAACAAAGGCCCACTTTTTGCCTCGTCTCCTGCAGTTTTAAGTTTAATCATTACATTTAATCCAGTCAAGTTCTACTGTACATATGTAGATGGTATAAAAATGGGTTCAAGGAAAATTCACCATCAGTAATTTATCTCAATAATTCATCGAGTCATGACAAATTCACAGCGTGTACAATTCACCATCAGTAATTCATCGTGTGGCGGCGATGAATTGTTGATGATGAATTGTACATGTGATAAATTTGTCATGATGATGAATTGTTGATAAAAAAAATTTAAAAAAAAGTACCTGAGTCTCTGAGAGTAGCATGTACTGTGTAACCAGCTTGAAGAAGATTCTTGACAAGCCATGATGCAATATATCCCCCTGCTCCAGTCACACAGACAACCCTTACACCATTTTCACCTTCATTATCCATGGTGGGAATGCTTGTCCTTGACATTTTAGGAAACCCTTCCATCCCTCAATTTATAAGTTTTTTTGAGGGTTTTTTCAAAGTGTCAGTGGCTGTTCAGGTCTGAAAAGGGCCCATTTTGTTTATTGCAGAGAAGAAAATTGCTGCCCATTTTGGGTCCATTGTTTGACTATAGTGATAGGTTAAACCAATCTTATCAAGTGCGTTGCAGGTTTGACATGAACTTCAGAATAGGAAGAAAAAAGATTATATAAAACATTTGCAAGGTAGAAAAAATTTTCACTGATATTTTGTATATATTTTTTAATACACAACTCTTTGACAAAGCACTCCCATTTCATTTTCAATTGACATACCATTGATGGACGAAGTCTGCACGACTGGTGAGATTATTCATTTTGTCATTACATGTTGACATATTTTTTAAATAATGTATTTTTTTAAAATTTATTGTTTGTTTTTTAGTTGATTAAACTATTTTTTATTTTTTTATATATTAATTTAATTTTTAATATAATTATATTATATTATTATTATCAATCTTAAGACATCATGTGTGTTATAGAGAAACTAATACAATATATCATCATCATAAACATCTTTTTTTTATTGTTATTAAATTATAAAGAAGAAAATGACTAATATGGTTATTAAGAATATGGTTGTCTTATCACAAAGGTGTTCTAGAAGTTGTCAACAATTACATTTTGTCAAATTTTGAACATGATTATTTATCTTGCATTGTGAGGCATTCTGAATCTAAAAAGGTGTTCGCATAAAATCAGTTTGGAAGATTATGCAAATTCAAATTTTCATAAATCTATTAGGAAAAATCCACGTCCTTATTTTCCAAGTAAAATGTCCACATGTTGTTTGTTGCTCATTCAAAATCACAAACCATTCTTCCCCTTTAGTAACATGTTTAGTTGAGCCTAAGTTGATATACTAGATGTTTTTTCATCTTTGGTAATTAGGTACAACTGGATGTGCATTCAAATGAACTCATCAATTTCTTCTCTATCATTGATGGTATTATTTTAAATTTTTGGTTGGAATATTTGTTAATTATTTTTATTCTTTTGTGCCAACCCACTAGATCAACAATTCTTGGTGGCATGGGTTCTTTCACAAATAAGGCATTTATATCTTTGTTGCGAGATTTGGCTTTATTTTTTAGTATACATTTTTTGTTGCTGTCAATTAGACTATCACTATGTCTCATGTTGTTGTATTTGCTTTCTTTTTTGCTTTGAAGAGTGTGATCTCTCTCTTCTTCATCTTAAATTGTTGTGAGTTGGATTTCCTCTAGTTAAAGTAGTCCAACCAATTCCCCATATGTGAAATATCTATCAATTATATCTAAATATGAAACAAAAAATGTCTATATGATGGAGAAAGAAATAAAAGAATAATCAAAACAAGTTTACTATCACCAATGATTTTTTATACATCTAACTAATTTTTATATGTTTCAAACACAACAAGAATCCTTAAACCTTTTCACCTTCTCACATCTTGGCAGGTTGTATCAACTCTATGAGGTCCAACACTTTGGCTTTGTTGTTTGCCTTAAAAATTATTTGTAACTTCAACCAAGTTCCATGAGTTATTTGGATATTTTGAATATGTGTCTACACAAGTTCATCTATGAAAAGAGTGATAAACACCAATATCTTTTTGTTCATTCTATTCCTAGAGGCTTTATTTTTATTATAATATTTGGGTTCTTTTATGGGGCCCTATCTGAACACAATACTAACAAAACAACCAGACAATTTAAATAAAACACCTATGCAAACTACCCATGCAGGGTTGATAGGCATAAAACTAGAGAAAGAACCATACACACCCTATACTACAGGCATAACTAAGACAATAAAAACTTGCATAAACAAACATAGCATATGTATTAGTGAGCATGAATAAAAACTAGACATAAAGAGAACCCTTATATAGCCATGTCACAAACACATCCACACTCCATGTTACAACTCTAAGACCCTCCATTGGGACACCCCCACATCACTTGGAATCAATCTCCATTGATCATAAACCTTATTTGTGACTCCATTACTAAACAAAAGAACCACATCAACCATAGTTGGCCTCACAAGTGCATAATCCTCCAAACCAGCTATATGAACATGCTTTATGGGTTCAACAATTGTAATGTCCCTTTCGTTAATTAATTTAATTTGAGGGTGTTTAGTTCATTTTAAAGCCTTGGGTGAGGTTTTGAGCTTCCTCATTTTATCATGCCTTTCCTTTGTCCTCTTCTTTCTCACTTTCTCAATCCTTTGCCTTATGCATGTTTTAAGGATTTCCCTCACCTTGGTACCTTTTTCCTTAGGTTCCCCATTCCCTAAACCCTCACATTGTCTTATCCACTAGGATTTTAGGTCTTCTCCTACCAACATCTCTTTCATTCATTTCCCCAAGCCCCACTCCTTTTTGCATCTATTATTGCCAAATCTTGATCCCTACTCATTTATATATCAAGTATCTCTAAATCATGATCCATGGTCCTTCCTACATTAGGTATCATCAAATCCTAATCTTGATCCTTCCTACATAAGGTATCTCAAAATATTGATTCTCACTCCTTGTATCAAGTATCTCTAAATCCTAATTCATGTTCCTTCCTACATTGGGTATCACCAAATCCTAATCCCCACTCCATAGTGCATTAGGTATCATCAAATCTCAATCCTTGCTCCTTTATGTATTGGGTATCTCTAAATCCTTATCCTTGGTCATTCCTATATCAAGTATCATCAAATTCTAATTCGTGTCCCTTCCTACATTAGGTATATGTGAATCTCAAACCCTACATTCCCTCCTAGAATTTTTCTTTCCTCACATCACTACGTGGGGTATCATGTTTCCCAACTCCTACCCCCATCATGCTTCCCTCTACTAAACCTTTAGGGTTTCACTTACTAAACTTCCCTCTTGTAAGATTGTTTGCAAGGATCTCATTCACTACTTCCTCATTACCTTGACATTCCTTCTCCTCGATCATATACAATTTTACTTCACCTTGTATCCCAACATCCTTGCATCGCACTCCCTAGACCCTCAACTTTGAACTAATGGAGATCTAAATGCTAGTATACCAAGTGAAAATAATTTGAATGGAATCATGACTCCTAATTCCCTGATTCTTGTTGTAATTGCACCCTTCAACATGTGAATCCTTGAACCCCCACCATTCAAACTAAAAACCCCACCTACCACCTTGCATGGCCTAGGATACCATTAATGGCTTCAAATGGATGTGATAAGACTAAGGAATAATTTCTAATACTTATCAACATTTATGGGCCCCTTAAATACATGGTTTGTGTACAAATACATATAGTTGCTAGTGTAAAGGGAATGATTTTACATACATGACCATGTGAACATGTTGCTAGCAAGCATGGGTGAACTATACACTTGCAATTGATCCTTTATCTCCCTCCAAGACCACTTGATATGGATCTGGGCATGAGATTTTAGGCCCTAATTTAGGCCTTCAATCTTTATATAATTTAAAGGAAGACTCACCAAATTTCATCTTTTTGCCAATTTATTAATCAAAACCAAACTAGTTTGAGAACTTGCATTCATCTATTAGATTTTAGGATGAAATCCCTTGGATTTATGATATTAGAGGATGAAAACACTGATTTTACGAAGGTAATATCACATAGAGTTTATAATTTATGTTTATGTTATGTCATTCTATCAAGTATTTGTACGTTATTTATTTGAAATATTTGTATATCTGAATAAAAAACTTAGTTCCAACTTGTGTGTGAATATTTTACTATTTAAGCAATCTAGCTCTAGGCCATCACAATGGTATCAAAACACATTAATTTTTGTTTAGGATGCCAACACTCCTTACAAACCTATAATGTATAAATTTTAACTCTAACGAAGGAACACTAGTATTCCTTGAAAGTAAATCCTATACCCTACACTCAGATGAATCTTCTATTCTCAAACAACTAGATTATCCTTTTATTACAATTGAAATAAATAACTTAACAATAAATTATGAGTTTAATATTAAATACTATGTTGTTACAAATTGGTGAAAATATTTCACAACTAAAGATGAATTAAAATTTAATATCAACAAAATCAAAAAGTGGGATGGAGCGACACTCTAGAGTTGTTGCACAAGTGTTTTGCTTCCATTTTTTAAATAATAGAGCTAGAATTTGAAATGGCTCTCCCGCTCTTTGCTGGAACGGCTATCCCACTCACTGTTCAAACCCTCTTGCTTTTTGCGGATGGTGCGTCGTTGGCTTCTGGTGCGCCATTGGCTTCTAGTGCGTCGTTGGCTTTTGGTGTGTCATTGGCTTCTAGTGCATTGTTGTCTTTTGATGTGTCGTCGACTTCTGGTGTGTTGTCGGCTTCTACTAGGTCAGATTTTGTCGTTGTTGGGTTGTGTGTTGTTGGCTCACAAGTGTCTGCAGATGGTTCACTGCATGTTGTTGGGTCACCGTTGGTATCTCCTGATGATTCATGACCTGTGCTAGGTGGATTTGTTGCTTCTAATTTTCCTCCTTTCGGGTCTGGGTCATCGCACGTGGATGTCCCTCTTTCATGCCCTGCTTTCAGTCCTTTGCTAAGGTGGTTGGTTCTAGTGGTAAAAATTCCTTCTTCTTCTCTTCCCTCTTTTAATGGTAAACCCTTACGGTGCTCTTCTTCTACCCCTACTATTATTTGTGGATAGGAGGTGTTGGATAAAGAAGATTATTTCTCTCGGTCTGCTCTTATTTGTAGATTTAATGGTTTATGGTCGTCTCTCCCAAATCTTCACAAATGGGTTTTAGAGTCTTGGAGGAATATTGTTGAGGATAGGATTGAACTCTATCCTTCAGCTAGGGGTTTCTTTGTGGCTGATTTTCAATCTGAGAAGGATAGGACTCGGGTGTTAGAAGGGGGTGTTTGGTTGTGGGGAAAGCACTCGCTTTCTCTTTAGCCTTGGCTCCCTTCTTTCAACCCTCTTTTTGAATCTATCAGTGTTGTTCCTACCTGGGTTAGACTTCCTAACCTATCTCTTCAGTTTTGGACTCCTTCTTGCTTGAGTCTATTGGGAATGCTATTGGTGTGTTTGTTATGGTTGATTCATCTTCTCTTATCTATGATCATCCTACTTTCACCTGCATTCTTGTGGCCTGTCCAACACTCTATCATGATCCTTTGGGGAAGAAAAGGTTGCAAAGAAAAAACCTCTAGCACTGGGATAAAGGTCAATCTGTCCAGAAACAATAGGCTTCCAAGAAACAGAAACCCACTCATGGAGATCAGGAAGAGAGGGCCACAAGTTGTTAAACCTACATACCACACCCTAACACACATAGAAATCCTCATTCTCGGCAACCTCGGGCCCATAGACCACAACAGGGGAGGCTCGGGCACAAGGCAAAGGTCAAACCCTAGTCAGAGTCGTAGCAGGCATAGATCAAATACAGTCCTTTGAAACTGCATTAGAAAATGACTTATGTTACCCACCAGTAGCAAGACCACCAGCAACAAGAACAAAAGGTTGCACCTCAAAGAGAAGAGGAGCAAAGGGAACACAACCATCATTTTCCAGTAAAGAAACATCAAGTACCCCCAAAGTAGCAGAGGGAGTCCCAACCACTAGATCCTTGCAGGCAACCCAACCACCAGACCTCCTGCCCAGCTCAGCACCCACAGATGACAAAAACTTCCCAATCCCACAACCATTCGTAGAGGGCTCAAGCCCATAGATCATCGTGCCCATAGAAACTGACGTGTCCTCAGGAATAGTGAACCAGTCCACGAAAGGTCGTTGCACAACACTCTTCCTCTTCCCGCTCAGAGACATTTCAATAGTATTTCTCAATGTTACTATTAAAGCCTAGGTTCTTTTTGTTGTACCCAAAATGAAATTTTTGGCATTCTACTTAAATTGAGATAAACAATGTAAAAATGTCGTCAAAAGTATGTTTTAGGTCAAAACAAACATGAAGTCTTTGTGGGTTTCTGTCAAGGAACCTATGGTTAAAATTTTGAAAATCTAAAAATTAGGGTTTTATGCCCCTATTTTTAGGGAAACCCTTAAAAATAGGACCTTCCCAGAAATTATTGAAAATGATTTTGATAGGGTTAATTGACTTCACAATCACACTGATCAAGTCAAAATCATCAAAAGATATGTTTTACTTTGGTGGGTCTATTTCTATTTTTCAGGAACAAAGTTAGGAGCTCCGCAGCCATTAATGGCAGATTGGCCAGTACCAGGTGTTGAAGGCTAAGCTTCAAGAACTCCAACAAAGAAGCTATGGTAGAAAAGGATGAAAATGATGTTGTTCAATGAAGGAGATTCTCAAAACGAAAAAGGCCAAAATTTGGCTAACTCTGGAAGGTGCACGTTTTGCTACCAAGGCAAAACACAGTCCAAAGGCTAAAAGAGCCCCTCTTGAAGAAAGGCGCCCTTGGATCTCAGAGGGAAAATTTAATCATTTGACATCTTCAACTCAGTCATCCTCTTCACTTTCATTCTTGCTCGAGAATGAAACAATCAACAAGATCATCTAATTCAGGGATCATTGACCAGTTGTCAGCAAAGTATGGAGGATCCATCAACAACGAAGATGTCAAAACAGAAAGCTTCATGGTAAAAGCGCCCCTGCTAGCCAGGGGCGCCCCTCAGTTACAGGCACCATATGAATCCATCTGCTATAGCTCTATACATGATATATTTCCAGCTTCCTCCCAGCTACGTGATCAATCTGACAGCAGGTCCACAAGACACACCAAATGATCACGAGTTGAGATCAAGCAGAAAAAGACAAAATTGAAGAACTGGAAAGATAAGCTAGAAAATGGCTAAGGCATGGCTAAAAGCACCCCTCTTAAAGAAAGGCGCCCTTTCTTTAAGGCATGCAGATGCAGCCTGAATGCTTACTACTCTCCAGAACAACCTTCTCAACTACGATCAATCTCGACAACGAGATTGTCAACGAAAGGATCCGATAACTGAATCATCTAATGATTGAGATCAAGGCAGGCAGTTTTCAGAGTAGACAAAACCAGTCAACAAGCTAAAAGCGCCCCTGCTAGACAGGGGCGCCCTTGAGTTTGAAGGACATAAACTCACTGTCTTCAACTGAGAAGTCAATCATCCAGTGCAGGACCAAGCTAGCTACCCGATGCATTGTCAAGTAGAGTCATCTGACTCATCCATCAATGGGAATGTCAGGTCAAAGCATGGAGGGTCTGAGAAGGCCAAAATGAAGAACAGTCAATGAAAATTGACTAAGGCACAGCCAAAAGCGCCCCTCTTGAAGAAAGGTGCCCTTCATTCTAGAGGCTCAAACTCAATTTTTTGAGTTAATCTCTCCCAGGCATATCTCGTCAAGTTGATCCCATCTCAACAACGGATCCATCAGCAACTGCTGAAGATCAACTGAGCAACCAGGATCAAAGATCAAATAGAGGCACTTCAGCCTGCAAAAATAATCAAAACTCCAAAAGGGATGCCTAAGAAAGTCAAAAGCAAATGTTGACTTGAGTTAGCAAATTTTGGAGGCAAAAAGAGGCCAAACACTCCACAATCAATGGAAATCACCTTTTTGAACTCCAAATCAGGCTCAATCATGAGTTGGATGCTCAATTGATGCTTGCAACTCCAAATTGACATATCAAAGCATCTAGGCATCCATTATTCATTATTTCTTTGCAGGTTGAGGAGCTCAAGAATGAATATTTTTCTTCTCCAACATTTTTGAAGATTTGACAGAGGGCTTTTCATCGTTCTTCATATTTTTGAAGATCTGTTGCACAGAGGGATTATTTATCAGAGTTTGCATCAAAAGGCATGATTCTTCCAAATTGACAGTTTATAACTTTCAATCCATCTTCTGTCTACTTCCTCTATTTTTGTCTATATTTCTTTGCATGTCATAGGAAACGACAAATTATCTCAGATTTGGCCAACTGGGTATGATCAACACAACTTTTTCAACAAAACCCACATGTTGGATTTTTCCAGAAAAAGTAGCACTGCTGCCCCTATTTTTTAGGGTTTTCGAAAAAAATCATAATTTTGAAAATCAAACAAACTAGGTTTGCTCAACTCTAAAGCACGAACAAAACCCATGTGTTGGATTTTTTCGAGAAAAATCACTTTCTGGTGCCTTGCTGCCTCTGCCACCGAAGGGCTCTTGCATGTCATAGAAAAACACGTTTTTTTGAATTTTTGACGATCTGGGTTTGTTTAGAGAATTATTCTCAACAAAATCCATGTCTCAGATTTTTTTGTAAAAATTACCCCTAGCAAGGCTATTTTTAGCAGTTCCAGAAAAAGTTGTCCGAGCAGCATCGTGTGCACAGTCAATCTTCAAGGTTTTCATAACGCAGTTCTCCCAAGACAAATACAAGACCAAAATGGTCTTACTCCATGATTTTCTGAAAACGACTGGCACCGATCTGCGTCGGGCACACCCAAAGGTCAATCTAGATAGATTGACAAGCATAGACACAAGTCCACAAGTTCCATAATGGTTTGACCTCGTATATCTGATTGCCTTCCAAGGCCAGTTTAGAGGATTGTAACCGTTGGAATTTTACACATGCAGCAAGTTCATGTGCATTTCTCATGGTTGGAATGATTGTGGTCAAACTTCGTGGTTTCATCATCAGGCTTCGCGGTTTCATCATACAACACTCTTCCATTGAGAAAGATCAAGGAAAACGTCAAAGCTGCAAAAGAACGCGGAAGGTAGTCATTCCCAACACAGAGCCGCCATCGGTTAATACTACACTACCTTCCACGTCAAAGTGGAAACACAGATAAAAAGGAAAGGAGTAACCCTCCTAAGGGAAGCAGAATGAAGGAGATGCATACATCAAGTTGCTGACAACTGATAAGCTGACGATTAACAGGCATGTAACGGTCTTCGTATGAAGAAGTCAACGAATGAACAAAAGCACCGTTGACCAATGGTGATGAGGTGTCAAACACCTCAAGAGGGACGTCCTACCCTCCAAAGTAGCAATAAACATGATTGAAGTCAACTTGATGCCCCTTTCCAAGTTGACTCCAAATATCCACAGATCATGTATGTCAGATCCCACTAATCTAGGATGTCTAATTGACTCCCACGATTTGTGGATCTCAGATCTCCTTTAAAGGTGGATGTCTATTTTGGAGACACATTTGTAAGTTAAGTTCACTTTTAGTTAGGTGTCAATCAACTGAGGTAGACTTCCAATTTGACTTTTGTTTAGTTGCAATTAACTGAAGTAGATTTCCAGTTAACTGCTTGGTCACCTACTTTTAGACATAGGAATAAATCTTGCTGATTGGCAAGAACTAATTGTTAACTCAAGGAGATTTTAGGGTTGCCTACTCCTTTGAGTTTCTATAAATAAGAGCCTTAAGCTCATTATTTGTTTAACCTTTATTCGCTAAGCAAAATTGTTGTGTCGTTGTTGCCAGAGTTCGCTTGTTTATATATGTTCACTCTTGGATGAGAGTTCGTTGGTTGATCGCAATTGTGCATGATTTCGTGCCTTTGTTGTCCCGACCTTTGTAATTCTTTGGAGAACCTTGAAGAAATAAATCAGATGGTGCATGCTTGCTTGATCTAATTATTTGAGTATATTCAAAGTCTTGTTTTCAAATAGTGCATTATTTCAATCTCCTCCTTGGACAGGTGTCGTCACCTCCTTGGATATTTTGTCATCAATCATTATCGCATGATGTTGTTTAATGATTTGTCTTACAGCCTAGACTTTGGACAGGTGTCGTCACCTCCTCGAGAATCCTGTTAGACAGGCCATCGTTCCTTGTTGTTTCCAATGAGTTGTTTCCGAGCCTACACCTCGGATAGGGGTTCCTCCTCCTTGGCAAGTCTCAAATCCAATTTACCGTAAGAGAGTATTTGCTTGTATCGAGCCCTATCTTCGTATATATCTGAAGGTTCGGAGCCTCGGCCATATTCCATTGAGACAGAGGATTCAAGTGATCCAACCAAATCTATTTCATTCCTACGCCCTCATGCTCTGTTTATCTTGAGGAGGTAGGATAGTTTAGAAGCTTAGTTAGTCGTAGTTAAGATTTGGGGAAACCAGAGAAAAGGCTTAGCTACGGCGCATTGGTTTATGCACCTTTGTGTCGTGCCGCTGAGTAAAAAAGATAGGAAACCTTATTACACCCCTTTTTTACAATATAAAATCAGCAAAGAGAGATCTTCCTCTCTATAATCCAAAGAGCATGTACTAACACACTTGCAATAGCTGTCTATTTCCAATAAGCACTCTAGAGGTGCTAATTGAAACGCCAACACTTTTTGAACACCAATTTGCAACCAATATTTTTTTCCATCAAACAACTACACTAAGTCCAATGTATCATTCTTCCTTAGTGTAGCCATCTCCTTATCCATGGCTAATTTCTATGACACAATCATCCATTTCATTACCTCTTTAATCATTTTTGGCTCATTAGAGTTCATCAACAAACCAAATATACATCCAAACCAATCAAGCTATACTTTTTTGGTTGTCTCTTTGTCAAGCAAGCTTCCTCAAAAGTTGAGGTGAAGGTTCAACTTCTAAATTTTTTGAGCTCTCTATATTGTCCTCCTCATCTAGTTCAACCCAAACCTTTGGTTTAGCATCTAGTGCAACCTTCTCAATATTTGGTTGTAAATGTACAACTCACTTCCCATCCTCTGATTGTTCAACTATAGTGGAGAGTATGACTTCCCTGAAAAACACAGTTTAACTATAGATATTTTTTCTAGCCATGGGATCCCAAAGTTTATACCATTTCACACGGATGACAGCGAATGAAGATACATTTCATAGCCATGTTATCCAACTTTGACCAATTTTCCCTAAGCATATGACCATATGCCCTATAAACAAATACAAGATGTTAAAGTGGGGACATTTTTCCATCTAAACCTCCAAAAAACATTTCTCCACAAGCATTGAGATATAGGAGACCTATGAATCAAAAAATGTACAATAGAAAAAAAAAATTGCTCAAAACTTCTATTCCAAGTTGGACTTCACTGAGCATACTCCTAGCCACTCCATTAAAGTGATGTTCATGCATTCTACAACTCCATTTTGTTAAGAGGTGTATGGAGTTGTCTTTTATGTCTTTCTATTACATTCTCTTTACAAAATCTATTAAACTCTACAAAACAATACTAAACACCATTTTCAATTTTCTAACACCTTAATCTTACTATTGGTCTATTTTTCAAAGAGAGCCTTAAACTTCCTAAACCAAATAAAGACCTCAAATTTACTTCTGATAAAATATAACCATGTCCTCCACAAATAAGCGCCAATAAACAATGCATAATGCAAAGATTTTGAGAAGGAAAATCTACATAACCATATGCATAAGACTCAATAAGATCCAAAGCCTACAAGATTTATGAAAACTAAAGTAAACTTGAACACGGATTTGTTTTCCATAAATGCAATGCTCACAAAAATCAAACTCAGGAGAACAATCAACAAGGCCCTCTACAAGATTTTTAGTTTTCAAAGTTTATAGACCTTTCTTTCCAATATGGTTCATGTGTTGGTGTGTAACATTATCTTCTTGGTGTCAAGTTACTCTCTAAGATAAGAGTATTCTTAGGAACTCAAAATGCATGACCACCAAAACTATATACAATAGATCTCTTCATTTTAAGTTTCAGTGACTTGAGGTGTTGACTCAACAAATCTCTTCACTATATACTAAATAACTATTGCATGGTATGTAAGTGCAAGCATAAAATTGAAAGAGAGCACTAACTCAAACCACCTTTGTGACCACCATAGCTCCTTGAACCATTTTACAACCTCCATTGTTGAAGACTACCTGCACACCCACATCTTTCATTTTACTTATAGATAATAATTTCTATGTCAAACTAGAGATGTGCAGAACTCTAGAGATCACTTTGATCCTCTAATCAAAGAATTGAATATTGACTCTCCCATGGCCAACTATGTTGATATATGAGTTGTCATCAAGGTACACCTTCTCACCATCATATTTTTTGTAATATAAAAACCATTCCTAGTGGAGAGTCATGTGGAAAGAAACTTTGAAATCTATCATCCATGCATCCAATGCATGTATTACCAAGGCCATGACAAATGCACCTACTACATCCTCCTAAGAGAATTTATTTTATCTTCCTTGTAGTCTCTTTTGAAGTGGCCCATCTTGTTGCAATTCCAATATTTTTCCTTGGAATTATCAAGAGATTTAGACCTCCCATGAGATTTAGACTTGCCTATGTCCCTCTTCTTGAATTTTTCTTTATATTGCCCACAAATAGCCAAGGTTTCCCTAACGGATTCAATAGTTTTATGCCTCATCTCCTATGAGAGAAGAGTAGTCATGCTCTTATCAAGCACTAGTTTTGACACAATACTTCCAGTAACCATTACTTGGTTGTCCCATGAGTCTAGCAAAGAACACAAAAGAGTCATACATCAATCTTCCTCTTCCATCTTCACATCCAAAAATTGGAACTAGGTTATAATCATGTTGAAATGTATTTGGATGCTTAGCAACATAAACACCATCACCTATCCTAAAAGTGTACAAGTTCTTTAATAGAAAAGGCTTATTAACTAAGGATTGATCTTCCTTAATAATGTTACTTCTTGACATGCAATATTCTTGAGACATTCCCCAACTTCTATTTGAATAGTTTGTGACCATTGCATTCCTTTATCAAGGATTTTGTTAGTTGAACTTTAGTTGTGCTTTGCCCATATTTTGGTTTTTTGGTACATGAGTAGGTTGTATTTAGTTATCGCATATTGAGTTTTATGAATAATAAGATGGAGGACAAAGAAGAGCCTTAAGCACATTTGGGTATTTAAAATACAAGAAATGAATAAAACTTTAAGGAAAATTGAATGCAAGATTTTCCCTTGTTACTTAGCCAAATGGCAATTCAACGACCAAATGCCTCCATGGGCAACTCAAAAAAGAACGCTCCTCTAAAGAGGAATTATAAATTTATTTCAATTTGGAACTTAGCAAAATTCAATAACATAAAGATTAAGCATTATATAATACTTCAAAGATAAAAACACGATTATATCCCAATGAAACATGGCACTATGCAAACTAGAAGAAATGTCATCATTTTTACAATATCGTTTAAAATTCCTTGGTTAATAGAACACCATTAAAAGGAGATTAAGTCTTCATTGCATAAGAATTATTTTTTATGGCCTTTCAAAGATGCAATTTATTACACCCCATCTTGTTGTTACCAATTTACTTTTACCTTCACAGGTAAATAGGATGGTAAATGCAATCATGATTTTAATATGATAAATGGAATACTGAAATAGGTATCATGTGAAAGTGTTGTTATTAAACGCTTTGGAAGAGTAATTATGTTTACATTGATGATGAACATGTGTTGCTATATGTATATGCTTAAGTTATGATGCATATGGATTTATTATGAATATCTAACTACCATTGCAAATGTGTTGAGTTAGTTGCAGGGACATGTTCATTCCTCCAGGTGGAAGGGAAGTATCACTCAGGAGAAGATCTTGGTCAGGTAACCAGTAATGTAACCTATCTGAGCTTACACACACTCACAGCAAAAAGGTTGAGTCTAGACATAGTGTTGGGGAAATGGCAAGTCATCCTTAGTAAGATGTGTTGCATTAGTAAAGGTTGTGATTACTGTTGAATGCATGTTTGGATGATGATTATTTGTTTAGAGCTTGTGAGTCCTTCCTTATGTTACTATGCTTGATTGTATGGTTGAATGAGTATTTGGGATATATGCATATATACATATGTCGGCATACGTGTACAATGGATATAATGGGATGTCCATATGAGTATGATAACATATGTATAGATATGCATATATGTATATAAATGATTAATATGATGCTATTGTGAATATAATCACGTGGTCATAATCATTCAGATATTGAATGGATCATTTGACTATTATGTTGCTAGATAATATATATATATATACAAATACACACATAAGCGTAAATGCTTAATAGAGGTGTATACACACACACACACACATATATATATATATATATATATAATGTGAATGTTAACTTGTATTTATTTGCATATCGAATATATATATTTATTTGTGTGTGTGATGATATATATATATATATGCTTAGGGATCGATTAACTTATGCAATGCTTTTGAAGTTGATTTACTACATAAACATAGGCCGAGTATATATAACATGTACAAGCATGTTAAAGGCCGAATATAATACATATTGGCAATGTATAAAGGTTGAATTATATGCAATATAATTCGCAGCAATTAAGTCGATTTGGAGAGTAAGACTTAGTTGATGCTTTATGATAGAATATCTTTGATTGAGTAAACTACAATTATTTGAGACACCTTATCATAGATTAAATATCAACAGCAAGTAAATGCAAATGCATAATGAAAGGATAAGTTACAGTAGAGCGATAAATTAGTCAAAGTTGATTTATGAGACAAAGTGACTCATCATAGACTTAGTCAACTTTATGCATGTGTTGTATTTTGAGAATAGACCGATTCAAAGAGAAAGGTCACACCAAACTTATAGGGTGAATGGTTGCTTGCTTGGCATCATATTAAGAAGTTTCGACTGCTATAGAAGTTTATTTTGAGAGCAATTTGAATGTCACCTTTTGATCAAGTGTTGTTTCAAATAGTCATATATTGTTGTCAACTAAAGAGGTCGATCTATGGCATTTTATGTTGAGTAAACTCTTTGCTTATGCGCCACCTTTTAGCTGAGTTGAGTGAGTTGATTTGCATGGATGCTGCTATCAATTTACATGCCTTTTTTGTAGGCTAGGGAGTCTCCTTGTTGTATAAATAGAGAAGCAATCTCTCTAGATTGGGATGGCTTTTGCTTTGCATTATATGCACATTCCATTTGCATTCTATTCCATTCTACTCTGCATTTTCTAATATGCAATATTCTACTATATTCTGGGAGAGCTTTGAGTATTTTGTGAGGAGCTTTATTGTTTGAGTTATACTTGAGAGAAGCATATTATCAATTAGTGAGAGAGGTATTATTGAGGTATTGCTTGAGAGGTCAAAGTGAAGCTAGTAGGCTGCTATTGGAAAGTTGTGCAACAAACCAGTCAATTGGATAAGCGTAGTACAGGAATAAGGATACATCTTCCTTTATATGTCTTTGTTTATGAAAGATTGATTCTTGAGTGCTTTATTTGATCTATTGAGTTTACTTGCATTATGGAAATATATTATTTGCTTTTAAAGGAAATTAGAAGTTGTTTATGTTGTTTGTGAAGTACTTGTAATTACTTTGTAATAAGGGGAATTGTTTGTCATAGGTATTAATATACTAGATATGAATAAACAAAGGTAGCTTAAGGGATTACTCATAGCTAAAGTGATTTTATTATACAAGATAGCTAGTGGGTTACTCTTGGGTTGAGAGGTATACTGAAACCTAGTGAGTTAGAGCTACCGCTTGATTAGAGGCATTGCACTCTTAATTACAAAGTTATAGTATCGACAAGAGTAGGCTCATTGCTTAAACCCTTTTAGTTAAAGAGATTATACTCTCAAATGGAATCATCTATTGTCATGATGATTCTTCGATTGAGGTCTTTCATTGATACGGTTATACTCTTAATGAGTATCACTTACTATGTGCTATTTTATTGAATGGAGACAATTATTTAATCTATGATTAGATAAAGCTTATGTAATATTCTAGATTAGAAAGTTATACTTGGGACTAGATTGTCCTTTGAAGTGAATAGATTATTTATGCAAAGATAAGCTCATATGTTTTACTTGGGATAGGAATATCCGTTGAAGGGGTAACTAGTGCTTAGGGTTAAATGGTTGAGTTACCATTGTGTTTTGGGAAAAAGGGGAGTAGGTTATTTATGGTGTTAAAGATTACCCATGGGAGGATATTACCTAGGCATAGTATAAGAACAATCATAGTCCATGTGAGGACTATCACTCAAAGTACTAAGTGAAAATACTTTGGCCAAAGTAGTGTAAAATGCCACTATTTACACTGTCAGTTCACTATGTTCCTTATATGCAATCTAGTTCAAGATTTCCATACTCATAGGTGTAGCTACCGTATGATTAGGTTTTGGTTTGTGGGACACAACACTAAGCTCATATAGGAATTTGTTATGAGGTTTACCAACCAATCTCTTCATCGAAGGGAAGGACCATTTTGTCATGTGTGATAGATGTGTGAGGGACCGCATTTGAGTCCGTGGTTGGCAGAAAAGTGCTTGAGTGATGCTTCTCCTCATTAGTCAGCAGTCGAGGTTTGTGGATGTTTGCGCCTGTATCGAGGACAACTAGAGTGTTTACACTAGCGAGCAAGGACATTCAAAATGTATGCGCTAATGCGGCAACATCAAGACCAATTTGTATATCTATTGCCATATGAAGCTCAGAGGAGCTATGTTTGTATCAAGTGCCATTTATATGGATGTAATCATGAATGATATACTTGAGTTCATTCAATATGACATCTATGTTATGGAAAGATTTGTGAAATTACAATGGAATGCAATGGAAGTTTTAAAATAGTGTTATTTCAATTGTGCATGTAATTTACATTGTGGAAAGAAAAATAATTAATTGCTATGCTTTGGCATCATGGTTTATCATTTGAGGTGAAAATATTGGAAATTTTAATGTGAAGAACACCGGGGTTACACAATTCCTTTACGCATTAAATTAAATTTTGTTTTTAAAATTTTCTCATTCATACAATATTGTTTTGATTAAGGTGAGTAGGGATTTTGAAAGGACCCGAACCCTTGTACAAAAAGACCAAAAAATAAAGAAAGCGAAAAACTAGGGTCCTAACCCTTTACAAAGCTACCATAAGGCAAGGAAAAACAAGCCCAAGAGGACCAACTAAAACAAAGAAACAACACAACTAAAAAAAAGGAACATCAGCATCCAAACTGTAAAAAAGAACAACAAATGAAAGAGTTGGGACCCCCTAGGTCCCATTTAGACAATACTAAGCCTATAACGAGTTGGCCTCTCACTCAACACTTGAACATGAGTTTGGAGAAGTGATAATAAGAGGACCTTCCTTCCTCCTTACAACAATCCAAGAGACATTAGCATCCAAATTCTCATAACAAGTGGAAGCAAGGGGGAATTCCCACACAGAGAGCCCATCAACATGCAATGAGAGAACCAAGGAACATTGAGGTGAAGAGTGCCATCCACCACATGAATAGTCTAGAGAGCTGGTCCAAAGCCAAGGGCAAATCAAGTTATGAGGTCAAGGCAAGAGGCACCTCAAGAGGGTTTGAGGGACACATCAAAGCTACGCCAAAAGCAAAAGACTCATCCTCATCCTGAGAGGAGTCATCTGATGAAGGATCAAGATCATGAATAGTTAAGTGATCTTCATTAGCATCCTTCCACCATGTAGCAAAGCCCTTGCAACACGAGAGAGGACAAACTATAGCCAAGTGGCTAATGGAGAAGCATCAATCACATCTAAAGGGGAGGCCCTCCTAATCCAAAGGTTGATTCCAAGGCTAATGAATTATTAGAAATTCATATGTTCTACAAATGTATAACTTAATCTTCAAATAGAGGTCTAAGGCACAACCTATGCGCATAAAAATGCTTTAGTAGTAACAAAAAGCCCATTCTAAAAAATGATATACAAAAAAATGAATCAATAAAAGCAATGCCATTAGCTTATTTTTATTTTTATTTATATTTACCTTGTATGAAGGTTACACGAGATCACATCCCCCACTCTGAAACCTATCCCCATCTTCAATGTTTTTTCTAGAATGAAGAGATGGAAGGGGACATCCCTGGCTGTCCTAAATTTTTTGCAAAGCCTTGGAACATCCCCAAGACATCAAAAAAAGTTATAGATCAATTACGAGACATTTGATTGTCCCTGGAATGGCCAGGTACATCTGAGACCTACCTCAAGTGTCTCAAGGATGTCCAAACATCCCAAAGAAAAAAAGGAAAAAAATTGTCTATTGGAAACTTTAGTTTTTTAAACTCGTGTTTGTTGTTGTTTTAAATTCTGAAGATTTGCTGCAAGAATGTTATAGTTGTGGCCCTTTACATTTTGTTGGTGATTTGTAGGTGTTTTTGTATGTTCAAATTTATTATATTGTTGTTAAAGTTAGTGCGTATTTGAAACTGTTGTATATTGCTCTCATGAAACTGTTTTTGAAAAATTAAGCAGCATTTACAGGGTGCCGAACCCTTCACAATGGGCCAAAAAGGCCAAAGGAAAAAAAAGTTCAAACAGAACTTGAACTATAGGCACAACCAAAAACAGCTGACAGACAGCTGTTGAAGACCAGCTGATAGACAGCTGAAAAAAGAAACTAAGCACCCCAGACCCAGGGGGATCAGAGCAGGTTCCACGGGCCCGAGACCGAGAAGCAGAAACAGATTTCTTTTTTCGAAGAACAATAGACCATGCGTTATTGTTAGTGCGTATCAGAGCAACCCCAAACCCAGGGGGATCAGAGCAGGCTCCACGGGCCCAAGACCGAGAAGCAGAAACAGATTTCTTCTTCTGAAGAACAACCGACCATATGTTCAAATTTATTAAATTGTTGTTAAGGTTAGTGCGTATTTGAAACTGTTGTATATTGCTCTCATGAAACTGTTTTTGAAAAATTAAGCAGCATTTACAGGGTGTCGAACCCTTCACAATGGGCCGAAAAGGCCAAAGGAAAACATAGTTCAAACAGAACTTGAACTATAGGCACAACCAGAAACAACTGACAGACAGTTGTCGAAGACCAGCTGACAGACAGCTGAAAAAAGAAACTAAGCAACCCCAGACCCAGGGGGATTAGAGCAGGCTCCACGGGCCCGAGACCAAGAAGCAGAAACAGATTTCTTCTTTGTATATTGCTCTCATGAAATTGTTGCTTTAAAGAAGCCATACGTTATTGCTCTAGAGGTGTTGCGTCTTGATGTTGAGAAGCTTTGTGTTGCTGATGTGAAGGAGCTATGACATGACTCCATGCTATTTGTTTTGCTCTGCCACAACTTCCCTTTTTTATTTAGGCTTAGGCTTTTCTTTTTATTTATCGTGACTTTTTTTAAAATATTGATTCAATGTTTTATTCAAACAATTTTATTTTTTTAACTTGACTTTATTTTTCAACTTTTAAATCACTTTGACTTGTATTTTAAATCAACTTTTAATACATTATATGAATGTCTAAACTTAGACTTTGATGTTATATATGGTTAAATGTGTAGAAACTCAAGTATTCCTATGTATGTATGTGTATATATAGCTGCCCTCACCGGAATAGAGAAAGAATTTTACCAAATGATTTTGAGGGTTGTGTTCCCTTCATTTTTGTAAAGGATCGAGTAGCATCCTTGAGCAATACTTTTTTGTGATAAGTTGCTATCTTCTACAACATCTTGGTTTCTCTTTACCAACCATTTGCAAATTTCTTGCAATAACTTGGCTTTCCTTCATTAGCCTCTTGAAAGTCACTTGCAGCTGTTTACATCTTCTACAACAACATAGTTTCTCTTCATCAGCCTCTTCTAGTAACTTATATATCCTCTTAACTTCTTTTGTAGTATCTTGGTTTCTCTTCATCAGCTCCAAAACTTTTGCCAACAACTGAGCTATAAAAGTTCTAGTCTAAATTTGTCTCATTTACTCCCGCCTTATGGACCTAAAGCACAACTTTTTTGTTCAATTTTGATTTATTAAAAAAAAGGAGTGGACCCTTATCGCATACTTTATCAATCAATCAATATATATATATATCCCACCATCCCCCAAAAATAGTCTGGAACATGTCCCACCATCCCATCATTCTCGTCACTGAAACAACATGGAACATAGCTTATAACCTCAATATGAACTCAATCAATGGTGGAAAAATCAACCCCAACATCCCCTCCTTATTCACTATAAAAAGCAAGCATGCAACCCATATTTATATATCTAATAATCTTCTATCCACTATAGAATGTAATGTGTCCACTAAGGAAAATGTATAACCCTTAACTACAACTCTGATTTGGGGTATAAGGAAACCTTACACCAAGGGGAATAGGTACATGCCTTAACTTTTTAAATTTATACAACTCACGCCATTAACATAAGAAAAATGTATTGGAAAAATACAGCCATGGCCTTCTCTACAAACATCTACATAAACATTAACTACATTTTTTTTATTTATGTGAGGATATAAAACAAGAAAGGAAGGAAAACTTAACTATAATTTTAGATTTTATTTTGGTGACAGTATGAGGAGATTCACATTCCCATTTTAAATTTTGGTGACAGTATGAAGAGATTGTTAATGTTTATAGCGGCGGGAGATATTTTCTCCAAAATAAAATTAAATAAATAATCTCCAAGGTAGGTCGGCCTTTTAATTTTTCAAATAATATTATATTTTCTAGGCCGACCTAGAGAAGAGGTCGCCTAGCATTGTATATAAGGGAGGTGAAGTCCTCTCATTTCACATCATCAATTCATTCTCTCTAATTTGCATCTCCTAAGCAGCAGCAAAAGTTTGCATTCTTTTGGCAGCAGATCAAATTATTTGAAGAATCATTATCATTCATTCAAGAAGGAGTGATATACATTATTGTATGAGATTCGGCCCTGTATAAGGCCTGATTGTTGTAAGCAGATTTTTACCTTTATTCTTCTAATATATAAGAGATCTTTTGTTGGGTTTTTCTCCCTCGAGTAGGAGGGTTTTCCTAAGGTAAACTATTGTGTTCTTTGTCTCTAAGTTGTGTATTTCTGCTTATTTGCATTTCTGGTCTAAAACTAGCATGGTATCAGAGCGAGTTTAAGCAAAGATCCGATCAGATTTGTTTAAGCAGTCAAGACATCACTTTATCTAGGGCAGTCTATCAAAGAATCAAAGATAGTGAACAGAGTCAAGGTCTAAGATAGGCTTGATGGAGCATCAAATTTCACCTCTTGGAAATTCAGGGTTCTTATTGCCTTAGAAGAAAATGATCTTCTAGATTTTGTGGAAAATGATATGCCTAAAGCATCTGATGATGCAAAGATAATTCAATGGAGGAAAAATGGCACGAAGGCTAGAAAGATCATGATAGACTCAGTGGAGGATCATTTAGTTTCGATTATCTCCAAGATGAAGACAGCCAAAGAAATGTTTGAGGCTCTACAAGGATTGTATGAGATCAACAATACCAACAAAGCCCTTGCATTGAGACAACAGCTCCATCATATAAAAATGGCTAAAGGAGATTCAGTCATTTCTTTCTTTATGAAGATTATTGATTTGAGAGATCAGCTATAAACTATTGGAGACATAGTTGAAGATAGAGATCTGGTTATGTTAGCACTAAATGGTCTTCCTCAATCTTGGGAGCCTTTTATTCAAAACATCAATGGGAGATCTAAGTTGCCCAAGTTTGATCGTCTTTGAGCTGATTGTTTTCAAGAAGAATCCAGATTGGCATCAAAAGGAAATGGGCTAAACTCTCATAATGAAGAAAGTCATGTCCTTGCTGCACGTGCTTCCAGAAGAAAAGGAAGAGAAGGGAAAAGAGGCAATTTCAAGAGGAATAGAGACGGATAATTAGATTTTGTTCCAGAACCAAAGAAGAAGAAGGATCTTTTTCACATTCAATGTTTCAGGTGTGACAAATATGGTCACTATACTCGAGATTGCATATCAAAACTGAAGTAGCATGCTTCTACTGCAGATGCTGATGATGTGTCACCTCAAAAGGAATCTAGAGACGACTCAGGGGGATTTCTATTCATCTTCGCTCTTTCAAGCAATGTTCCAACTGACTGTGACACTTGGTTGATTGATAGTGGTGCTTCACGACACATTACAAGATACCGTGAGCATCTTACAGACTTGGTAGAGAAAGAAACTAACTTGCAAGTGATAATCGGAGATGATGCTTGTTATTCTGTAAAGGGAGTTGGGGCCACTTCTTTTCAGCTAGATTCAGGTATCCCTCTTCATTTGAGTGATGTCTTATTTATACCAGGGATTAAAAGAAATCTTGTCTCCATTTCAGCTTTGGTGGACAAAGGATACAAATTTGCCTTTTTTGAAGGGAAAGTTCTTGCTTGGCCTAAGAACTCTAGTATAAAATCAGCTCGTGTTATTGACGTTCGTCAAGAGAGCTTATACAAATTATCAATTCAACCAGTTCAGGTTTTATTACATGACTCCATCAGTTTGAGAGAGCTATGGTGTAGTACACTTGCTCACTTACATTTCAGAGCTCTTCCATCTATGGAGAAGGTGGTTACTGGTCTACCAAAGCTTGGTCTAGAGCATGATGGCATTTGCAAAGGATGTGCACTTGGTAAGAATATCAAGAGTCCCTTCCATAGTAGTGACAATAGATCTAAGGGAATTTTAGATCTCGTTCATTCTGATTTATGTGGACACATGTCTGTGGCATCCTTGAGTGGATAGTGGTACTATGTGATTTTCATTGATGATTATTCTCGAAAGACTTGGATTTACTTCTTGAAATCTAAGGAGTCTGAGGAAGTCCTTGATAGATTCAAAGAATTCAAGGCTCAAGTTGAAAACATGTCCGGAAAAAGGATTAAGGTTCTGAGATCAGATAATGGAGGAGAATACACTTCTAGAGGTTTTCATTGAGGCAAAGATCAAGAGGGAGTTATGTGTTCCTTACAACCCTCAACAAAATGGAGTTGCCAAAAGAAAGAACAGATCCATAGTAGTGGCAGCCAAGGCTATGATTAATGATCAGGATCTACAGACCTTCCTATGGGCAAAAGCTTCTAGAACCGCTATGTATGTTCAGAATAGAAGCGCTCATTGAATATTGGGAAACATGACTCTTGAGGAGGCCTTCACAGGCGTGAAACCTGAGGTTAGTCATTTAAGAATTTTTGGTTGTCCTATTTACATTCATGTGCCCAAGGATAAAATATCAAAGCTAGAACCTTCAAGCAAGAAGGGTATATTTGTGGGATACAGTGAGTCTTCAAAGGCCTACAGAGTTTATATTCTAGAGTAGAAACAAATTGAGATCAACAGGGATGTATCCTTCGAAGAGGAAGTAGCCTTCAAAATATCTAAAGGGTCTTACATAGAGATAGACAGTGAAGAGCAAGAGACTTCTCTGCTGATCATACTCCTGACATTCAGAGGGAGTCTATTGAACCGGCTGAGACTATTGATCCAATTGATCTTATAGAACCAACTGATGGGCCTAGAGACATTGCCATAGGTTGGAAGAGGCCTCTATGGGCTCGACAAACTATGCAAGAGGCAGAAAAGTATGCAGCTCCTTGAGGCACCTTTAGGGAAAGCAAGAGACCGCAGAATTTTTCAAGTTATGTGGCATTGATGAGTCACATCATTGATTTTGAGCCTTCTAATTTTGAGGAGGCATCCAATCAACGGGTATGGAAAGATGCAATGACAGAAGAGTATCAGTCCATCATTAAAAATGATGTATGGTATGTTGTTATGAGACCTAAAGGGAAATCGGTAGTGTCTTCCAAATTGCTCTACAAAATCAAGCATGTAGTTGATGGCCGCATTGAGAAACACAATGCGAGATTTGTGGCAAGAGGATTCTTTCAGAATGAGGGAATAGATTATGAGGAGACATTTGCTCATGTTGTTCGATGTACTTCTATTAGGACAATTATTGCTATTGCATCCGCTAAAGGCTGGAAGTTACATCAAATGGACGTAAAGACTGCATTTCTTAATGGTGTGATTCAAGAAATGTACATTGAGCAGCCAGATGGTTTTGTGATTCATGGGAAGGAGTCTCATGTATGCAGATTGAAGAAGGCATTGCACGGCCTTAAGCAAGCACCTCGTGCATGGTATGAAAGGATTGATAGATATTTGATGAGCTTGGGATTCTCCAAGAATGACACAGATTCCAATCTTTACTTCAAGATAGTTGATGGTGAGGCTTTGATATTGGTTATTTATGTTGATTTATTTCTCACTAGAGCAAAGTATCTCATTGTCAAATGCAAGAAAGAGTTAGCCTCCGAGTTTGAGATGAAGGATCTTGGTCTTATGCATTATTTCCCGGGTCTGGAAGTGTGGCAAAGACCTGATGAGATTATTCTAAGTCAAGGAAAATACACTATAGACATCTTGAAGAGATTTGGGATGATGGACTACAAGTCCATGTCTACACCTATGGAGACAAATTTGAAGAAGTTCAGTGAATCAGTAGCTGATTCAGATTTGGTAGATCCCACCATGTATAGACAATTGATTGGATCTTTGATGTATCTAGTCAACACTAGACCCAACATTTGTTATGTAGTAAGTGCTCTCAGTCAATTCATGTGTGAGCCAAGACAAATACATCTAGTTGCAGCAAAGCATATTCTAAGATACTTGTGTGGCACTGTGGGATATGGCTTGAGATATACTTCCAGTGAAGATCTAAAGTTACAAGGTTATTATGATTCCGATTGGGGTGGGAGTGTAACTAATAGGAAGAGCACCTTTGGATGTTGCTTCAGTTTGGGGTATGCCATAATTTCTTGGTGTAGCAGGAAGCAGACTTTTGTGGCACTAAGCACTGCAGAGGCTGAATATATTGCAGCATGTGTAGTAGCTCGAGAAGCAGTATGGCTTCGAAAGCTCCTTGCACGATTGTTTGGTCAAACATTGGAGCCGACTGTGATTCATTGTGATAATCAAAGTTGTGTGAAGCTCTCAGTAAATCCTATATTTCATGATAGAACAAAGCATGTGGAGATCAAGTATCATTACATCAGAGACATGCTGTTGAGGAAAGCAATTCAACTCAACTACATTTGTACTAATGATCAGACGGTTGATGTTCTCACCAAGCCTCTTTCCAAAGTAAAGTTTGCACATTTTCGGGACAAGCTTGGGGTAGTGGAGAATGTTGCCTTTGTCGAGAGGGAGACTCAGCATCAGTGAGTTTTGCTATAATGCATATTTCTCTGAGACGGAGAAATATGAGGTGAAAGCCCTCGTACATCTCTAAGACGGAAATGTGTTTCTTTCCACTCATGGGAGTAGCCATTGTGGATGTCATGTTGAGAGACTCCTTGACGACATCATGTTGAGAGACTCTGTAATGAACCCTTGTACTTGTGTTTCTTTCCACACATGGGAGTAGCCATTGTGGATGTCATGTTGACAGACTCTATGACGACATCACGTTGAGAGACTCTGTGATGAACACTTGTACATGTGTTTCTTTCCACACATGGGAGTAGCCATTGTGGACATCATGTTGCGAGACTCCATGACGACATCACGTTGAGAAACTCTATGATGAACTCTTGTACATCTCTAAGACTGAGATGTGGTTTTCCACAAATGGGTGTAGCCATTGTGGGCGTCATGTCGAGAGACTCCATGACGAGGATATCTGGAAAAATACCTCCCTAGCTAAGAGGGAGTGTTAATGTTTATAGCGGCAAGAGATATTTTCTCCAAAATAAAATTAAATAAATAATCTCCAAGGCAGATCGGCCTTTTGATTTTTCAAATAATATCATATTTTCTAAGGTCAACTTAGAGAAGAGGTCGCCTAGCATTGTATATAAGGGAGGTGAAGTCCTCTCATTTCACATCATCGAATCATTCTCTCTAATTTGCATCTCCTAAGCAACAGCAAAAGTTCGCATTCTTTTGGCAACAAATCAAATTCTTTGAAGAAGCATTATCATTCATTCAAAGAGTGATATACATTATTGTATGAGATTAGGCCCTGTATAAGGCTTGATTGTTGTAAACAGATTTCTGCCTTTATTCTTCTAATATATAAGAGATTTTTTGTTGGGTTTTTCTCCCTCGGGTAGGAGGGTTTTCCCAGGGTAAACTATTGTGTTATTTGTCTCTAAGTTGTTTATTTTTGCTTATTTGCATTTCTAGTCTAAAATGATGAAGAGAACTTACAACCACCATTGTTCATTCCCATTAATCCAACTCTGTTAATATCATTTCCAATTTTCCAACAAACAAAATTAGTGATATAACAAGATTGTAGATAGCTAAAACATATATTAGTAATATTGTATATTTAGTTAGTCGGCAACTGTAGTTATGACTCGTTGATTGATTGAAGAAGTTTTGGGTAGTTGTCAACGGTTGGAATTCCTTGGCAATTGTTGGATAGTTTAAATACATATCTTGTAGTCGGGAGAAGGGACTGCATTGTTAGAAGGTTCCCTATCCCAATTTTGTATGAAGAGCATTGATGAATAAAGAAACAACTGTTATATCTCCAAAATTATTATGTATTCTCATGTGAATGAATCTTGTATGTATAATTCAGTTTACTATGCATTAGTATTTGCATATCTGTAGAGCAAGTAAATAAAGATCTCCTCTACCATTCCCCACACATCCAACAAACAAAAGGAGTAAGGAAACGAAATGAACATCTACTACAACAATCATCCATTTTCATAAATCCAAACTGAATTTCCAATTTTCTAAACAAAAAGAGTGGGAAAGAAATCTTCTCTACCATTTTCCATCATTTCAATATACTTTTTTAACCCAATTTACACAGCTCAATGCATCTCACAGTTCAATGAAATAGAATTGAACGAGGCCAAATTACTCAATAGTTACACATTTCTATTTCATTTATTACTTCATAATTAATTGCATACGCTCCTCCATTTATCTTAAAGATGCAACTGATTTCTTCGTGCCTAGTCTACCATACCAGAAAGTCAATAAATTGCCATTGAAGAATGCCGGATATATGGGGTTGTAGTTTGGATGAGGCAGAAAGAGTGTTCAAATCTTTGAATATTCCATGGTACATGCAGATTCAGAACCCATCCAGAGTATAGAGCCTATCAGAGAAGAACACAGAAAAAGGGGTCTGGAAACTAACACTTTTCCACTTGCAAATGTAAGTGCAACTCTAGAATTAAAAAATACAGAGAAAAGCAGCCACATGATGTGGAATTGAGTAAGCATAGTCATCTCTTAATTCCATGACTTTGGGAAATGACCAGAGATATTGTGTGATTGTTATACTTGTTTTATCTTTTGTACATTGCCTTGTGTGGAAGATGTGCTTTCATATTTGATCATGATGTAATGAGAAAGTTTAATTAATATATAGTACAAAGTATATCATTAGTTGAGATGACATAAAACTGAGCTAACAGACAGCTAGTCTCCTGAGAGGTCAAAATGAAAAATAAATATATGAAGTATATATAATCATTACAAATAAATCTTTTTATTATTTTATACAATTAATGGACAGTTACCCTGCACTAATTTTTCATTACTTTTAAGTTATTGTTTATTCCCTTGCATTTTGAAATGATCAATAATAGTCTCGTAGTCATTGCCATAGAGTGCACAATATTTGAAGCAATATTTCCTCATGCACGAAGTATCTTAAATGTTTTTTTAAGACAAATCAACCTCCATGAGGTACCTCATAGATTCATAAATTGAAAAACCTTAGAGAGGAGTATGATACTCATTCAAACCGACTGTCATCAAACACCCAAGGTTCATGTTCAAAAAGCTCACGACCATTCATTCGTACTCTGCCCCCTGCTATATCCGCTGCACGTTTCCTAGCCACTTCTGCAGCTTTAGCAGCTGCTAGTGCATCCTGCAAGCTGTAATTTCAGTGCACTTCTTACACTTGAATAAAGTAACTAAACATTTCAAACTTCAAACATGACATGAGAAAACCATGAAACAATGTGTTATTTTCATCATAATGAGAATTAAAAATAGCTTCAAATTATTGACTGAAGCTGCCAAAAAAGAAAGGTACAAAAATCTTATGATTATACAGAGAAAAAGGACTTCACAAATTAATTGGTCAAATAGCATCCATAAGGATTACTCTGGCAATGGAAAATCAATCAGTCAAATCTAAATCTAAAATCAGTTACTGACTAACAAGCATGGAAAGGAAAGAAAACACGTCAAAGGATATATTCTATCATCAAGTTGGATAGAGTCAATGCTTTGTGCGCATCTGAGCATAAATGGCCTAACCGAAAAAGAGAAAAAAATATTATCTTATGAGGATTATAATGTCTTAGTTGGACTCGAGGAGGATTCTTGTAAATCTTCTTATGCCCGGATCACAGCTTATTTTTCAATCAGCCCCTCTTTGAGATTTATGCTTTCAAGGTTCCTCCATGGACTCTATGGATGATATTTTCCCAATGTTCCACCTGTAAATCGCATATGGGATCAATGACAGCTTTCCAACCTATTGTGAGGATTTTTGCCCAATAATAAGATTGTAGTGATGGATCCTTGTTGAGAGAGGTTTTCCCTCTCCCAACAAAGTAAACTTCAATGATGGTGATATCATCTAGGAATCCAAGAATTTCTTAAGTTTCCTGTTCATAAATATCCAATCAATTTTAGTGACTGTATTTTGAGTCTTCAACTGGCCCTGTATGGATGAAAGTTTTAGCATAATATCAGTGTGGCGCAACGTCAGTGTGGTGGGTCTATACAGAGATGGATTTGGGACCCTGGGATCCTACTTGGCGTAGTAAGGATCAAATTGTTTTCTTGGAGTGTGGTGGCATTGCTTGAGGACAAGAAATTTTGGGAAGGGCGGACTGTAATGTCCCCATTTTAGCCCTACATTCTTCTTGAGGATTTCGCCTATTTCCGGAAACTCGTAGGATAAGCAGATTTGGAAATTAGGGTTTCCACTTTCAGATGCAATTTTGATGGCTTGCATGTGTGTTTTTCTGACGCATGTCTAGTGGAGCTTTCTAGGTTTTTGGAAACCTTCAGGATGAGGTAACATGCATGTTAAAATCATGACATGCAATTTTGACTAATACCTTGTATGCAGGAAAGGTTTCTGGGTTTTTCTAGGTTTTCAGAGACCTCCAGGGTGGTGTGACATGCATCTGAATCTAATATCCTTTCCGGGCACTTACTATTTATAGTAAGTCATGATGGTTGTTCGGTTTGTGCTTAAAAGATATTTGGAAACACTTACTATTTATAGTAAGTCATGATACTGCTCAGTTGGTGTACAGATGTGGTTTTGGCAAACTTACTATTTATAGCAATGTGCTATTTTTGGTGAATATATTTATAGCAGTATCACTCTAGCAGCAACTCAATCTTTTGCAGTTCAGTGTGGCCGATCAGTTTGGCTTTCTATTGAGTTTGAAGTGAACTTACTATTTTTGGCATTGGCTATTTTTAGTAAGTCTAATTTTGGCAGTAGCATCATCTGCAGAACAGCTCGGGTCATCATGCTATTTTTGGTAATCCTTCAGTTTCAGTATTGGCATTGGTTTTGGTTATCTCCTTGGACTAAGTTTTATACTTAGTCAATTTCATGTTTTTAAGTTGTACCCCAATGCTTAGGAGTGATAACTTCATGTTGTTTTAAAGAAGGGACATTAAGGGGTCAAATTGAGCATTTAATGATTTAATAAATGCTTTATTGTTGCAAATTGAAATGGACGCCTAAAGGGAAGGTGAATAATGTTTTATTATTTCAAAATAAAGTGAATGGTTAAAGGTGGCGTCCCTTGGGAAGTTGAAGTGATTCGACTTCTTGGAATTCGGAGTGTTTCATTTGCCCATTGAAACTTATATATTGCTGCATTTTGGAGAGTTGAATATGTTATGTTTTGGAAAGCAAAAGTTATGCTGTTGGAATGAATCCAAAACCTGGCTAAGGGGGAGCTTAGCAATTCTACTCCATTCTTCGGGCCTGAAACTATGGTTCCCTAGGTGGTGGATTGAGAGTGTGCTTCATTCAAAAGTGCATATTGTGCATCAACGCTAAAGAATTTGGTGATATTTTTCAGTTTTGTGTTTGTTGGTTTATGACAGGCTGAATTAAGTTTTCATTTACAGCTTTGGGTATGAATTTATTTAGCTTGTGGGTATTGGTTATATTGATTCCTATGCTAGAGGCGACCCTACTTGTGCATTTGCAGATTTTAATTCAAAGTCTCCAATTTTATATTGAAGTTCGCCCTCTTGGGAGGCCATACCATGTTGGAGTTGTCTTGGGATTCGTGCACAATTAATTGTTGAGCTTTTGATGCAATTTATGTGTTGGATATTGGGCGCCATCCTCCTTAAGAGCATTTGCATCTCATTTCAGGTATTTTGGAGGAGTTTTGAGGGATTTGTGAGCATTTTAGTGGTTTACAGTTTGCTGGTTAGACATTTTCAGTTTGCTGGTTATTGTTATCAAATTTCAATAAGTTAAGATTTTGATTTGTAATTCAATGTTTGAGAAGTTCAGAAGTTGGAAGAATCATCCTTCACATATTTGCATTGATTTTATCATTGTAACACTTGTAAATTGCAAATTTATTTCATTGTAAGGTTGTGAATTAGTAGTACTAATGCAGTCATTATTATTGTTGCATTTACTTGTGAATTTTAATGCAAACACTTTAACCCCTAGATGGTTTATCGCCAGTGTGGAGGAATAAACAATTGTATCTCTCTTTCTCACCCACTCTTAAGTGGAGAATTCCCACTGTTGAGTGGATGCCCACCGCAGCAGATGAATTAGTTTGTTTTGTAATTTTTTCCCTCCACTGAATTAGTGGAAGTGCGGAATCCTTTCATGGCTGGTTCACCGCCTAGCTCCATTCAATTGTAACTTCATTTCAGTAATTGCTTAGTTTTCTCTGCCATATGACAACACCTCTCCTTCCTTGGGATTGAGTGTGCATTTTTGGCGTTGAGTTTCTTTCAGCTGTAATCAATTACAATTATTGAGTTATTTAGATCCTAGGGATCCTCTGACCATATGCTTGCCCCTCCTCCCTCATCGGGTCTTAGGGCGCATTCTTGGTTAGAGTTACTATTCTGCATCGTTTGGTTTTGCAGCTAACCTTAACGGGTGCATGTTGAATTGTAATTGATATTGAAATCAAAGAAAAATTTGAGTGGGTATTTTACATGAATTGACGAAGTGATGGAATTGCTGCTATGGAGCGCAAGAAATGCTACTTCAATGCTTGAAGTGAATGCTAAGAGCTTGTGAGTTGCCAAGAGAGATCATCTAGCCTTCAACTAGCCCTAAAATGAATGAAAGAATAGTAGATTTGAAAGAAAGGGTGAAGGAAACGGCCATATTTGGGTCGGTCAGCCAAATGGGGAGTTACAAATCGACTTCCAATGGGAAGTGTAATGCCTTTGCAGGCTCTAGACGCAGGAATCTGCCAGGGATATAAGCGCGTCGCGCAGGCGTCCCCGACAGTTATGCCTTTACCGACGCTCAAAACAGGCACCAAGTGGAACGAAGGCAATGGGCTTATGTGGAATTAAGCCTCCGAATTTGGTTTTCTAAAGTGAGGAAGGGTAAAGGGGGAATTTGCGTTAAGGGTGCAAATTCACTCCTATACAGTTTGTTATGTTACTTTTGTTCCTATTCACTTATGCATGAGCATATTTGGGGATGTGAATGTGATCATGTCCTATACAGATGATTATTAAGTCATCATGAGGACCATTGATTTGTAATTATGTAATAATATAAAACAATTTAACCTGAACGGTTGTTTAATCTACAAGCAGTCGATTGTTATTGGATAGTGTTGATTTAACTATGTCACTAACCTAATTTATGAGCTAGTCAATTATATGTGATTTTAAGTTTATATTGAATTGGGTATCCGGATGGTGAATTTATGTTGAAGCAAGAATAGTGAGTTTACAGAGGGCTAAATGAGTATTTATTGATGATGTTTAATGAAGCATTTAATTGTATGAATTATAGTTTAATTCCATGCTGATTAATAGTGACTTTTGGTTGATTGAATGATTTAAAAGCGTTGATGATTGAAGAGAGTAATCATTTATTTTATTGCTTCAGCTATAGTTTTTCATGATGAGATTTAATGTGTGCAAGCATTACAGGTCAGGCCAATGGAGAGGGGGAGGATTGTCAGGAACACTTTTACTTATCTGGCTCCACATGGTGGAGCAATGAGATTTGTTGTGATTAGCATGCTCACAAATTACCTCGGTTGAGAGCAACCAAGACCCCCTATTTGCTAGCCGTGTGGCATCATATGTGTTCTTGGGTCGTTATTCTTTATGATTTTATTTTGATTTTAGAGGTGGGGAAAGTTTTTGGGATGGAGTTTATTTGGTCTCAATCCAAACAGAAGTTGTCTTGTAAGGGACTTTTGTTTGGGATTTAATCACTCATTTTAAATAGTGTTTAATGGCTTGCTATTTGCTAGTTTTAATAGTTTTACTTTGGATTTGGATTGATTCTTTAGGAAATGGTTTTAATTATTTGGAGGCAAAATAGTCACATTAGAGCTTTCAAGGTTTTTTGTTTTTCTTTGGGGGGAAGGAGTTTTTTTGGCTGTCATGGATGGATGGAGGGATTTTTCTTGGTTTGGGGGGGGCTCTTGGTGACACCATTTTTGGGCGATATTCTTCTGGCTATTGTAGGATTTTGGAATGTTTTCTTTTCTACCTTGCTTGGATGCCTTGATACTGGAATTCCTCTTTTTGAGACGGTGCCATATGCTGATCCTCTCCCTTCAGGCAGGGTGCCATTAGTTGCTTGCTCTTCCCACCTTTTCTTGGCTGCCATTTTTGTGGCTTTCATCTTCCTTTAGGATGCCTTATACAGCTGGGAGGCTCACTCATTTGGGTGCCACAATTTAGAGCAGAAAAACTCCCTTTGGGCGCCCCAAAAATCTGCTTAAGACCCTGTTTTGTTTTGGATGCCAAGATCTGATAACACACTCAAAGCTGGACGATATCATCACTGATTTTAATCCTCTGTTAAGGGTGACATCTGTGCTTAAGTATACCTCCTTATTTCCCCAAAAAATCAGGTAAAAATCCCTTTCATTTGCCACCTAAATTTACTATTATGACACCCCAATCTGGATGCCTGAGTGTTGATTTTATTCTCCATTTGAGACACCTTGTATAACAACCATGATTTACCATTTTGGGCACCCATCATTTTGCCATTAACCCTCTGATTTGGACACCCAAAATTGCAAGGAGAGACACTTTCTAAGGCACCATTTATGCTGAAGTTTCACTCCTTTTTGGTTGCTGAAATGTCCCCCTTTGAGCAGCTGGATGGAGGATTCTAAGTAATTTTTGTGCTTGGGGAAAGGCCTGCAACACCATTGGATTTCATCTCAAGGATTGATTGAATTGATTGAATTTCACCATGTCACAGTATGTGTTCTTGTCTTCATTAGAGGTGTTTCCTTCATCTCCCTTATCAGACTTTAAGACATGAAATTATCATGAATCTTAAATCAAAATAATTCTCCATTGCACATTAAGGATGGAACTGGAAAAGCCTATAAACATAGTTAAATGGAGGTAGTTTTTAAACAAATATTTTATGCTCCCTTGACCTCTTTACAAAACCACATGATGGGAATGATTGTCAAAAATTTATTAAGCTTGTTGAATGGTGTTTGGGGCTGTTAGTGCTGATGTACAGTAACCTTGTTAGAACGCTTTTGGGGCTGCCTTACTTCCAATTCTGAAGTAGTTATAGTAACACATTGGAAATGGTTTAAATTTCCCTTGACATGTGGTGTTTGGCTATGTCAAAATTTAAATATTGGAAGGATTTTTGGTTCAGAAAAAACTTAGTTTTAATACTATTAAAACCTTGGAAAAATGACAAAGTTCTTTGGCTCCATCTTGCTTCTTTGTATGCAAAACATTAGTGGATTTTTATGTTTATTGTTAACCCTTTTCTTTCCTTGAGTTATTTTATGTATGCTAAGAAGGGCTGCCATAAACTGAATGTCAAAATCATGCATGTAAGTGTCTCCCATTTTATGCAAGATGGATGTAAGTTGTGCTTGGATTTACCTCCCGTGTATGTGAATTGAAGGATTCAGTATGCTTGGGAGACTTGCTCCCATCCTATTTTTCCCCCTTGTATTGGTATTTTATTTTATTGTGCACGATTCATCTTGATGTACCTCCTGGCCAAATTGGTATGTATTTATGGGAAAGCTCTTGGATATTGAATGAATTGTGTTTCTTATGCTTCCTTAAGACAACCATTATTGGACTTTTGTTATCTGCGCCATCCTCATTTGTGCACGTAGCTTATTGGCCTAGCATCCAGCACTTTGATGTGTTGTGTAGTTTGAGATGTCTCTTGATTATTGGATCCCTAATGCTCCTCCTAGCTAGGGGGTTGACCAGGATGCAAGGACATCCCTATGCATTTGATGATGTCATGTGGTTAAGAGATAACCACCTCTTGCTGGCCATTGTTGGCTTGTAATTTGAAGCTTATTATGGTGCCCCTCTCTCTCTCTCTCTCTCTCTCTCTCTCTCTCTCTCATCCCTAATGTTCCTCCTAGCTAGAGGGTTGACCAGGATGCAAGGACATCCCTATGCATTTTATGATGTCATGTGGTTAAGAGATAGCCACCTCTTGCTGACCATCATGGGCTTGTATTTTGAAGCTTATTATGGTGTGCCTCTCTCTCTCTCTCTCTCTCTCTCTCTTCCTCTATTCAATCTTGAATATAAGCAGAAATCACCTCATATGCTTCTCTCATTTGCTCTCTCCTCCCTTTTTCACGTAATGTGTGTGAGACTTACCCTAATAGTTGTGGAAGGAAATACTTCCTCCTTTCAGTCTATGTAGTGAATGAATAATGCATGATAACACCTTGAATGCTGAAACATTTTTCTAGCCCTATGCTTGCATTCAAAAGTATGTTGGTGATTGATCTTAATGCTGTGTAATGAGTTGGAGTGTTGAAAAGGTAGATTTGCATTGTGTGCCCATTTATACCCTTTTTATCTTATGTGATTGTCATAAGGTTAAACTTAGCAATGCTTGTTTGTGTTTATTTTAAAGGGTTGAAGTAGGTGACGATTTTTTAGGATAAATGTTGAGTGTTTGTTTAGTCTCTCACTCTTTGGCTCTTGTGGAAAAGATAGGTTAACAATAATCATAAGTAAATTGGCAATGATGAAAATAGGTAAAGAATAGACAATGTAAGATTAACGTCAATCTTCTTGTATGCTCTTGTTAAGAAGGCTAGTTAAACTATGGGCATATGTATGAAACGATGGATGCTTATCTATTTTTGTTTCCCTTCTCTTTTTGGAAAAGTCATATTTTGTAACTGATCATGTGATATTTGCCATTGGTCAAACCCAAGAAAAAGAAAAACATATTGTATTTTCATTATTTCCATTTTTCACCTTAAAGGATTAAATAAGATTAACGAATATATATTACACATTTTATTTATTAAAATAAGTAAGTGAATGAATGCAACTTCCCTATTTAATGTCATCCTCTTGTTATCCATGAAGACAACCTCTTGTTATCCATGAAGACACTTGTCCTCTATTTTTTCTAGGTCAACTTGGAATGGGTCACCTTTATGGCAACATTCCATCAAGGTCCTACGTGTAATTGTGCATGTCCCCTTGGCTTAGTACTCTTCAATTGCATAGGGTGTACCACTTGAAATGCATGCAGCAGAATCTTCACAATAGTGGATACTTAACTCATGTGCTACACATCATATAAGTTCTGATTGAGAATGGTTTTCTTCATTGGAGCCTTGTGCAAAGCCACACATTCTTACAAGTGATGATAATCAAGTGGAAGTTGTAGGAAAAGGTTTGATTGACATGGTTGATGGATCATTTGAGAATGTTCTTTGTGTTCTTGACTTGTGTGCCAATATTAATTCAATCCACCAAATCACTCATCTTGGGAATGGTACGAAAGTTGAGTTTTTTCCTAATTCAGTTGTGATCAAAGATCTTCAAGATGATGCCTTGGTTGCAGTAGGAAAGGCTGACCACAAGTCTCAACTATATGCATTCGCCCACTTTGTACCATGATTTCCTTCTACAACATTACTCATTCATAGCGTCCTCTTGTTGTTTTCCCCTTACCTTCATAAATGCATGTTAGCACATTCTTTTGCGTGTCGTCAACACTAGGTAGCAATATATGTGGCAATTGTAATAATGCTTGTTTGAAAAATAATAATAGTAATAATTGGTTATTTGTTTGAGGTGTTTTGTCCAATATTAAAAATGGGTAAAACATACTCCTTGCTCGAAAATTGAGATGCATGCTCATTATGACTATCAATAAGTTGTTTGACTTGATTCTATTGTGGGGAAAATATCTGCTAGATAGATTGTCTTGTAAATGTTGTAGAATAGGTTGTGACTACATGAGAATTTTCTATACATAGTCAACTTGATGCCCTTGCTCACTTTTGTCACCTTCGCCAACTAATGGTCAAGCTTAGTAAAACCAAGGTCATGATTTTCAATATCTCCAAATGTCTTCTTTCTAGATTCTAATTCTTTTAAAAGGGGGCAGCCTTGGAGATCCCAACGACTAACACATACTTGGGGATCTGATTTTCTAGTCCCTCTTTTAGCATGAAGTCTAACTCACATTCACATGTTTGCAAGGGATATGCCTCTCTCTATCTTGGAATGTCAGTGTTTCTAAATCCACTTCCAAGATATGTCTTTTGATACCATAATCAAGCCTGCAGTTTTGTATGGCTATAAGGTTTGAGGGCCTAGCTTAGGATCCATTGATTGGGCTTGTATGAGAGGGTCCAAATTCTCGTGCTGCAATGCATTATCAAGTGCAAGCAAATTGTTCCTCAGAACATTGTCCAAGCTGAATTTGTTGCCCAACCACTACATCTAAGGACTATCTTCCAACTTGCTTTATACATACATAAGACTTAGATCCATGGGAGATTTGCTTCTAATTATCTTTGTACTTAGCTCTTCATTCTTCTAAGAGGATTGCTTCATTGGACCCGATTCAACACCATCAATGTTCGTACTTTAAGACTAGTTCACTCCTTTTAATTGGTATCTCTATTGACACACTACCTCCTTTCATGTATTCCTTGGATGCTCCCCCTTGACTCCTTTTGACCATCATCAAAACTACTGGACAAGACATCTACAAGCAATACATCTAGGTCACCTGGACCTTCCCTCCTGTGCCATTCAAATCAAAGCTTGCTTTTTACACCGAACATTTCTTACAAGTGGAGAATGGTATTTTATGTCATCCTCACTATCTTCAACATCATTGGTCACATGGCTTGAGGTTTACCCTTGGCCAAATGAGGATGTGTTCCCACCAAGTACGAGTTAAGACAAACCAACATATTCCTCACCCTAATTGGATCTACCATCTTTGCTCCCTCCAAGCAATAGAGATTGAGGAGCATTTCATCTTTAGATGCCCCATTTTCTATGAGATCTGAGGAAGATACTATTCTACAAGGACTCAACAACAATCTATCTACTTTCTTTCGATATCCAAACCAAAAATGTTTGGGCCTTTATCTTTGAGAGGCCATCACCCTTCAATGTAAATTCTAATATGAGATCTTTTGGGATTCTAGAGCCCCCAATTTGATCACCTCCTTCCAACTTGGATACCATTTCTTCTCTTATAGACATAGATAAACCTATGAGACGACATCTCTCACAGCTTCTACCTTGACATGTTCCTCCTCAGCATCATGGTCATGTTTTTTCCCGACACCACAATTCAACTTCTTCTTGTCATGTAATGTCCCCGATTTAGCCCTATGCTCTTCAATTGGATTTAACCTATTTCCAGAAACTCGTAGGCTAAACAAAATTGGAAAATTAGGGTTTCCTATTTTATAGGAGGTTTCAAATGTAGTTTTGAGGGCTTGCATGCGAGAGTTTTTTATGCATGTCTAGTGGAGCTTTTTGAGTTTTTGGAGAGCTTCAAAATGGTGTAACATGCATCTCCATCTGACAACCTTTTCAGGCACTTACTATTTATAGTAAGTCATGTTGGCTACCTGGTTTGTGTTCAAAAGGCATTTGGAAACACTTACTATTTATAGTAAGTCATGATTACTGCTCAATTGATGTTCAAATGAAGCTTTGCAAACTTACTATCTTTGGCATTTGTTATTTTTAGTAAGTCTATTTGTAGCAGTGGCACCATCTCCAGTTTGACTCGGCTCAGGTCATCATTCTATTTCTGGCAGAATCAGTTTGAGCGTTGGTTTTGGCTTTGGCTTCTATCCCTCCTTGGACTGAGTTCCAGACTTAGTCAATTTTTTATGTTTTGAAGTTGTACCCCATGCCTAGGCTTGATGACTTCAAGTTGTTTTTAAAAAGGGGACATAAAGGGGTTGATTTGAGCATTTAATATTTATATTAAACGTTTTATTGTGCAACTTGTAAATGGACGCCTAGAGGGAGATGATTAATGTTTTAATAATTCAAATAAAGTACAACATGAGAGGTGGCATCCCTTGGAGGAAGCTAAAGAGTTTCTTGTGGGAGTTCCAAGTTGATTCATTTTCCAGTTGAAGAGCCTATTTATTGATGCCTTGCTCATTCATTCTCATCTTTGGAAAATATTGTAAAGTTATGTTGTTGAATTTATTGTAAAGTTATGTTGTTGAATTGATTTCAAAACCTAGCTAAGAGGGAGCTTAGTATTTTCACACTATTCTTCGGGCCTGAAACTATGGTTCCCTAGATAGTCAATTGGAAGTGTGTTTCATTCAGAAGTGCATATTGAGCATCATTGTTGAAGTTTGATGATATTTTATGTTTATAGGTTGCTGGTTCAAGCGTAGCTGAAGCATATTTTCATTCATAGCTACTTGTATGATTTTTATATCATTCTGGGTATTCGCCCTATGTGTTTCTTTGCCTTAGGCGCCCCTTCTCCTGGATTTTCAGATTTTATTATCATGTCTACAATTTTCTAAAGCAAGTCGCCCTTGTCAAGGAGGGTTTGTCATTTCCAGATTTCTTCTTGGGATGTGTGCTTAATAATTTCAAGGGTATTGATGTTGTTTAATGAATTGTTCTTGGTCGCCCTTCATCTAGCTTTCATTTGCATTTGATTTGGTGTCATTTGGTTGAGTATCGAAGGAGATATGAGCATTTTGGTGATCTCCTAGCTTGCTGGTCTGAACATTCAGTTTGCTGGTCTTGTATATCAGACCTGGTTATTTCCATTTCGTGCTATATTTCTTGGATGTGTTAATTCTTATTTGTAATCAGAAATATAGTGTCATCATTGCAACTGTTTTGGAGCAGATTTCTATTGAAAATCTTTGTAATTTGCAGATAATTTACATTGTGAGGCTGAGAATTAGTAGTACTAATTCAGTCATTTATATTTTTGCATTTACTTGTATTTTAATTTACACATTGTAACCCTTGGATTGTTTACCACCAGTGTGGAAGAATAAACATTTGTATCTCTCTATCTCACCCACTGTTTAAGTGGTGAATCCCCACTGTTGAGTGGATGCCTACTGAAAAGCGGATGAATTGTTCTTCATTGTAATATCTTTCCCCCCACTGTATAAGTGGTAGCATGGAATCTTCATGGTCGGACCACCGCCTACTCTCATTTCAAGCATTGTAATTCAATACAGGTGTTGCTAACGATCCCTTCCCATACACTATCACTTCCCTTTCAATAGGATCTTGGTGAACATTCTTGGCAAAAGTTACTTTCAGTTTGATTATCTTTGGGGAGCTAACGCTAACATTTTGCGTAGTGCTGGTTTGTGTTGTGAAAACATTGAGAAAAAATTAAGGGGCACATTACATGTCACCATAGATCTACTACTCTCCAACCACCCCTTGCCACAAAGGCAAATGGACATTACGAGTTTTTTCACTAGTAGAAAGTTTACTTTGACCTTGGATGTTAGATGTGATCCTAGGGAGTACCCTACTTACTCTCCTAGCCCTTGACACTCCCTGATGAGCATTATTAGATCTTGTATCAGTCCCTTCATAGTGATCGATGATGGCACCAATGACTACGCCATCTATAGTCCAGATAACTAAACTTGATAATCTTCAATTTTCCTCAATGTTTACTCTTTGGGGTTCTTGTTCCCCCTTTCTAGGCTATATGTACTAGTTTCTTGACCACTTATGTGGGTGGTCCCTTCTTATTTCATATTTCTTCACTTTTGTTCTTCCTCTTTGTAGGGCCTTTCATGTAACATACTAACCTTTCAATGAAGTAAAAATTTCTAATTTTTCACCTTTCGAGTAAATTAACTAAGTAACAAACCATTGCAATAAAAAAAAATTATTTTTTTTATTGATAATTTTCAATCAAGATGCATAACATATTACAACATGAATTCCATTTCATTCCATAAAATACATTAATGCAAGAAAGCATACATTTACATACATAGCTCAAAGAGCTTTAGAACAAATAGTTGTAAGATGGTCCAGGATCCTTCCTTTCAAATCTTGGTTCATTTGTCGCTTGCTATGGAGGAGAAGCATCACTCAAGCGCTTTTCCGCCAACCACAGACTCATAATGCGGTCCCCCGCACATCTATCATTCGATAGATGGCCCTTCCCTTCAACGAAGAGATTGGTAGAGTAACTGACAACGACAACTAACTAAGCATAGTGTTGTGTCCTACATAACTAGAACCTTGTAATTCCACAATCTAGAACTAGCATGTAATACTAGATCACCGTGAACTGACAGTGTAGTCTCAGTAGTCACACAATCTAGTATGGAGTCTCGGACATTCACACTACTTTGGCCAAAGTATTCTCATTCAGTACTTCGAATGAAGTCATCTATCACATACACTACTCAATGTCGATTTGACTTAAGGCTATCTTAAGCTACGCATAGGTATTTCCTTCAATGGATAATCCATCATCCCAGAGATAACCTATCACCATATTAATCTACTTGGAATAAACCTACTTAACTGGTAAGTACACAAGTTAGGTATTTCCTTCAATGGATAGTCCATCATCCCAGAGATAACCTACATACTTGGAATAACCCTACTTACAAGTAAGTACACAAACTCCCTACCATACTGGATTATCTATCCTAGGAGTAAACACAAGTTTTCTCAGTTAAATCAATAACTTACCTAAGTGTACCATATGTGTCTTTCATGTTCAATCATACCTAGTATATAATACTTATGATAAACACCCATCTCTTGCTATGGAGTACTTAAAAACACATTATGAAAATAGTATAAAAGCTTCAATTTCTTTTTCAAAACACTCTCATTTCTCTAATGCACATACTGGGAAAGACATCTCAACCATGCATGCAACACACAACATTCAAAAGTAAAATAACAAAAAGAAGAGATCCCCATGCTTTTTATCACTTATCCAATCAAATGGCAGCAATGCAGCCCTTTCCAACAGCAGCAAGCTTGGTAAACAGCTTCTCAAGAATGTCACTGATAAACTCAATCTCTCAAGTTGATAGCTTACTCCTCTCAAAAATAACTTCCTCACAAACTAAATAAAACTCACTCCCTTTCTCTCTCAATGTAAAATAGAGTATGGCTAGAAATGATGCAGAAATAGGAATTGCAAAAGATGTGAAATCTTGTGAAAGAATGCGTCCCTTCCAAATGAAATGGTTCAGCTATTTAAAGAGTAACTTGGTAGCCTCATAGCCTACAGTTTATGCATGCTAATGGACAGCAAGCTCCATGCAAAGCAACACATGAAACATAGCAGAAAGGTGGCAACTTCCTAGCTTAATACTCAACATAATCACCTACAAGTCGACTTGCTTAGTTACAACAATCTAAAGACTTATTCAATCTGCATATGCACAATTCGATTTGTCACAAAGAATAGAGTCATAGACATCTACAACAACTTAAATTCAATGGGGGCGCCAATTCCATTTTCTCACCTTCTTGTTTGGCGCGGTTTCACTGCTAATTGAAACAATCAACTACCATTTCTCAACAGCAAACATCCATCGATCTATTTAGAGAATGAATCGACCAAAGCATTTAAAACATTTGACAAAGTCAAGGTTGATCTTACCAAAGGCATAGACCAAGTCCAAGCTTAATATTGACAACAATATCAAACGCAATACAATGTCTTATATCGCGTGTCATTCTGAGTGATAATCGGTTTCACAAACAGTCATAAGCTATTTTATCGGCCTCATTAAACACTGTCTATAGTGACTATAAATGACCTCCATATCATAGTCTTTATCGACTATAAATAGCCTTTATAAATCGGCTTCTATCAAAGTAAGTGATAGTCAATTTCTATTAACATATATAATATGTTAAATATTTATTATTATATATATAATATATTATATACATATATATATTTAAATACCATCATGTAGTTATATATATATATATATGAGCACAAGCAAGATAGTATATATATAAACACATTATATTGAATGTATGCATATATATATATATATAAGAGTACAGGTAAGATAGTATATAATAAACACATTATATTGAATGTATGCATATATATATATATATATGCCTCTATGTACACGTATGTGTAGGTATATCTATATTGATACACCATATGAGCGTGTCCATCCGCCAACGTACATGTGTATCGATATACATGTACATATGGATACGTGTCTATACTATACATATATATATATATGTTCACATTTGATTCACATATAACCATTCACAATTACCATCACATTGATAAGTGTTTACATGTGGTACATCTATACATGTCATTAGATCCCATTCACATGTATGTGCATATATATACACATACTTCATGCACATCCCTCTTGTCAATATAATTGTAATAGTACAAGAAAGATCTCAAAAGCTCAATAGATAAACATCACCCAATAATGCATGCAGTAGTAAACATGACTCTCAAATGCAAACATATCAGCTAAAGATGACTTACCAACTACCCACAAACTGACTCAACTCAGTCATTCTAATGTGGTGTGTGTATATACTCAAATAGTTTACTTTTACCGGTTACCCGACCAAGATCTTCTCCTGAGTGATACTTCCCCTCTGCCTGGAGAAATGGAACACATACTTGCATCCACTAACACATGCACACGGCAGTCAATTGTTCACAAAATATGCAGTATATATATAAGCATCTCCAAAGTTAGAATAATAATTCAATAACCATCCATTCACATATATGCAATATTTCCCCATGAATAGCATCAACTGTGATAACTTCAAATGAGATAACATTCATATTGATAACAAGGTACAAGCATAATTTATTCATCTCCAAAATTCACATTACATTCATATTTACCCTATGTAGTAATAGTAAATAGTAACTACACAATTGGGGTGTAACATTTCTAGGTTTCTCTTCTTAGAACTTTCTATTTTTAACTGTTGTACTCTTGAGCCCTATCGACCTACTTTTTATCATCTATGGACATTAGCATAATTTCTCTCTTTCTTTATTTCTTTCTCCTCTATCTTGTCGTTGCACCTATATCGTAAATCTGCATTTCTAAGGATTTCTATGACTTTTAACTCATGATGTACATTGGGTTCACAAAATATGTAGTATATATATAAGCATCTCCAAAGTTAGAATAATAATTCAATAACCATCCATTCACATATATGCAATATTTCCCCATGAATAACATCAACTGTGATAACTTCAAATGAGATAACATTCATATTGATAACAAGGTACAAGCATAATTTATTCATCTCCAAAATTCACATTACATTCATATTTACCCTATGTAGTAATAGTAAATAGTAACTACACAATTGGGGTGTAACATTTCTAGGTTTCTCTTCCTAGAACTTTCTATTTTTAACTGTTGTACTCTTGAGCTCTATCGACCTACTTTTTATCATCTATGGACATTAGCATAATTTCTCTCTTTCTTTATTTCTTTCTCCTCTATCTTGTCGTTGCACCTATATCGTAAATCTGCATTTCTAAGGATTTCTACGACTTTTAACTCATGATGTACATTGGTTAATAATCACAAAACAAGGGGACCCAAAAATCAGGCAAGCAACTCAAAGCATTTGTTAGAAAGGGGAAGAACAATCAAACCACAACATGTTTCACTCCATGGTTAGGCTATGAACCTCAAGAAGCAAGATTTATACATTAAAAAATGATCACCTACACTTGTAATTTCAAGAATTGACTATTTTCCACAAGTAATGATGTCTCTATGACCTTTTAAATCATGACAAACATTAGTTAATAATCATAGGATAAGGAGGCCCACATATCACACGAGCACCTCTAAGCACTTGTTAGATGGGGGAAGGAACAACGAATCCATCATAGCATGTTTCACAACATGGGTAGGCTATGAACCTCAAGGGCAAGATGCACAAATTAAAAGCTGATAAGCAACACTTGTATTGTCAAAAATGCATTGACTCCCTATGCTGATTATTTAAAGGATTGGGGTGGGTTCTAGCTAACCACCAAATCTAGTGCCTTAGGTCCATTGGATATCCTTAGACCACTTCATTTCCACTTTATGCAATCATTTTTCTGTCTGTGATTTATAGGACATAGTGCAGGCCTACCAAGGTAGCCATTTAACCCAACTGGTCTCTACAATGAAGTCTACTTGTTGAATATGCATCCAACATGTGCTGAACTTGCAACTTTAGCTCAAGGAGCCTTTAGGTCCATCCCTTCTTGCTGGATCCTTTGGACCTTTATCGATGCATTCAGGAAAAACAGAATTCTGGCCATTTGGATCCAACTCACCAAATTGGCATATCTAAAATCATGTGCATCTTCACCAAGTACCAACCAGTTGCTACAAGGTCTGATCTTGCATTCATCATAAAGATTAAAGACAAGTACTTCTCATAAGAAATCAATTACCTATAGCAGGACTGATTATAGAAGAGGGTATTGACATAGCAAGCCCAAGCATATTACCTGTCTATAAGTCGTTCTCTTCTCCCAGAGGTTACCTTATTACATTATACTTGTTTGTCTTTTATGCACTAATCATTATTGCATGTCACAATCAAGACCAATCTAATTGCTGAAATCCTAATCTTTGTACTTTCACTGAGAGAGATCTTTGTGCATAAACAGGGTGCTTAACTAGAATTATTATCCTCTCATTTCACGAAGATTAACATAATTGTTCTAGCTATCATCGGATTTACATGGATCCTAGTGACATTTGACAGACCAACCTTCAACACAAATATCATATGATGTGGGTGTTCTATCCTATCTTTCAGTCTTGCTTATTAACCTGCTACTTCTGCATGCCTTAGAAACAAAATCTTCTACATTATCTTGGTAAATTTGTTGTGGTCTATTTGGATGCTATGCTTGTTTTTAGCAAGACTTGAAAAAAACATACAAAGCATGTGCACATAGAGTTGGATTTGTTCCAATACAAACTCCAAGACAAATTTGAATAAGTCTTTCAATGATCAATCAGACTTCAGTTAGGCACCTTCAATTTCTCAAAGAGATCCCGACAAATTTATAGCACTCAAGCATGGCCCACCCCTAGGACATTTCTGACCTTAAGAGATTTCTTCAAGGAATGAACTTTTACCAACAATCTATGCATTATTCGCACAACTCATCCTCTATAGAATCAACAACAAGAACACCCTCACTTGGGGACTACATTCATAATCACATTTTGAAAGATTGCAGGATGCACTCTGTTCAGCAATGGTGCTTGACCTCCTTGATCTTCAAAAGCCACTCAAGAACGAAATGGATACTTCACATTTTCCATCAGTGCAACTCTTGAGCAAGGAAAACCTTGACTTGCCTAATATTCAAAAACCCTGTCACATGCCAAGATCAACTAAAAGATATGATAAAGAATTTTGTGCAGTGATTTCTTCACTCCCTCCATCTCATCATTGTTTACTTGGCAAGGAAACAATTTTGCTGAGATAAAACCAGCCATTACAGTTATAAGTTAAAAATCAAAAATTCAAGAATGCTGTTAATTTCATTAGGCTCCATATTTTTTGCCATTTCACTTCATGATCTAGTACAAGAAAGGAGACACCAATATAGCAGCTAATCTTCTCAGTCAGTGTCCAGCCACAATTCTCAGCATTCTTGAAGTCCAAAGTGTGATCTACAATCATCGAGAAAACCCTTAGCCAAACAATCCTGGCCCTCAGACAATCTTAGACGTGCTTAGTCAATCAACTATCATTATTCAATTACCATTCTTGAAGTGTACTTTAAGAGATGAGTTTCATTAAGCTCAAATTTATGTTCCAGCCAGGCTTTCTGGTCATAAACAAACTGAAGAGGTTTGCACCTATTAATGGGGATCACTTTGACACACACAAGGCCACAAAATATACAATAATGTTTTTGTTGGTTTTGCATGAAGAAGAGCATCATGCAAGACTTTATTTGTTGCTGTTGATTCATGCCCCTTACTGAAAACTTGGATTATATTTGCCTTTTCCAAAACCCCTACAATTATGGGCATCTATATCATAGACTTAATTACTGGCTTGTCAACAACTCAACAACGGCACGGCTGCATTGTTGCAATTTGTTGATTGCAGACTTATTCTCTAATGAATAGGATCGCACCAAAAGGCGTATTACCATCCTTTTTGTCGCAAATGAATATCATTTCAACACATCATGACTCTTTTAGTAACTAAATAGAATGCAGAAAATGATCTAATCTTTAGACGAGAGGTGGACGAAGCTTAGGTTTGGACCTCCTACCAAATGGTTGCGTTTCTCCCCAACCACTCATGAGACCATCAAAAAGCAGAAATCATCTTAGTTGAATGGCCTTCCTCTTCCAATCAATAGGTTGCATGAATCCCCTCTCTTTCCAATTGTTCTCATCCTAAAACCCATAAGGAAGCATAAAGGACCTCTCACCTTCAGCATGAAGTATTGAGCATTGGGCACAATCACTGTGAATGAGAAGTGAGCAACTACAAGCTTTTAAGTGCTATTCTCAACATGTTTGGATACACTTCAGACTACCATTTACCATTGTCTTTGACTATGATTCTAACTTCCATTGTCATTTCTAGACATTATTAAAGATGTTGATTAAATGTGGATTGAAACTATCAAAATTCATTTTAGCCTCAAGTTGACAGTCAAAATTGTGTAGTCAGCCAAACTTTAGTCCATTTGCTTTGAGTTTAGCTTAAGAGTAACAAATGAGAACATCTCCACATTCTTCAGCAAAGCCATTCTCTATTTGAGGTATGTTATGGCTTCTAACACCACACTGACTACAAGATTTCAGGAGATATCAGTTGCTCTTCCAACATCATACACATCCCATGAACAGGAGCAAGAAAGGAGTAAGACAAGGCTACTTCTTTTGTTCAAACCATTGTTTGTAAACTCAGACTCAACTCAGACTGGTTAGACCTCAAATTTAAAAACTTGGCAATATTCGGCAACTTAAAAAATGCTTAGGGCAAAATAAATGGAAGTATTTTAGTCTACGGTCACATTTTAGGGCACATTTTTCAGTATAAAGTCATGCTTTTCAGTCTATAGTCGTTTTATAGGGCATGTTTACCAGTGTATAGGTATTTTTAGGGCACATTTTCAGTATACAGTCGCATTTTTCAGTCTACAATCATACTTTAGGGCACATTTTTTAGTATACAGGCATTTTTAGGGCACACTTTTAAGGGAATGCAACAGGGGCAGTGAAAATACCAGTCTCTGCAATCTTTTCTACAGTGTTTTGGGGCTTTTCTTCACTGATTTTTTCCTGCATTTCAACAGGTCAAGAGCTAACCCTGGAAAAAGTCCGAAAAATTTTCTGCAAGCACCCAGCAACTCACCTAATACCATGCGAGTTTGTGCACTATGGTTCAAACCATAGTTCAAGACAATATTGCTCAAACATAGATCAAGTATAAAGCCTTACGTGATCAACAACAATTCCAAGCTGGTACTCAAGTGGGAATTCATTTGGATAAAACAACAATCAAAGAAGATATAACATCACAAGTTCAAACCCATTTGCTATGGATGTTACACCATCACCCAAGCTATTGGTTCCAACATCTTTGACCTGGATCTACATACTCAACTTGGAATAAATGATTTGGGTAATGTCAAAGAGCTTAAGATGTAGAAGACTTCACATCTTGATGAGGAGGTTCCAATCACCCATCTTCAATCACCATTACCGATTGTCAACTCTTTATTTTGAGGACAAATTACTCAATATCTAAACCAAGACTAATGGATGTAAGAAAACTTATGCTTACCTAGTTGGATGAAAAAGAGTGATTCTTAGATAAGAAAAGTGGCTATCACAAACCACTTAAAATAGCATTCCCTTCTTATACAGATGTTGGGAACAACTTGATCAAAAGTGATATTATTTTGGCAAGAAGTGTGTGAGGATGATTCGTAGTCAAAACTGTCATAAGCTTGGCATTATCTTTTGAACTCACTAAAGCTAGACTTAGTTTAACCACCTCCTAAGAACATGTATGCATAAATAGCACACATAAGCAAAACAGGTTTAGTCTTGTGATTACCTTATAATAACTTTCCTATTCACTAAATCTAGACTTAGCTTACCAACCTTTCAGCCAACATCCAATTGGATAAGGAAAACCCTCTTGTTGGGACTGGAAAGGTTACACTGGTGGGATCTTACTACTCTCAAGACTCAAGTGATTCCTCAAGATGTGTAGGCAAGTGGATCCATCCATTTCCTTTTAATTACAAAAAACAATGTCCAATTTGCAAACCCAAATTGAAAGTTATGAAGATTTTGCTAGGGCCTAGAATTGAAAAAATCACAAATCTACAGCTCTGAAGGTCGTCAACTTTGGACAACCACCTCTTCCTCGTGGTATAGAAATCATCTAAATTTTGAACAAATGGAAAAGAAAACAGAACTACTGAAGTTGACTTTGCCCTAATTTGTGCCAATAAAATTTGGCAGAAATTAAATTTGCGGGGTAAACTTTGCACAGCCATCTCTCCCTTGATATTGCTTGGAATCTTTATGGTGACCACTTTTCCAAAAGCTATCAACAAATACTTTCCACTGTTCTTGTTTCTGATAAAATTATGAAAATCTTTCAATCTATCCAAAAAAAATCTCCCACTTTCCCCAAATCATTGCCTTGATACCACTTGATTAGATTCAAACATCCAATAACAACAATAATATGCAAGAAAATAATTGAGATTGAACATGAGATATTTGTGGGCCTAGATGCCCTCATATACAATATACTCAAAAATAGAATAAATACCCTTAAGGTTGGGTGACACCACAGTTCGTACAATACTCCTTAGGGAAGAAGTCACTCCACAGAATATCTCCAACTTGGTATCTTAACCAAATAGATTACTCTACATATATATAATACCTTCATGATGATATTCACCTCCTATATATAAACTTTACACTAATGATAATGGGAGTACAAACCCATTATCTTAGCATAGGACAACTCATTCTATAACCAAGCATGCAACATTTTGACTACTCCATAACACCCAATACATCATGATCACATATGCCTAGGTACATAGCATGCCATCCCTCCTTGACTTGTTTCATCCTTGAAACATGAGGAGAAACTAAATAGTAAGACTTCCTCAAAACATTGCACACAGAAGCCATATCTTCCAACAACAAAAATGATCTTAAATGGTGATATTTCTCGATTGTATCTTTCTACAAGCCTAGCTCCATATTTGTTGTGTTACTAACTCCACTCATGTCTATATTCATTCCTCCTCTACTTCCATGTATAGTCATAGCAATTGCTCTTTTGATTCCATGTATGCCTACAGTTGTTATTCCTTTGATTCCATGTATAGCCATTGTGATTGTTGCTATAATTCCATGTATGTTCATGGTTGTTCATCCTTCGATTCCATGTATAGCCATAGTGATTGCCCCTCTAATTTTTGTATTTCCATTGTTATTGTGACTTTGGTGTGCATTGACATGTCCCCATGATTATTGCCTCTTGTGACAATGTGGATGTCTATATGCCAAACCCTTGGTCTTTTTCTCTTCTATTTTTTCCTCTTTTGATCCAAAAAGTCAAATCTTAAATGTGTAGGACTATTGGTGTAATACTTTATTCACCTTGGATATCTCTTATCCTGAGTGTGAGATTGCACCTATTTAATAAGTTTACTTAGGATATTAGAAATAATTAATTTTCCTCATCTAACTAGCTAATAATGACATGCTCACCTTGACTTGAAGTACACATGCCACCACCACTTCATCAACTCTTAATCGATGGTAGTTAGGTGCCATCTTTGTTTAATTAAGGACACCTCTATCTCGGTTAGACTTAGTTAACTCACCTCTTCATTGGGAATTAACTCACACATCTTGGACATGTCATCTCCTTGATTCATGCATCCAAGAAGCCTATATATTTGTATGTTAATCTTTGTAACTTGTCTCCATAATATTGAATATGGAAATTCTTTATTCATTTTCCTAGGTTTGTGACTAGCTTATAGGCATTAAGGCCTTGGGTAGATTTGTTGTTCATAACAAATTCTAACAAAAACCATTGAGGTCTTATTATATGTCTTAGCTAATTGAAGTGTCACCAAAAAGCCTAAAGTGAGAATTCATCATCAAAGTAATGTAACATGGATGTTTCTCAACAATGTCCCACTTCTTTGATGATTTAGAAGGTTTGGGGATAGTATGGGACATCTTGGTACATTTGTTGGTAGATAAGAAATTGTTCCAGGTTTAGTTCCACTCACAATTGGACTCATAAATGTAATTGTGTTGTAGAGGCAAAATCAGCATGAAGATGAAATCAAAAGTTGAATATTATTACATATTTGAATTGCTCTCAAAAGGTTGCGTAATGTTAAAAGAACAACACCTCATTTCAAGTCTATATGTTAACGTTATGGTTCCAAAAGAACTAGGTCAAAGAAGGTTGTAAGGTGGAGACCTTGGCATGTTCACCTAGGCAAAGTCATCATGGTAGTGGTGAACATGTGTTTGCTCCAGCAAACTTTTTCATTGGCAAAGCAGAAAATGCATCTCTAGACAAGTAGTGAGTTGGAATTTGGAACATTTGGCCTTTCAACTTCCATTTGGGCATTTGATCTTTCATCTTGCCTTTGGGGAGCTCTTGGAAGGTGTTAAGTTGCTTCACGTTTGGGAGAGGGTTCGCTCTCATATTTTGGTGTGTAAAGCCATTGTTGGACTATACAAATGAAAATTCAAGTCTATGTTTGTAATTGAGAGTGTATTGTAGGTGGAGTTTGAGTTACATACTTGTTTTGGAGCTTGCTGATGTTGTGTTTAGCATTCTTAAACCTAAGTAACAATCTTTCATAGTGAAACAAATTACAATTTACTCTCTAGATTGAAGTTTTTCACCCAAAATGGATTTTTCTAGAGAAAATCTGAGTTTGACCAATTTATGCTTATTTATTCAGTTCATTTCTACATAGGCGCATGTTAAGATCTCTATTTATTTCATTTGCACATGTTAATGGTGTTGAAACATCCATTGTTGAGTGGTTTAAATGCAAGTTTATGTTTGTTTTGAGTTCTTCACAACTAGCATATATTTTTCCTAATAGCAGTGTTTCATGTCCCCTTTTTTGAATTAAAAAAAATAATAATATTTTTTCTAAGTTGGGCCCGGCAATCCTTAATTTAAGACACAACTTAAATAATATTATTAAAATAAAAAAGTGTTTTTAACACATTAAAAAAAAAAATTAAAAGTATTTTTAAATGCTAATTGAAGGGAAATTTAATCAAGGGCCCAAATTAAAAAGGGTATAAAAAGAAGGCGCCTAGCCTCATTTGGTATCTTGATTTCATTTGGCATTTTCACTTGGACCATTTGTGTTCAAATTCACAACCATGGACAAAAACCCTCTTGGACTTCATTTTCAGAATTGGAGGCAGAAAACCCTCATTTCAATCTAGGGCATCATCACACAGGAGTTGCATTGGAGCTGATTTTTGAAGAGTTTGTGTCAAGTTTCCAGGTTGGGCAGTTTGATTTGCAAGCAAATTTGTTGTTCATCATATGAAAGGATTTTTCCACTGATTTCCAGAGTTGTTAGCTCCTATAAATCATCATTTTCATGTGGATTTCTGAGCACCACATTGAAGGAGGCTGTACCAATCTTTGGAGGTGATCATACGTTGATTATTCATGGCTAATCTGCATGTTCCAATCATCCTTGAGTGCGCCAGCTTTAGGGAAGAGATCTCACATCGCTTGCTGCTGTTACGTCATCATTTCCAGGTGGATAATGATTGCCATATTCATCATTTAACATCAGAAATTATTTGCAAGTTGTTGTTGTTATTCACTGAGGTTAATATTCATTGTGCACTGCCCAATCACAGCCTTGTATTCAGACACACACCATTGAGGAGGGGAAATTGAGAATTGCAGCTGTTAAAGGAGGGTGTGACCACTGTAGACTTGTTTGAAGCTGTTTCCCTGCCCCTGGTTTCTTGTCCCTACAGCCACCACTTACCGGTCATCACCACAGACCACCACAGTACAGTTTGGATTGGGTCACACTTCCAGATCTGATCGCAGAGTTTATGCACATGCAGAATTTGGAGACATTATATATTGATCATAGCAGACAACTGAGTTGGGGTAGTCACTGAATTTATATATTTTATTTCAGTTCATTCACATTCTAAAATTTGTGGACATTAAATGCTGAAGGCTGCCATCACAGCATGCACTTTGCTTCTTGCACTGATATATTTGCTGATTCATTGTAAGAGCAGTTTACATCCATATGTTGCGGAATCTAGGGTTTGTAAATTTACCCTTGTTTTGATTCATATCTAATCAAGGAGGTAGTTTGTGAAGTTGTTGAGGGTTTTGGAGTATTTGTTTCATTTTTCAATTTACCGTTCTCTGTTACTTTGTTCCAAAATATCAGAAAATAAAATAAATTATAAAAGGGTGGGCATTTTAGAGCTAAGCGACCACTACACCAAAAGCCCAGACTGTTAGTGAATGGCGCCCATTGGCATTGAGGGTGAATTTTTCATCCCACCAGAGTGCCATCGCAAGTGAACCCCTTCATGGACACATGGTTGCCCAATCATGGGTGGATCCCAATCCTGGGTACATGACCAATGGGAATCTGCACCACCTCTGCATGTAGGCTGGGACATCATAGCCCACCACACTCTACGAGTCTCAACCTCAAAACTTCAGCTCTTATACCAAGTTAAGCAACCGATACGCCAGAAGTTCGAACTGTTAGAGAATGGCACCCACTGGCATTAAGGCTGAGGTTTTCATCCCACCAGAGCACCATCACAAGTGAGCCCCTTTGTTGACACATGGCTGCCCGATTGTGGGTTGGTCTCAACCCTAGTATACACCCAACGGGAATCCACACCACCATAGCTTTAAGGCTAGGACATCACACAATGTGTGGTATGACCACCCTGTTTACAAATCAGGTAGTATCAGAGCAGTCAAATCCTTTGGGTGTTTTCTTTTTGCTTGATTGCAGGGGTTGCAAGTGTATGTCATCTACGAGGCCAAGTGGGAAAAGAAGTTTACTGTCTTTTGTGCCTGAAATAGCATCAAGTAGTTAAGATCGATGAGGACAGCAAGAATGGAAAGAGATGATGATGAAGCAAGATTCTAGAAATTGGATGAGAATGTGGCCAGGATATCCGTGGATGTAGGAAAGCTTGATAAGCTGGAATGCATGACGATTGCTTTGATAGCCAAAACATTCCTAGGGTACACCAAGAAGAAGGTGAATCTAAGAAAGCAATTGTGCAAGGAGAAACTTCAAAGTCTTCTAACTTCTTCAAAATCAAGGCCAAAATAGATATCCAACCATACAATGGAGAGATAAGTGCAAAAAAGTTGGATCAATTGGTGTTCCAAATAGAGGTTTATTTCAGTTTGCATTGGCTATCTCCACAACAACAAATTTCTTTCACAAGGTTGAAACTTGTCATGCATGCTCTTACATGGTATGAGAATTATGCACATGCATTAGAGATTCAAAAAGTATCACCAACATCTAAGTGGGAAGACTTCAAATCGCTGCTGAGAAAACAATTTTTACCACATTTGCTATGAAGAAGAGAGAGTGACACAATGGCATCATTTGAAGCAAGAACAAGTGCAAAGGGTCCAAGCATATATAAGCAAGTTTAAAAAAAGAGTAATTCGGGTTGCAAAGGACAGTGGAATGCAAGGTGTTGATCAAGTATGTGGAAGGTTTATTTGACCACCTACAAAGGGCAGTCTTCATGGCCAAACCCCAAAACATAGATGAAACATGTGCCCAAGCACATTATCTCAAATTGGACAAGAACTAGGTTTCTTCCACTTGCAACAAGGGTAAGGAGCTGTAATGTCCCTTTTTTCAAAATTAAGAAAAGTTGAAACCCAAAATGCCCATCATACATTTTCCGTGGGTTTTGGAAATTTTGCACTAAGAAAATGTGATTAAAATTATGATAAAGAGGGCCTAAGTAAAGTTAAAAGATAAAATAAGAAGCTCTCTTATATTGAAGTTTATTCAAATAATTCCTCTCAAACATCAATCGAAGGTCATAAAGAGAACTTGAAGAGTTATGCCTTTTGAAGAGAAATTCTTTTAAGGGAGGCCAAGCAAGGAGAAAGAGATATATTGATCAAACATTCTATTTTCTGATTTCTAATCCTTGTTTGAGCATTGGACTTTGGTTCAATTAACCTGACAATGAAACCCCTCTAGGTCTGGAATTGGCAGATGAAAGCCTACAATTCCTTGGAGTGACTTCACACAGAAATCACCATTGTGTGTGTAGATTTGTTCAAATTTTCAGTTGGTAATCAAGATATATCTTTCTAGATTTCACCACCACCATCTAGGGTTTCAAGTGAGCCAATTGGTGAAGGATCATGGCAATTTGAAATTGGTTTGTAACAGATTTAAATGCAGATTTACACTTAAAATCAATACAGCCAGTTAAGGTTTCCAGCCACTCCACTCTTGGGAAAGTTCATGGCAATTTTAGATGTGTTTAGAACAGATTGAAGGGCAAAGTCAGGTTGGAAAACAGCACCAACACTTAGGGTTAAATCACTGCAAATTATGTTAGACTTTGAGACTTTCAAGATTGGGCAGTGCCCCATCCATTTAAGGACAGTTTGCTGCTTAATAACCTAAGAGAATTTGATAGTTTTTAAAGGCAGAAGTAAGGACAGAATTATTGCTAAAACAGTGTCATATTTCAAGGAGAGATCACTGTTTTCTGTGGTAAGAAATCGCAACCCTTGTAGGTATTTTGAATTACCATTAATTGCTGATTAGGGTTTGGAGAATTTGAGCAAAATAAGAAAAAATTTAAAGGGAATATAATAGGAGCAGCAGCATGACGGCAAGAAGAATTCGAAGGGCAAAGGTAAAAAGAATGCTACTTCCATAGCAGAAGCAAAGAGCAAAGGTAAGAGCAAATTTTATTGTTCTCATGTGATAAAAATGGGCATGAATATATTAAATGTTGGAATGCATTCCACATTAACACCCTCTTGGTTGAAGAAGAGGAAAGATAAAAACATTGTTTATGTGAATAAGGGCAAAGAAATAGAGTGTAATTTAGATGTTGATGATTGCATTTCAAGTGCTACACTAAACAAGGAGCTTTTTTGGTTAGATAAGGAACTCCAAGTAAAGAGGAGCTTACCAAGTTATTCCACATTAAGCTTCCAGCCAAAGGTAAAAAGTTTGATACTTTCTTTGATATTGTGTTCTCAATCAAATCTAATTTATTGCAAGATAGTAGAAGAGCTAGGTCTGAAAGTGACAGACCATCACCATCCTTACTTTTGAATTGGTTAGAAGATAATGTGAAGTTGCAAGTTACAAAGCAATGCAAGCTTCAGTTTGGGTTTAGTTTGGATTTTGTAGATGTAGTTTGTGTTCAATGTGGTTCCTCTTGACATTTATAGTGTGATCTTTGGGATTCCAAATTCGTATGAGAGGGATGCAATATATTTCCAAAGAAAAAACCAATATAGGTTGGTCTTGAAGGTAAAAGAGTATTTCTTGGACACACATGGTAGGTAGTTCAAAATTATTTTGGCTAGTTCATCAAGGGGGAAGTGTTTGATCAATGCAAGTGGCAGATTTGTGGTATGAGCTTGAGAGTGCAATTGATAGAGCTCAAACAAAGCTTCGTGTGTGCAAGGACCAGCAGGTACAGCAGGTCAGCGTGTGGCAAAAATGTACCAAATTTTTGGTGCTGTTCATCTTGCGGTGCAAGGCAAGATGGCACCTTGGTTGGATAAAGAGGTTCTAAACCTTTCTCCATTGAATCCTTGAGCTTTGGAGGACCAAAAGCCTCCTAATTCAGGAGGTGTGATCCAAAAATTTGGGTCTTAAGCATGCAAGACCATTGGGGTCTTAGATGTCCTAGCTCGTTGGAGTATAGCCAAAAAGCCTAAAGTGAGAATTCATCATCAAACAGGTGTAACAGGGATGTTTCTGGACAATGGCCTGCTTCTTTGATGCTTAAAAGGTTTAGGGATGGTATGGGACATCTTAGAACATTGCGTGGCAGAGAAGACATCATTCAGGTTTGATTTTGCTCACTATTGGCCTCATAAAAATAGTTATGTTGCAAGGGCAAAATCAGTATGAAGATGAAATCAAAAGTTGAATATGATTGCATATTTGAATTCCTCTCAAAAAGTTGTGCAATTTAAAAAAACAACACCTCATTTCAAGTTTGTTTGCAAAAGTTATGGCTTCTAGAAGAACTAGATCATCGAAAGCGATGAAGTGGCAACCTTGAATGTTCGCCCCGGTGACTTTATTGTGGTAGGGGCTAGCATTTTCACTGGCAAAGTAGTGAACATGTCTCTATGTGGGAGTGATTTGGAATTTGGCATGTTTGGCCTTTCAACTTCAATTTGGACATTTGATATTTCATCTTCTCACCCTTGAGAAGTTGTAGGAAGTAGTCAAGTTGCTTCTCCACATCTGAGAGAGGGTTAGCTCTCATATTTTTTGTGTATAGCTATTGTTGAACTATGCATATGACAATGCACGTCCGTCTGTTTTGTAATTGGGAATGTATTGCAAGTGGAGTTTGAGTTCCATAGTTATTTTGGAGTTTGTTCATCTCATTTAGCTTTACCAAGAGAAACAAACCGATGAACCACTTCACAATCAAGATGGAATCAAAATTTTAATTGCCAAAATAGTTGTTTAGTGTAAATCTTTTTAAAAATGGATCTACCATTAACATCACCTATCCCATCAAATTTATGTATGTCCATGAAAACTAGGGCTTCAAGAAAACTTGTGTTCGATAGATCTCCTTTCTATCATAGTTCTGAGAATAAAAGCATGTAGACATGTAAATCTATATATTTCCTTTTGTTTGCTAAAACACATCTAATTTCAATACATGGATTGAAAGAAATGAATTGCTAGTTGAAAAGTGATGAATCCATAGTTCCAAACGTCAGTTTTGAATGACCACCTCTTCCTCAATACTACTCAAAAAATTTAAAAGAACCACTTTGTGAAAAGCACTCGAAAATTCCTTTCCAGTGATGCAAGAATTGTCTGAATTATAAAATTTGGCAAAGGAAAATGCAACTTCTGAAGTTGACTTCTTTTTTCCTAATTCTACACTGGAAAAATTCATCAAAAATCAGATTCAGAGAGCCAACTTTATACAGCCATATCTCCATATTGCTCAAAACTTTTATTGTGGCCACTTTTTGGAAAACTCTCAAAAAATATTTCCCATTGTCATGCAAAAAACCTCAATGTAACACCTATCATAGGAAACCGACTCTCCATAATATAAGCTGTTGTTAAAAAATTCAACAAAATTATCCTGTTCTATCCAAAATACTTCTCCCACTTTGCACAAATATTGCTTTGATACCACTTCATGAGATCCAAACATCCAATAACATAATATGCCAAATAATGACAGCAATCTGCAGAAATAGAATAAAGATCACATAAAATAAGAGATGTTTGTGGACCTATACTCAATATACTCTAAATGGAATACAAAACAAACCCTTCAGATAGAGCAAGACCACACAATACTCCTTTAGAAAGAAGTCAATTTGCACAATATCTCCAGCTTGAGATCCAAACAAATAGAGTAATCTCCATATAATTGACACCTTCTTCACAATGATACTCATGATAATTAGGGTAAAGTAATAATTCCAACATAGGATGACTAATTAACCAACATAACTAATTGTCGTTTGACCCAATATAGCTAACTAAGGAGAATGTGTGCCACATTTTAGCTACTCCATCACCCCATATACAACATAATATCGTACATGGTACATAATAAGATATGAAATAATTATCATACCATATGCACATGTGCACAAATATTGACGTAGAGATCTTATATAAACTCATGCTAACATGATCTTCTCATCTTTGGTCAACAAAAGCGTTGGCAATGGTATCTTAAGGATGATAAATATGCGGTACCTGTGAGTTACTGGTTGGAAAGCAGTGATTAATAACTAGCATCAATGGTAACGATCAATGCATCAATGCTTGGATTCTATTCTTTTAAATTTTTAATGGTGGCATGCGGGTTTCATTATCCCAGGCAAAGAGAGTTTCTCTGTAATACCCCTCCGTTTTGTCCTTTTGATTGAACGGTATTTTGTTCTCTTATGTTGTACTTTCTGTTAGTACCTTGACTATGGTACCCGACTGTTATTTGATCGCTATCTATAAAGCGACTTTAATGTTATCTCTTGATGTGATGGTATTTTAATATGATGTTATCTTTATGACATGTTTGGGATTAACATTATGGATGTTTGAATTAAAGATGTTTTATGCTTTGAATTATATTAGTATGTTAGATTCGTCAGTTAGTAATACTGTATTGGTGAAGGGGACGGTATCGCATCACTCGCTTGCGAGCGCCCTGCGATTCCGTGATTTCCTCTTCACGGTGTGCCTTATTTATGACATATTATTGCATGTGGATATACTCTTTGTTCGCAGGTTGACAGGTACAAGGCATCGACTCCACCTGGTTCCACAGGTTTGAGCGTGTCCAATGCCCAACGGTATTCGATTAAGATAGTAGCTGGGATTTTGTGCCAAGTCGTCACCTTAGTCATAGTGTGTCGTCGGTCTTAGTGGGGTCCAGTTGCTTTAATATTGTTCTAATTGCCTTGTTTCAGTTTAATTCCAAGTTAAAAAATGGTAATTAATTGCTTTATTTTGAAAATTGGTGAAGCTGATTTGGAATTGTTGGAAAGGATCTGGAATAGAGGAGGAGGCTTTGTTGCATTACCAACTTCTCAAGCTTGAATCCAGGTTCATCTATTTAATTTATTATTTTAATTTTGAAGAAAGAAAAATTCAAACTTTGATGAACTGTTTGCAAAACCATATTTGAAAAACAAGAGAAAGAGTTGCAAGAAATACCCATGATAAATTTTGCTTTTAAAATTGAAAACCTCTTCTTTGGAAATAAATCTTCTTCAAGAAAATAAAAAGTGTTCTTGGTTGGAGGTGATTGGTTCCTTTCTAGTTTTTCAATCTGTTTTGTAAATTTTGTTATGAAAATGTTTTATATATATAAATATATATTGTATTTATTTTTTTTATTTTTAAAAGAGGGGTGTTGCTAGCCAAATTTTTGGGAAAATACCCAGATTGTAAAACTGGGCGGATTTAAAAAAACCTACAATCAATAAAAAGAAAACGAAATTTCGTTTTTTGTTTAGGGTTGAATTTTTTATATATAAAAAAATGCTTGGGGGAAGTCGCTGGGGGCTCACCCCCACCGCACCCCATGGGAGGCGAGTGGAGGGAGCCGGGCCCAACGCACTTTCCCCCCTACTCCCCTTACCTTACCTGTCGCCGCCCACAAAGGGGACGACTGTGTTTACACACAGTCAACCCCATTAATGGGGGTCGACTGTGTGTAAACACAGCCGGCCGCCCTTCCAACCCGCGCACGGACCAATGCGTGGATGTTGACCTTCTTTTACTTTGTTTTATTTTTTATTTTTATTTTTTTTTGTTGTTCTTTTTATTTATTATTTTATTTTATTTAATATTTTAATATTATATATATTTATAATATTAAATATTAATATTATTCTAATATATAATATTAGTATATTAGTATAAAATAAATATATTAATACATATTATTATATTATATAATATTAAAACATTAATATATATATATTAATATTTAATATTATATTTTATAATATTAAAGTATTAATATAGGAATAATTAAATATGTGTATTTTGATATACACATATATGGAAGAATTATTTTCGGTAAATGGATTATATAATTTTAAATATTTCACTATGGCATATTGTAATAAATATTGATTTAATCAATGATTGTGTTTTAAATGTACATGTGAGAATTAGATTATGTAGCTTCTAGTCAATTTATCAATTGAAATTTTAAATACTTTTTTGAAAGGTTAAACTTAGAATTGACAAGAAATGTGTTTGGCATTGTGAATATTTCATAGTTTATTTTGCAATAAACCTATTGTAATTTCTAAACGTTATATTCTGAAACGTAGAAAAATAAATGATTACTTGTTACCATTGAAATGATTAGTGAAATTAAACATATGGTTAGAAATTTTATCTTTCATTTTAAAGAGGTGATACTTAATTCAATTTCCTTAAGGCTATTAAGTACTGAATGCAAATGAAGATGTGGATATAGGAAATTCGAAGTAGAGTTAATTTTGATTAAGCTGCTTGTTTAAAAGTAATCTCTTACGTTATCGCATTGGGGAAAATTGGTCGAAAGGGTTGTTAAGTCTTCCAGATGGGGATCTTATTTTATGTGGGTTGGCGTGTCATGTTGTCAACCTGTTGAGTCCCTTGGGTAGTGCATGAGAAGTTATTTGTTATTACCCGGTTTCTACGAACATGGATGTTTTGTACCTCCTTGGATTAGGAGTGGGTTATGTGAGTTATGCCTCCTTGTCAGAAGTGACTTTGTTACCTTGTTACCTCCAGTGTTTGGAAAGGGTTTGAACTTATGTTGCCTCCTGAGAAAGGAGTGGTCGCGGTATCTTGTTTGTTTGCACTTTGCTACCTTGGTGTTTGGATAGTATGTGTGTTGTCAAGTAGAAGAGTGGCTTCCGTAGGGGCTAAAGCTTGGAAGAGGTAAGATTGGGTAACCTTCGGAAGTGGTTAATCAAGTGATAATTAAATCAATGTACTTAGAAGATTAGGTGGTACTTCTCACTAATCAAGATAAGTTCTAGCCTCACTCATATTCGCAAGTACTTGTTTAGACTTGGGGTGAGTGAGAAGGCCTGGAATGGCAAGGTTATCTATCTGGTCTTTATGACAGGTATTTGATCCCGCATTAGTAAGTATGAGGGTCGAGGATCGGTAGAGGCCACCAGGATAACCTAATATGGGGGCTGGAGCCTACAAAGATTCGTAGTGGGTAACTCATGATGAACTGTGTGATGGCACTCTATCTAGGACAACAGTTGGTACTTGTTTATTGTGGGTGTGGTTTCCGTAACATACTTGATGTGACCGCAGTTGGTACTTGTTTATTGTGGGTATGGTTTCCTTAACATACTTGATGTGACCATAGTTGGTACTTGTTGTTATGTGTATGGTTCTCGTAACATACTTGATCTGCTTTATATCTGGAAGCAATGTGACCATGCTTGAGTTATACTTGAGTTGTGTATGAGTTATACTTGAGTTGTACATGGGATTGGTTGTGTCAATTTGGTTCAGTTATGTGTTAGCCTGTGTTTAGAGGTAGATGACCTTGGCTAGAATTCCTGGTTACTATCTCCTAGCACAGGGGGTGGGCCTTTGGGTTCCACTTGGTTGGGTGGCGTGCACCTAAATCCGTTGGGTTCTTTCTTCATGTTCTTATGGGCGAGACTTCCAATTGGAGAGCTTGTTGGATTCAGTATCATTTCTTACTTTATTTCATTTCAGTTGATCTTGTATTATTTTACCCCTCAATAGTTACCGAGGTGGAAGTTGTGATTGTAATTATGTTTATTGAACTTACCTCATTCGGGGAATGAGAGTTGTAATCTTATTGTTGATAATGGATTAATGCAATTGAAAGTTATCTCTTATGCTTGATGTAACTTATCATAATTGGAATGTATGCGCTTAATTTCATAAGTAAATATATGATATGGTTTTTTATTCATGTTTTTTGTTGAGGTTCTATATAACCTCTGTCTCGTAACCTTAGAAGTTGTTGGCAATAGGTAGTGGACTTCCTTATTAATTGTACTTAAAAAAAAAAAATTAGTCCGTTTAAGTAGTTGTTTGCAACTTCCTCTAGGGTTGCATGGCGGGGCATTACATTCTAAGAGGTAAAAGTAGAAACCTTGAAACCCTATCTTGGAAGCAAGAACCCAGAACATTAAAATTTCAAAGACTCCCAACTCATTAAAGACGGTCATGGTGCAGTCATGGTGCTTTGACCAGATATGTAAATGTGCTGTCCAGCAAGCTACAACTGAGACAAAATCTTTTTGCCCAATGCGGAGAGAGGCATGAATGCCTTAAAATTGATCAGGTGCTCTCGCACTGGTCAAGGCCTAATGTCAACCTGCACTAAATTCATTTTTAATTTATCATATGGATACTCTACTTGCCCCTCTGCCCTTGATCTTGATGTGCTAAAGCTCAGCGCCAAAATGCTAACCCACACGAACTAATAAGTCCAAATTCAGCACGCCCCTGTGGAGAAATTCTAAATCAAGATGCGCTGGTCTCTGGAGCTCAAGGGATCGCAATAATTATCACTGAGTGATTACACCTTATGGCAAGAGGCATCACTGCAGCGTTAAACCCCAACAATATCTCCTCCGTGCATATAACAAGAGGGTTTTCCCTACTGCGTTGGGGGTTGGCTTAAAGGGTAGTGAGAAAAAATGACCACAAGGATGGAGACCCTTATGGCAGGCATCTGACAGTCATAACAATTTTGTACTGACGAGAGAAGAACCAACCAATCACCATGCAAACGTAATAATCGACCAGAAGCACATATTGTATGGTACCTTTGCTTCTAGCTCTTCGTTAGTAAGACCAATGTTATTAAAAAAATCCATCTTTAGAATAAAATCACAGATGTTCAAATTTTCAAAAGTTTAATTAAACGTATTGTGCATAAGTGCTCATACTAGAAGAATAGGTTAAAGTAAAAAGGCTAACAATTTCAGCGCAGCGTATCTTTCTTTCATTCATTTATATATGTAATTTGACATTTAAAGACTGCAACCGAATTGAGTGTGCTTAATAGATTGAGTTGGGGGGAGACTATTGCATTGAATATTTGATTTCAGATTCAAGAATACACTGTATACCTGAGAAAAAATTTAAAATGATGAAAAATGCGATAGTGTAAATTAAATATAAGAGACCTTGCGCTGTTTCCAGAGGAGAAATTGTGCGTGTGAGATGTTTGTAGTGGGCGTTGCGTCGCGAGTTCCACTCTCATCGGCGCCTTTAGCAACCTCCTGTGGCGCCCCCATTCTCCTGTTTTAATGCTTGGTATCCGAAGCGTTTTTGTTTAAGTTTCAGTTGAAATGTTCTCATAAATATTTAAATTAGCCAACTATATTTGGGCTTTATGTATATTTTTTATACTCGAGGTTATATTTTTTCAAATCAGGAATATGGAATAACTTAGGGTTTGCTTTCTGTATAGGTTTAAGTTTTCTAGTTTTTATAGTGATAAATATTCACAAAAAATGTGATTAGAAAAAGTCATATTTTTAATGTTCAAATGGGGCATCAATTTAGAACAAGATAACAAAAAGCATAAAACAAGTCGTTAAGCAGTTAGAGTACAAATAGGAGAAGGAAGGGGATCCTAGTCATCTAGCATGTTCTATACATCATCAATGGGTCTATGATAACCATAGGAGAGTCTCATCCAATGAGGTATAAACAACCTCATTTTTATGATGAGCTAAATACCCTTCTTTGTTCTTGCCAACCACCTCAACCATGCCAATTTGTTTATTTTTAGAAGCAATAAAAGTCTATTTTTATAAAATGGTGTATAAATCTTTATTTCTCAAATTGATTGGAATTAGCTATCTAATGTTGATATAATGGTATAGACTTTGAGTAATTGTGTAGGATTTATGCATGGCCTATGAAAGGAGTGGACTTCAAGTGGTTGAAGATAGTGCGTTGGAAGTATGGGCGCCAGAAATGTAGGCTTGCATAGTGGAACAACTTCTTTTAAAGCATTCTACTATTTTTTTGTTAAAGACTTTATGGCTACATTTAGAGCCTTTATTATGTTTTATGTCATGAACATCAATTAGTTGTAATTTTTTTTAAGACTTTTTTAATGGTATTCTCCTGCCATCTGAAAATTAGGATTTTGTAGTAGTACAATATATATATATATATATATATGTGTGTGTGTGTGTGTGTGTGTGTGTGTGTGTGTGTGTGTGTGTGTAACTACCAAAAATAAGGATATGTTGTTATGATATATTTTGAATACTGTTCAGTTATGTTATTTGTGTTGTTACACTTTTATGATATGAATAAATGAATATCGCTAGTCTTATTCTGAGTAATTTGTTCTGAGTAATGGAAGTGTTATGAATGGATTTACTTTGAATTTGTGAAAGTACCACATGTAATTTGAGCTAATCGTAGGAACACCCAAGAGTTGGTCACTCGAGGGATCTCATAGATTAGATAAATATTTTTATTGTTAATATTGTTCCTTCCATTATGTACATGTTATATTTAGATGAACGTTACTTTGTGTTGAGCTCTGTCATGTGTTCCTACAGGTTGTGGTTTTAAGTTTATGATCTTTAAGTTATGTTTACTTAAAAAATTTGGAGCACTCATTCTTATTGTTAATTACAAGTTGTTAAGTGTACTTTCAATTAGTAGTTAGTCGCCTTTATTTAAATTTCATAGTTTAACTACAAGTGTTGATTCTTAGATAATTTACATGCTTTCTAGAATAGGAATTTGAATTCTTTCTAGCTTAAACAATTTTGTGCTTTCTAGTTTAATTTATGTTTTCAACTATTTCAAAAAAATTAAAAATCTTACTGAGAGAGATGGCCAAAATATTCCCTATTGCATAAAGCCTTTGGACACTACCTGGTTGACATAATTGACATATTTTCAACTAAAGTGTTAGGACCTTACAATAGTCTGTCACTTTTTTTGGCCCTGTTGTCAGGGAACTAGTGTTAATAGGAGACTACTTGGATACCTCTTTTAGAAAAAAATATAGTTGTTAGGCTTCCTTTTCTACATGGTCAAGAAACGAGATCTACACGGAAGATTCATACCAAAACCCCCAAATAGTAGTTCTAACCACAAACATGGAGGTAGAAGTCTCAGCTGAAGAACTTACTGATGAATTGATCGAGCAGGATCAACCTAAGACCTCCCAGCATACCCCAAAAACTCAGCCATTAGATCAAACCTTTGAAAGAGAAAGCATTCCTTTTGACATCATGGTTGATAACAATAATGATAACCCTTTGAACGTAAGGAGAAACCATGGAGATGGTGATAACCCAAGAAGGGTAGCAAGGACATTTACTTATCCTATTACTCTCAATGAAGATGACGATGCACACCTATGAAAAACATTTCACCATCCATCTTACCAACCTTCAAAGGCTTATCTTCCAAAGACCCTGAGCAGTTCCTTTTTGAGTTTAAAGTTGTGTTAGACGTATGACTACAAAAATGATAACCAAAAACTTAAACTCTTTCCATCCACTCTGAGGGACACTACAATGTGTTGGTTCATGGGATTAGCTTCAAGGTCAATAACCACCGAGAATGATATGGAGACTATCTTTTTGGACAAATACCAAAGTTACTGTAGAGTCAGCGATAGGAATGAATTTGTTCAAACTAAGAAAAAAAGAAGATGAAAGCCTAAATTACCCGGATAGGTTCATCTTCTTATCTAAACAATGTGGTGAAGAAGCCATAAGCCTAGAAATTTTGAAGACCATATTTCTCAAAGGACTTGATGAAGATGCTAGGAGAAGTCTAGATTTAATGGAAAAAGGAGATGTGTCCCAACTTGAACTCGATGATATCATTGAATTATGTTAGAATTTCTCCCATACTCAAGGAGGTATCCATAAATCTAGTCTTTTGAAAGGTTCCAATGAAATAGGTAAACTATGTGAGGAAATAGCAAATCTCAAAACTAGCATTCTTGTTTAGCTAAACACCACGTTGGATGGAATACAGGCCAAAACATGTATTCCTGAAACCTTGTCCATCTATTGTCCTAGGTATCGAAACAAACATCTATTAAGAGAATGTCCTTTGGACAAAACTAACATTTGCAAAATTTGTGAAAAGAGTCATGCCACTAATCAATGTGAGCTTCTAATTGCAATGAAAAATTCTAAGAAAAGGACATCTCACACTGAGGAGGAGATCAATTTTATGAATCAAAGACCTAGAGGGAATTTCTCTTACGGCTATAATTCAAATCCCTCCTACCAGCCCCCAAATAATTGGAATAATAATCAATGGGTAGCACCTTGGCCTCAAGAACCACCTAATTGGGAACCTTACCCTTGGGGACCACCTGAATGGGCAAACCATTCCTAACGAAATCCTCAATGGCCAAACCAGACTCAACAACAATGGTATCCTCAAAATCTTGCACCTCAATGGAATCAAACTCCAAATCAATTTTATAATGGGCCAAGGAGGATGCCTAATATGCAGTAGAACCTTTTACCAACTCCTCAAAACCCTCAACAAAATGAGCAGGTCAACCAACCACAACTACTAGCACAACCCGTCCCTAATCCAATGAATAATCATCAAAATACCCTAGTGTATTCGACAGAATAGGAAACATGACTAGAATTAACGCTATTTATTATGGAAATATGTAGTTGAGGTCAGGAAAAACACTCCAGTAGTCTACCATAGTTGAGATCTTGGATGAACCGAATGAAGAATCTATTGAAAGGACTAAGACACCTTTCATACCTTCAAAGCAAAACCCAGCGAGTAATCAAGACAAGCCTCCTCCATAATCCTCATCTAGAATTCCCAAGTTATCTCAAGAAGAGGATGGCCAGCATTGAACAGATCTTTCAAAGAAGTATCCCACCTTGAAAAAGAAAACTCAAGCACCTTTTCTCAAGTGCTTCAAAGCAACTATCTTGAATAACTCTCTGAAAATGACAGTATCCACTAAAACTATGTTAATACAAGAAATTAAGCGACTCCATATTGAGGTTCCTTTGTTACAAACAATTAAAGAAATTCATGAACTAAACCATCTAATTAAACAATTATGTATAAAAAAACTAGGAAGGAAACCAAAACAGATTAACACGGTGCACATAAACAGATATCTAGCTGACCTTATGGCTAGAAAAGCCTCAACCCCAAAATATGATGACCCAAGCAGTCCACTCATAACAATGACAATCAACAAGGTAGCAATACCTAATGCACTTGTGGACTTGGAGTAGCCATTAATGTCATGACGATGGATGTTATGGAAAAATTGGGACTCACTGATTTGCGTCTCACAACTATCGTATTGCAAATGGCAAATCAATCCATAGCTATTCCCAAAGGTGTCCTAGAAAATGTTCCTATTAAGGTCAACGATTGGGAATATCCAATAGACTTCCAAATATTCCAATCCCTCACAACCAAGGACAATTATTCGATAATATTAGGTAGACCGTGGTTAGCTACAATTGCAACCAAGATTGACTACAAAGCAGGAGGAATGACCATTTCACATGGTCCCAATAGCAAACACTTATTTTTGTATCCCCCACTCAACCTGCTGAACATAACCAAGTTTGTGTTGATGAACCAGATGGTGCCAACAAACAAGAGAATCTAGCCTCACTTGCTATGGAAATCATTAAACAATATGGTGAAGAGTTGGAAGATGAACTAGAAAACAATATGCAAGATCTTACTATAGACTCAACTGATGAAGAAATTTTAGAAGTGGAAGAGATTTTAGAGCATCTGATCAACATTGATCACACCGAATATGATTACACCAGCATCACAATGTTACCTTTTCCCCTGGCTAATATCATTTCGAAAACATCACTTCTTTGAAGATATTGCCAGACTCCACAAAACTATACCACATAGTTGTCCTCTCAACTCCTTAACTAGAGAAGTTCATACTATCACCTCCAACTACCTGGGAGTCAAAACCATCATGTTACTACCAAGAAAAACTTTAAATATCAACAGTTGGTTGACAGAGTCAAATGAGCTCAAATTGTTTGATGTTTTGGTAAATATATCTAGAGCTTTTGCTTGGGATTATACAGACATGAGAGGAATACACCCGAGTGTTTGTACCCATCACATCTATACTGAAGATGTTAGACATATTCATCAACCACAGCAAAGACTCAACCCCGCTTGCAAAGACATTGTTAAAACATAAATTGAGAAACTTCTACAAGTAGGATTCATCTATCCTATCTCTGATAGCAAATGGGTTTCACCTTTGGTATTTGTCCTAAAGAAAAATGGGAAGTGGAGAGTGTGTGTTGATTATAGGGATCTTAACAAATCTACCCATATAGATTACTTCCCTTTACCTTTCATAGACCAAGTCTTCGATAATTTAGCTAGAAAGAAGTATTTGTCATTCATGGACAGATTCAATGGATATAACCAAATACAAGTAGAAATGGAAGACCAGGACAAAACAAATTTTACTTGCCCTTCGGGCTATGCAACACTCCTGTAACATTTCAAAGAGCTATTTTGGCCATATTCATTGAGTTAGTGAATTACTGTGTGGAATTCTACATGGACGAATTCACTGTGTATGGTTCCACTTTTGATGAAGGAATTTGGACAAGGTATTGAAGCGATGTGAGGACCATCGGCTATCCCTGAATCATGAAAAATGCCTAATAATGGTGGAACAAGGGATAGTGTTGGGACACCACATTTCAGTTGAAGGGATAAAAGTGGATTCTAAGAAAATTGAGGTAATACAACAACTAGAGACTCCAAAGAACCAAGCTAACGTCAAAAGTTTCTTAGGACATGTTCGATACTACCAGAGATTCATAGAAAATTTTAGCAAGATTGCAACCCCCATGTTTTCCCTCCTCCAAAAGAATATAGATTTTTCCTCGACATCAAAATGTCAAACATCATTTGAATTCATTAAGGAGAAAGTCATCTCTACTCTTGTCCTATGCAGACCTAATTGGAACCTTTCGTTCCATATTTATGCAGATGCTTCCAATGATGTTATTGGAGCAGTTTTAGGCTAGGAAGATGAGAATGGAGGAAAATATTCCATCTATTTCATTAGTAAGAATTTGACTTCCACTAAACAAAACTACACCACTATAAAGAAAGAATTCTTAGATGTGGTGCATGCAATCAATAAATTTTGACATTACATCACAAGGTACAAAGTAACTATGTTTACAGACCATTCAACTATCAAGTACCTAATGAAAAAACCTGCAGTAAATGGAAGAATAATCGAGTGGTTATTGCTTCTACAAGAATTCAATGTGACCATTGATAAACCCGAGAAGTTCAACATAGTTGCAAATTTCTTATCTCGGATCAAACAAGACAATGGAGATTGTGCTCTTATGCAAGATGAATTCCCAGATGAAAATTTATTTTCCATCTCCATTAAAACCCCTTGGTTCACTGACATCACTAGATATTTGGCCACTTTGGAGTTTCCACCAGAATTTACGTCAAAACAAAAGAAATGCCTCATTCGAGAAAGTTCTTCGTTCAAATGGATTAATGGAATGTTATTTCGATGTGGCCCTAATCTACTTTTACGATGTTATGTCAGATCAGATGAAACATACAACATCCTTAGAGCCTGTCATGATGACCCTTACGGAGGCCTTTACTCCACCAAGAGGACGTCCCATAAAATCTTGGGTACAGGATATTATTGGCCATCCATGCATAAAGATGTGAAAAACTATGTTCGTCGTTGTGATGAATGCCAACGATTAGGAAGACCCACTACATCCAATGAAATTCCTCTATAATCATAGGTAGTTTTTGAACCATTTGAAAAGTGGGGATTGGATTTTATCAGTCCTATAGACCCTCCTTCACGAGGCAAAGAATATATTTTGGTCTGTACTAACTATCTAACTAAGTGGGCGGAATTCCAAGCCCTAAGATTTGCTAAGGAAGAACAAGTTGATGACTTCCTATATAATAGGATTTTTCTCAAATTTGGAGCCCCCAAAACAATTGTCACATATCAAGGACCCTAGTTTATGTCTAAAGTTCTGCTAACCTTTATTGATCATTTCTAGGTAAGCCATAAAAATTCATCACCTTATCACCCACAAGAAAATGGTCAAGTAGAAGTCACTAACAGGGAACTTGAGAATATCTTAACACAAATAGTTTCATCAGGAAGAAGAGATTGGGCCAAAAAATTACCCAAAGTCATTTGGGCCTATAATACAACTTGGAAATCAACCACTGGTCTTACTCCTTACAAGTTAGTTTTTGGGAAGATACCTCTTCTACCCATTGGATTTGAACTTCAAACTCTTAGAACGGAAATGGAGTTAGGCTTATACCTCAAACGATCCCAATTTGAAAGAGTCCTACAGCTTAGTGAATTGGATGAACTTTGTTTAGAAGCTATCCGTCAAATTGAGCTAGTTCAACAACAACAAAAGGCCTAGCATGATAAACACATAAAATAAAGAGAGTACCATAATGGGGATTGGGCATTGTTATTTGATTCCTAATATAAAGATCACAAAGGGAAACTAAGGACTCATTGGATGGGTCCATATGAAATTTTTGAAGTTTTTCCAAACGAAATAGTGCATCTCAAACCTATTGATGGTGACACTCAAACTCTTTTAGTCAATGGTCATCAATTACAAATCTACCACAAACCTATCAACAAAGAAGAATTTACGAGAATGGTAGAAATGCAAGGAGAAACACAATGCATTGACTCTGCTATGACGAAGCCAATGTAATTCTCAGTAAAAAAAAATGAAAAAGAAAATAAAAATCTTTGCATGTGTATGTATTTATAATCACTTTAAGGAATTTCTATTGATTTTTTGTTCTTTTAGACTTGGCTAAATTTTATCTCTATCTTGCAAGACTTTATTTTTAATCAAATACAAATTTCAGCGCATCTTGCAACGATGCTTTGGAACTTGTTCGTTCGATTGGTTTCATTCCCTAGTTTGTTCTTGCATTCTGGTACATCTTTCAACGATGATTTGAAACGTGTTAAGTCCAAAGTGCTTCATTTTGTTCCCTCCTTCCTTTTGGCTACATCTTTCAGCGATTCTCTGGAACTTTGTTTCTTCCTTCCAGCTGCATCTTCCTACGATGCTCTGAAACTTTGTTCTTGCATTTCGACTGCATCTTTTAGCGATGCTCTGAAACTTTGCTTCCACATTCTGACTGCATCTTTCAGTGATGCTTTGAAACCTTGTTCCTTCTTTCGGGCTGCATCTTTCAGCGATACTCTAGAACTTTCTTCCTCCATTCTAGATGTATCTCCCGGTGATGCTCTAAAATTTTGTTCTTTTGTCCCAGTCGCATCTTCCAGCGATGCTCCAAAATTTTGTAATTTCCCTTCCTTTGCAAATGCTTTGACAATCCCGACAATATACCCATGATCATCATTAAATTTTTCCACCACTTCCGAAATTCACACCCAACACTGCCATCTCTTACCATAATAAATCAAAATTATTGTGACCACTTTTCATCATTATAATTGGAACATTTATTAGTCATCCCATCTTCATCCATAATAAATTAATTACAACCCTTCGCCACTCCATCTGATAATGCTATTACGTCAGCATAGGTAAAGCGACTTTCAAATCGATAATGAGGCATGAGGTATGTACATCTTTTATTTTAAGTAGGTAAATTATTGTGAATAAAAATGAATGAATTGACACATTCCACCTTCCTTTCCAAATTTAGTAAATTGTGCAAGTTGTACCTTCACTTGAGACGTGGTAGTTCATGCACTCTGTCTCATGCAAAAGAATGATTAAAATATAGTGAAGCCAAATGTAAGAATTAATCTATGTACCATCAACAATGTCAAAGTACAAGTGGTTAAAAGATTGCATTTTCTTTAATCTACATAACTATCTTGTTCAAACAATTTTTCACCATTACAGTGCCACAACATTCAACAGATACTTAGTAGAATTGCAAGAGACAAAATGGGTGGGGCTAAGTGTAAATCAGAACCAACTTCCCTAGATAAATTGTTGGTGTTGAGAAATATTTTTGACTTGTTTCAGAAGATAGATTGGCTTGAGTTCATGAAGAAATTTGAGGGGCATAACACATAGTTATTCAAGGAATTTGCAAAAAACTTCTTGGATGGGAAGTCGATAGTGTGTGGTAAAAATTTTATTGTAAGCCCTCAAATCATTTCTCATTTGTCTAGCATTAAAAATGAAGGAGTGAATTTAACAAAAACTACAAACATTTCTTATCAAAAAATGATAGAACTCTTCAGAAGGGAGGGAGAACCTCATCCTCTACTAGTTGTGAATACCCATGGGAAAAATAAGGGGTTTCAGAAAATGTCTATTGCAAAGCCATGGAGAACAACGGTTGCATGGATCATCAAATACTTTACATGTGAGGGGAAATGTGCCATCATAGTTGGTCCCTCTTTTTGGTTACTCACTGACTTGCGTCATGACGTTGAAAACCTTGAATTAAAGGTTAACCTTCCCACCTTCCTTAGTGATTCCATTTTCAACATGATAGAGAGGTTTAAAATTGGTTAAGGGCCATTGAAACATCACGGTCTCATTCATCTAATCTGCAAACATCATTTTTTGAAGAACAGAAAAATGGAAAAAAAATCTTTGAAAATGTGAAAACCCTGAACCCCTAAGACATTTGGAGGAAGGTGAGTCATTTGGATTAGCAGTTCAAAGTTTGAAAGGACCTGCCCCTGAGTCTCAAAATGCTAGAAGATCTCCTGATGGCGAAGCGCCAAAAAATCCATCAAACCTTTCAAACCCTAAGGCAAGACCTAAACCACAAAAAGTACCAGAGACCCCAGAGAAGCAAGAAAATGTGGACTTAGTGAATTTTGAAGATGAGAATACTTGTCCCCACAAAAAGGAAAAGAGGCCTAAAATGAAATTGTAAAGACCTCCCCCTTTAAGGAGAAGCAAATGATTGGCTACTAAAATCAGTTGTGTTGCAGCTTGTGATCAACTACATATTCCTAAAAGGAAAAGACAAGATAGGAAACCTCATGAAATTGTAGCCCAACCATATGAGTGCATGGTCCAACTGTGTGAAAAGACAACCTAGTTAGGTAAAAAGAAAACTCTAGTTAGCAATAAACCCCCTAAATTTGAGAAGGAGGATGTCCCACTCGAGACAAGATAAGGAGATATAGGGGACCAATTGCCATACTATATGCTTGTTGAGGATGAGTCTGTAAAACCAATTTCTCTTTCACAACAACCATTGGAAACACAAGAAATTGATATAGTCTCCCTAAGTGAACAATTGTTTTCCCCGGTTGCCAATGACACATAACAAGGTTCACTAGAAGTAAATAATGAATAAAATGTGACTAGTAATGATGCATAGATTTTTATTTTTCCTTTTTCCACTAATGTGGAAGTTAAAATAATCGATCACATAGAAACAAAATTAGGAGAATTGAAGGCATAAATTATTCAGTTAAAATTTAGATTGCAACAAAATGAGGAGCAGATAAATAAGAAACATCAAGATATGAGCACACAAACTAAACTTTTGAGGGAAAAAGATCAAGAAATCACAACTTTAATGGCTCAATTAGAATAGAAGGATAAAACTATGGGAGAGTTGCAGTCTCAAGTGCAACAAATTGATGAGAAAGATAAGGAGTATTTGGCTAGTTTATCTAAAAAAGATAAACAAATTAAGAGTTTAATTGATAATTTGGTTCAATCTCTCAAAGCCTTTGTAGAAAAACTGGAAAAAGAAAATTTTGAACTCAATGTGGCCTTGAGCAGAACTGTTGAGCTAGAGCAGTATTTGCAAGAAATCAATGTGAAACCAATGATGAAATCAAAAGAAGTGCAAACTAAGTCGACTAAAATAGAATGGTTTCAAATTCACATTCCCCCAATGTTGGCTAAGTGGATGGAAAGACTCTATTTCTTGAGGCAAGCAGGGGAAAAAAATACCAAACTTAAGCACAAAATAATATTATTAAAAGAATCTTATGATAAACTCTACCAGGCTAAAACCGATGCTTGTCAGATTGGAGAATTATTACTAGCTTGTAGAAAGTCATCCCAATTATATTTTGTGTTTCTAATTAAATAGTTGTTAAGATGGAAGCTTTTGAGGATCTCTTGCGATTTACCCCATGACCTTGATGGTAAATAGCTCCTAGAAGCATTCAAAGAGGTGGCCCCTGTTCAGCAAAATTTGTTGTGTGAATTTTTCATACATAATCTATTTTTTGAAAAATACACTGATTTCTTTATCAACCTTTTTGTTGGGGAGGTAGAGCTTAGAGCCTCCATATCTAATATGCAGAATCAAGTCCATTGGCAAGAGAGAACCAAGGAATATTTGCAAGTAGAGAGAATTTTAGGACTCCAAATGAGATATCCCAACCAGAAGCCCTTTGACTTCAAAGCCCAATTCTGAAGGATTAAAAGCTATGAAACTATAAGGTACAAATATAATGACAATCTTCGGACTTGCTTTGAAAATTTCAAAGTTCATGGGCCACAATTAATAGAAAGGGCATGGAGTACATGTGAGGAGTGGTACACTCCCCTACCTATGTATCTCAAAAGGAGGGAGATGATCTTCCCCCACCAATCTAAGGTGGTCCTACAAAAGGGTTGAAGCATTAACAGAAATATTATAGCATCTCAAAACCAAGTGTATAGGGATGCAAAACAGACCTCCATTACTCCTTCAACCACCCTCTGCAATTTTTGCCATTACAAAGTAAAGTCCTGGAGAATTATATACATGGCAGATGAGGGTTAAATTCAAAAAAAGTTTTCTTAAAAATCCTGATCATTTGGATGAATAGGCAGAGGACATATATGATCTTAGTTCCAAATATGATGAACTAAATAGGAAAAGGGATGCAAAGAGGTAGAGGACTCACCATAGAGTAGGACCTACTTAGGCTTAGGAAGGGGGGTGATGAGGTATAAACAACCTCATTCTTATGATGAGATAAATACCCTTCTTTGTTCTTGCCAACCACCTCAACCATGCCAATTTGTATATTTGTAGAAGCAATAAAAGTCTACTTTTTATAAAATCGTGTATAAATATTTATTTGTCTAATTGATTGGAATTAGCTAACTAATGTTGATATAATGGTATAGACTTTGAGTAATTGTGTAGGATTTATGCATGGCCTATGAAAGGAGTGGACTTCAAGCAGTTGAAGTTAGTGCGTCAGAAGTATGGGTGCCAAAAATTTAGGCATGAATAGTGGAGCGACTTCTTTTAAAGCATTTTGTTAATTTTCTATTAAAGAATTTACGGCTCCACTCAGGGCCTTTATTATGTTTTATGTCATGAACATTAGTCAATTGTAGTTTTGTTTAAGACTTTTTCAATGGTATTCTCTCACCATCTGAAAATTAGGATTTTGTAGTAGTACAATATATATATGTGTAACTACCAAAAACAAGGATATGTTGTTATGATATATTCTAAATACTATTCATCTATGTTATCTATGTTGCTACACTTTTATGATATGAATAAATGAATATCGCTAGTCTTATTATGAGTAATTTGTTCTGAGTAATGAAAGTGCTATGAATGGATTTACTTTGAATTTGTGAAAGTACCACATGTTATTTGAGCTAATCATAGGAACACCCGAGAGCTGGCCACTCGAGGGATCTCATAGTAGATAAGTTTTTTTATTGTTAATATTGTTACTTCCATTTTGTACATGTTATATTTAGATGAACGTCACTTTGTGTTGAGCTCTATCATGTGTTCCTGCATGTTGTGGTTTTAAGTTTATGATCTTTAAGTTTTGTTTACTTGGAAATTTTAGAGCACCCATTCCTATTGTTAATATACAAGTTGTTAAGTGTACTTTCAGTTAGTATTTAGTCACCTTTGTTTAAATTTCACAATTTAATTGCAAGTATTGATTCTTAGATAACTTACATGCTATCTAGAATAGGAATTTGAATGCTTTATAGCTTAAACAATTTCATGCTTTCTAGTTTAATTTCTATTTTCTAGATTTTCAAAAATTTAGAAAATCTTACTAAGACAAATGGTCAAAATATCCCCTATTGCATATAACCTTTGGAATTTGCTGGGAAATATTGATCATCTCAGATAAGTATCCAAGAACAGTAGTGCCTTCGATAACTTTAATTTCAATTAGATTTCCTCAAAAACACGTACAACTATGTCACAAAGAGGAATCAGACATAGTTCATTTCCCACATTAATCCTTCTAAGAGAAACTTATGCAAATTTAGTTTCAACAACAAACATTAACAGATTCTAACCAAGAAACATGAAACATGAAAGATGAGACATAACACAGATTTACGTGGGGAAAAACCTTTCGGGTAAAAACCCACACTCCAAAATCCTAGATCTCCATTGTATTATTCATGCAACATAACAGTTACAAATACAACTTAGGCACTAAGCCTTTACAGAGATTACATCTTGTTTCATTATGGAGATAAATTGGACATCATAACCCCTCATACGATCTTCACATTGTTACAATATTGTCATACAACATATAGTATAGATACTATCTCTCATGGACCTTTGATCAACCTCTCGAGTGTTTACAAAACCTCACTCTATTACAACACTCTCTCACAACATACAAAGCAGATTCACATAGAGAGAAGTTTCACATTCAATCCACACATAGAGAGCAGAGTTACCTCCTTTAGAACAACATTCTCGTCCTCTCCTCTTTCTCTCAATCTTTTTCAATCATTACAGAGGGTTCCATTTTGTTCACATTCTCAAATGATTTGTTGATCTTCCAACGGCCACAATAGTCCAACTGCTAACAGTTTACATTTTGCTTCTCCCATTGGTCCACAACCAACCACATAGGACAATCGTATGGTAAAAAATATTTAATTTGTATCGCATATCGATGAGATAACAAACTCTGTCTCACCGATGCCAAACTGCCCATTTTGACCATTGCTCGCTCTACAGTCTTCCAGCATCGCCAAGAGTCCTATCGAACATGTTCATCAGTGAGACCAATGCTATCAACGACAGTCTAGAAGGTTCTACCGAGCCTCGAGGTCACACAGATTTTCTTCCAACTTAGAACCTCTGTCGGTGAGAGTCCCACCGATGGATTCCATCGGGCTAATATTCTACCTCGAAGGAGGTCCTCCAACGTTCCTCTAATAGTTCATATTCCATCGATGAAGTTCTTTCCAGGTGATCTCACCAGTAAGGTTCACATCGATCACTCACCATCGGGTTGACCAACACTGTCGGAACAAACATCAAAAGGTCAGCCAACAACCCATGTTCCACCAATGTCGTTCACAGGACTTTCGTCAATCTAGACCCATCGGTCTAACTTATTATGTCAGCCCGATCTTTCCATGCTTCATCGAGGACCAAGGTTAGGCTGATGGAGAACCATCGACCGGACTCTCATCGATCACAAACCCATCGATCTAACTTCATCTATCAGACAAGAGAGGAAGAACTTTCATCAACCGTTCAAGTTAGACCGATCACTGCCATCGGCAAGACAGACTAAAAGTCACACCAATATGGTCATGAAGAAGCTTCACACGGAGAACTCAGATCGGCCAGATAGCTCAATGGTCACATCAATCTCACAGATAGTTCAAGATCACTTAAGTAGATTGGCTAGACATCTCAGTGGTCACACCGACATTGCTCTCTCAGAGGTTTAGGCTAGTGGGATTGAGGCACACAATTCCAACAATCTCCCACTTGACGAAGATCACACTGGCACCTCCAGAGCACTCAAAAACTACTAAGATCATGCTGGCATCACCAGTTCATAACCTGTTCAATAATATTCAGGACACTCAACCAACAAGTTTCCACAGATAACAGTCTACTAGATAATCTCCACAAATCAAGTATTGTCACGTACTGATTTTTATCAACTATTTAAATGCAAATATAAATTAGGCGATTTACATGTTTATGTTAGATGATTACTAAAATTGAAATTGAAATTGGAATTAAAATTGAGATTGAAATTGAAATTTAAATGCAAATGAAATGATTTGAATTCATTATTATGAAATTTGGGGATTGTCATTGCTGATGAGAATTTGAGTGCAAGTGAACGCAGGAACAGGTGAACGAGAATGAAGGCGAGAACATTGTTCAGGTAGAGTCGTTTTAGCCATTAGACGTCAATGAGGATGATGGAATCTCACACACCACTTAATTAATTAAAACGTAATTTGATGATTAAATGGTTATTATGGCTATGTTTTGTTTGAACGTAATTGCGAAAAAGAATATATTTGTTTTAAATGGCAATTTGATTATTGTTGTGAGGAAATTGATTTTTATTCAAAGAATTACTTCTTTGTGTAAATATTGTATTATTAGTTGAAAATAATAATGCTTTATTCTAAATTATTGGAATAAATTTTAAATTGTGAAAATGAACAAAATGTAAAGTTTGTGTTATTGATTTAATTGTTATTTTCTCATTTGATAAATGAGAGAGGAAATATATGTTTAAATGGAAATTAGAAATAAATGAATTATGTTCATAATTGAAATTGAATGGAAAACAATAGTTAGCAATTAGAAAACAATCTCCTCTCAATAAATTTTGCATGCAATCACAAATGAAACTTGGAGTTTGGCCATTTATTCTGGAGATCAAACACTGATTTGGTGGATCGAACTTTTCTAGAACTTCACTTTTTTTGCATGAACTAAAGAGGCAGGAAGAAATCCATTTTAGAGTCAGAGCTTTGATGTTAACGGAGTTTAGCATTCACTAATTTGGGATGCGCAATCACCAGAAGGGGGAGCATAACTTTTCAGACTTTATTTTATTTAAAGGTTGTTAAAACTCCCTCATATGCGTGAGGAAGGGAGAGTGTTTGATTATGATTTGTAAACTTTATGAAGGCATCCCCTCATATGCAAGGAAGAGGAGATCACAGGGCGCGACAAAGAGAGAGGGAAGGAGAGGGAAGTGCATAGGAAGGTGGAAGAGGAAGTTAATAGGAAGGTGAAGTGAGGTGCGCAAGAAGAGAGAGTGAAGAGAGGAAGCAGCAGGGAGAGTTAGAAAGCTTCCTTACCATGATGTGCCCATGAGGAAAAGAGGTGTGTGGCTTGTATGGAGAGGAGAAGCTTAAAACATAATTAATATATTCAATTTGAATCCTCCAACATACGTGTGCTAGGGAGAAGACAGAGGGCGCGCGATAGGAGAAGGGAGAGAGGACGCTGCCCAAAGGGAAGTCTTCATAGAATTAATATGAATTATGTTCATCTCCCAACGCATGAGAAGAAGGAGAATGCAACCACTGGGGAGGACAAAATTGGGAGAGCATTAATCTGCTATCCCTCACACTTGAGTGTAAGGAGATATCACACAACCAATAGTAGTAGGAGAATAGAGGTGAAGGCTTGGATAGGAAGAAGATACAGAGCAGAAAGGAAGTAAAGAAGAAAGGTGTGGAGATAGGAAGAAAGAGAGAATTCAGAACAGGAAAATAAAAGAAGAGAACTTGGAAAGTAGACAGAGGGCAGAGAGAAAGAAAGAACAACTACAGGAGAAAATTAACAGAATGACAAATATTCATTGCCAGATTTAGAGGACACTGAGCACCGGAATATTGTCAAGTGGATTTAAAGAAAGCATTATTTACCAAGTTAACAATCTTAGTATGTTTAAATTGAATCATTTTCTTTTATTTATGTATTTTATCAAATGAAAACCTGTTACTGTTTTTGTCAAACTTAGAAGGAAGAATAAACACTAGACTGAAATATTATGGAGAAAAAGGATAACTTGAACAGAAAATTGTTGAACAACTTGAACAGGAAACTATTAAAAGATAGTAGATTTTTTGTTTTTTTGTTACAAAATTCTGATTTAGTAAATTGAAAAGATGCAAATAGAAAACAATATGTTTTAGATCTATTAAGATTTAGAAAATCTTCAAAATCAAAACTATTAGAGAGATAAATTTTCAAAACAAAAAGAAAAGAAAAGATAGGGAAACTTTTGCGGAATCAAACAGCTGAGTGATCTTTGTTTAAACAAGATTTAAAAGGATAAGATTAAATGACTCTGTTTATTTAAATGCGCTTGAAAAGTGAAGTGAAATATAATAATTACCTTGGAATGATATTAAATTGCTTTGAAACAAAAGAAAATGAGAGGGGTTTATGTTTTTAAAAGATAATATTTTAATGGAATATGAAAAACAAAAAAGAAAAGAAAGTAAAATTAAAATATAATTACTTTGAAAGGACACAAATTAGACAAAGATTATATTGAAGTGTAGTTAAATTATATGAGTAAATGAACCGAAAGAATGTGTTCTCATTTATTCATTTGTTGTTTTATATGTACTTAGTTACATACTTGAGATACACCTTCTTTAATTTATTTATTTTAAATATGAACTTAATGTTATTTGTGATTTAAATCTGTGAAATGACTGCAATAAAACTGTGTTTGCTTGAAAATAGAAGTGCAGTTCATATGATTGGAAAAGATAATCTTTTATTTTGAATGGAACCATGTATGCTTGATATGGAATGCGCATGACATGTGTTGGGAAAGATTATTTATTTATTTTGAATGGAACCATGCATGTTTGATATTGAATGTGCATGTCATGTGTATGGACAGTTACCTTCCAGGATGGATTTCGAATATGGGTTTATAGAGAGCATAGTTTTGCTTTTCCTAAACTACTATTATTTGTCGTGCATGGCATTTTACTTGGCCAAGTAACTTAAGGACCATTGAAACAGATGGAATATTTATAACTCTCTACCATATCCTAGTATCGAACTTGCTTGTTTCTTAAATGAATTAGAAAAAATGAATTTGCTTGTGGAATTACTAGTTATACTAGGCACGCATCAAATTCCATCCTGCTTGTCGACTTATTTTTGCTAAGCGATTCGTGCAGGGTCAAGTATTCTTTGAATGACTAAAGAATTCTGGGGAAGCGTAAGCTTCGAGGTTGGGCGGAAAAAGCACCTGAACCTTTTTCTCGTCTTCATGGTTGAAGATATGCAATTGGATTAAAGATCAAAGGATGATTTCTTCATATATGTATTATTTTATTCTTGAATTAATTATTGTAGAACTTAAGGCGACAAAATGCCTAAGTCTTGGAATTGTAAATTTTCTTCTACAATGTTTTGTATTATAAATGTCGTGAAAGATGACACATATTTATGAATGTAATTGGATGTATTATGAATCTCTTTGTAGACTTTAAGTCAATTTTTGGAATCTTTTGGATTAAACTTATTTATTGAACGGAGATACGATATTATATGGATGGAAATGAACTTATTAAAGGAATTATAAGATTATTTGGAATTAAAGACTTTCGCTCTTTACAAGTATCCAACTACAACTAATTGTCCAACAATGTAACCAATGACAGTCAAGGTACAAGCCAAGGTGAATATGCACCAGTCCAACACACACAAGCAAAAGATCCCAGTGATATCAACAACAAGAAACTATCATCATTATAGAAAACAAGATAAAAACATCAGCTAGAACAATAACCAAACTGACTGCTCGTGTCCAACTGATAAACCCACATGATTGAAAATAGCATCCACAACAAGTGCTAGTTCATCCAATCATCCATACCTCAAAGGTATCATATAGTAGTAAACTTATTCCCCAAGCATAACCAACCCATGTACTTACAAAGGCAAGCTCCACATGTATACAAGTCAATGAAGAACAAACATTTTCAGGAACTCACACTGCATGAGTCATGCCAAAAAATGAAACAATTTCAAAGGGCACAACAAGTCTACCAATCTACAACACAAAGAAAGTGTAACCATGTAGTACCAAAGACCCAACTCCACACTCATATGCAAAACCTGCAAACAAGTTTTTGCAAGAAAAACATCTCTTCTAAGCAGTCTGCACAACTCTTCCATGTACTCCACATTCTACAAAGAAAACAATGTTATGTGAAACCACGTATTAGGAAAAATTGTTAATACCAAAGAGAATCCACAAATCATAACATGTAACACGTCCTTCTGCAAAACACCTCCAAGTATCAGTTGTGTCAAGTAGTATCTTCTTTACATCCCCAACATAAAAGCCTTAACAACATTCAATTGATTAAATCACATGAAAATAAGATTCTCAAAGAAGATCAAACTACTCTATTTCCTATTTCAAGAAATCAGCACACTACCATCCCCTATGACATCGTAAATGAAAGATTTACACCAAGGAGATAACCTAGTTGTCCATCTCTCACAATGAATTCTCCAGAGCCATCTGACCATAGCTCAAGATCCATTAATGAAATAAATACATAACACACCTGAGAGAAACAATGGGCACCACCTCAAGTTATAAAGTATTGCGTAACACCATGAGTGGGAAAGAGAAAGTTCCTCCAAGATATCCAAGTAAAAAAGACTCATCCATGAACTATCTCCTCATAGGTCTTTATTGAACTCACGTTCAATCAAGGTGTAGGCTCCTCAGACTTTTTGCTAGAAAACAAGAGTAACCATTCAATACACTTCTCTTATTCTTCAAGAGAAATTTAGCCTCACCTTATTCTCCATGTATCCATGAGCACCTACAAACAATCACCTCATACCAAACTCCAAATGCAACACAACAGCATCATGAAGTATCAGGCAAATGATTAATGCACCCAAAACACAAAGAATATACCAAGATCAATGTCAAAGATCCAACTACAGAATCAGGAACTTAACATGACATCATGATCTTTTCATCCCCTCTTAGGAAATACCATGCTTCAAGTGAAGAAACCAAGATCTCGAGAGCAATGCACAGTGTCAAAACTCCAACGCAAAAGCAAGAGTATACCATGACATAAAACAAACAAGTTCTAAACCAACATCACATGTCAAGCACCATCAGCACCTCAACCCAAAGAACACACAAGTCCTCCATGGTTTCAAAAATGCTAACCATCTTCAAATAGTGGCCCTACAAATGCGAAAGAACCCTTCTGCAACAACAGGATCAAAAGTTCCTCCTAGTAACATTTGCAAACTAAAGAAGACAAATTATTAACAGTCACTGCTAAAGCTCCCACTGAACAGTGATACCAAGCTTTCCAAGCATCATGAGCAACCATCTCCAAAACTGAAAAAGAACTTCCAGGTCCACAAACATATAGTTGTACTGCTAATTATCCCAAGTGAAACCAATTTCTCATAAGTAAGCAGATTCACCATGCTACAAGACTCCATAATTCACTTATCATCCATCCTCTTACCTCAAAAGAGCCACACCAATGCACAAGTGACCACAAACAAGGCCGACTTACAAGTCTGCATAAACACTAAATCAAATCATGTGGATATAGATAGTCCACTTCCAGGTTGTCCCACTACAAACATATGGGTAAAGACAACCCACAACATTGCACAACCCTTAGATCCAATTAGTGAAACATGAAGACTCACAATCACATCAATGTCTTGTACAATATGAGGTCTCACAAGAGAACAAACATGTAGACACCCTGACTCAAACACCAAATCAAATACAAATCTGATTTTCCAATTATGTCCACACCAAGCACCAAAGTCTAGGAATCCACCAAGCATTACCATAGAATGATGAGTGACTAATCACATACCAAAAATTTCTATGTAGAGAAAGAATCACACCTTCTCTCACCATGCAAAAAGCATGCAAGTAGAGTTGCAACTATCTCATCCAGTAGCACCTTGAGGAAGTAAGGGTCTAGAAAATAGATCTTCAACAGATCCACAAAACAACAAGTTTTCTTGACCATGTAAAACCTGCAAAACCATAAAAACATGCAAGTACAATACATCCTTAAAAAGGAACAACAATTTAGGAACCCTAGGCCCATTTCAAGCCAACTCCAAAAATACCAATATGCACATGCATCAAAGAAAGAGATGGGTTATTTTATAAGCTTTCAAATCATCTAATGATTAACTCCATACCCTTCATGCATTCGAGGTTAACAAAGAAAAATGCCTTCCAACACCAGGAAATGCCACCCAGCATAAGCACTCTCTTCCATGGCTGAGAAACAACTCACGCATCTCCATATTACCAGAGAGCCTCTCACACAAACACCCAATATGAAAGCTTTATTGCTACACAACCACGAAACAAATAAATCCACCTCATACATCAAGGTTATACCATTGCCAACTTGGAGACACAGATCACAACAATCCAACATGACCAACTCCATTGTCTCCATCTTCACCATCCTTCAAGCTATGTGCTATCTCTTAATACCACAAGACTTCCACTCACCAAAGGATCAATACATCATCCAATTCCTCTATATTTCCTCAAGCCTGTCAGACTAAGAAATCTTCACAAGAGAAATACCTAAAACCAGCAACCAAAAGAGGGCTCTGATACCACTTGTTGGGAAATATTGGTCATCTCAGATAAGCATCCAAGAACAGTAGTGCCTTCGATAACTTTAATTTCAATTAGATTTCCTCAAAAACACGCACAACTATGTCACAAAGCGGAATCAAACATAGTTCATTTCCCACATTAATCCTTATGAGAGAAACTTATGCAAATTTAGTTTCAACAAAAAACATTAACAAATTCTAACCAAGAAACATGAAACATGAGATAGAACACACAGATTTACATGGGGAAAACCCTTTCGGGTAAAAAACCCCCACACTCCAAAAGCCCAGATTTCCATTGTATTATTCATGCAATAGAACAGTTACAAATACAACTCAAGCACTAAGCCTTTACAGAGATTACATCTTGTTTCATTCTAGAGACAAACTGGACAACATAACCCCTCATACGATCTTCACACTATTACAATACTGTCATACAACATATAGTGTAGATACTATCTCTCATGGACCTCTGATCAACCTCTCGAGTGTTTACAAAACCTCACTCCGTTAAAACACTCTCTCACAACATACAAAGTAAATTCACATAGAGAGAAGTTTCACATTCGATCCACACATAGAGAACGGAGTTACCTCCTTTAGAACAACATTCTCATCCTCTCCTTCCTCTCCTCTTTCCCTTAGTCTTGTTTGATCATTACAAAGGGTTCCATTTTGTTCACATTCTCAAATGGTTTCTTGATCTTCCAACAAACACAACAGTCCAACTGCCAATGGTTTACATTTTGCTTCTCCCATTGGTCCACAACCAACCACGTAGGATAGTCGTATGGTCAAAAATCTTCAATTTGTATCGCGTATCGATGAGACAACAAACTCTATCTCACCGATGCCAAACTACCCATTTAACCATCGCTCACTCTACAGTCTTCCGACATCGCCAAGAGTCATACCGAACATGTTCATTGGTGAGACCAATGCTATCGATGATAGTCTAGAAGGTTCTTTTGAGCCCCAAGGTCATGCTGATGTTCTTCGAGCTTAGAACCTTCATCAGTGAGAGTCCCACCAACGAAGTCCATCGGGCTAACATTTTGCCTCGGAGGAGGTCCTCCAACGTTCCTCTGATAGTTCATGTTCCACCAATGAAGTTCCCTCTAGATGATCTTGTCGGTAAGGCTCACACTGATCACTCACCATCGGGTTCACCAACACTGTCAGAACAAATATCAAAAGCTCAACCAACAACCCATATTCCACCAATGTCATTCATCGACAGGACTTTCGTTGATCCAGACCCATCCGTCTAACTTCTTTTATCGGCCCGATATTTCCATGCTTCACCAAGGACCAAGGTTCGGTCGATGAAGAACCATCGGCCAGACTCTCGCCAATCACAAACTCATTAGTCTAACTTCATTTGTTAGACAAAAGAGGAAGAACTTCCGCCGACTGTTCAAGTTAGGCCGATCGCTGCCATCTGCAAGACAAACTAAAAGTCACACCAATATGGTCATGAAGAAGCTTCACACAGAGAACTCAGATTAGCCAGATAGCTCAACAGTCACACCGATCTCATAGATAGTTCAGGATCACTTAAGCAGATTGGCCAGACATCTCAATGGTCACACCAACATTGCTCTCTCAGAGGTTTAGGCTAGTAGGATTGAGGCACAAAATTCCAATAGAAACTTCTTGGTCGACATAATTGACATATTTTCAACTAAAGTTTTAGGACCTTATGACAGCCTATCACCATCCACCATTATCGTTATTAGTATTTTCCTCTTGACTTCCTTCATTGACCATTTAAGCAAGAGAATAGTAATAGACATATGAGGAAATTTATTGGATTCAGGCTAGCCAAAATTTTCTCTACTACTAGATAGCGAAGAGGCAGAGCACTTATTAGTAAGGCACAACTAGCCCCAATAAGAAAATCCCTTCTCATAGGAGGAGAAGAACATTCAAAGTGAGACTCCTAATGACCACAAGAAAAATAGTTATGCCCATTATGACACCCTCAAGGAGGAGATTAACCTCAAGAGGAAGGGGAGTCAAAGGTACCCTAGCAACAACACAAAGGGTATACTCTAGTGATCCAATAATGAGCCACCTCAAGTGTAAATTTATTTTCTTGCATTTAAATCTACGATAACACATGAGAAAAAACCATAGCTTTAGTATAAATTGAAAACTATCAATCAACAAAATAACCCGAGAAAATAAAAAATATATATCTCTTCATATACTAAGTAGGATCTCCACCCTAAAATCATACAAGATCTTATTGTTTTTGTGAGGGATGTGAGGCCAATCACCTAATAAAACCATATGCCAATAAAAAGGCTTACGTATGAACAACTTAGAGAAGTTATGTATCTACATCCAAACATCTCGAACTCTAGGACAAAATCAAGAGAGATGTTTTGGGTGATTCTTGATGTCCACAAAAAGGATGTCAAGGATCAAAAACCACCCAAATGGGATAACTTGGAGCTAATGGGGAGGCCCTGAACAAGAATACACCAAGCAAAGTGAGCCAATTTGGGCTCCAAAACTACCAACCATATGGTGTGAAACCAGCATTGCTAGATTGAAACTAGTCATTGCAAACATCATCACTGATTGAAAGGTGGACACTATAGGAAAATGAGGATAAATCCAATGAGGTACACACAAAACATCATTTAAAGTTCCCTCCCCAATATCAATAAATCCCTTCCCATCTACACTCGTGTATGTATTGTTTCCCATAAAAATAGGAGACATAGGACAAGGATCAAAAGAAGATAATATAGATTGTGAATATGCCATATGATGAGATGCTCCTAAATCTAGAAGCCATCTCCTTGATCCAAGACCTAAAAGAGCACAAAGAGCTTTCCCTTTATTTCCTGATGTAGAAGCCAAACCAACATTACCTTTGTTCTTATTAGATTGTTTTGAAGACTTAAGAAGATGACTTAGATATTCTAGAAGGAAAATCAATCTAATTATTTTTTAGAAGATGTTTCAACTCATCAATATCCTTCTAGTAACAAGAGTGTTCATCATGTCCAAGCTTCTTGCAATATGAATAAGTTGGCTTCTCCTTCTTAGATGAATTCTCTTTGGAAGATGATTTTTTATTTGGTTGATCTAAATATGGATTTTTCTTTGCTTTCTTCTGCTCCTTATCAAAATTTTCTAATTCTTTCACCTAACTAGCCAACAATGTATGAGATTTAGATGACTTGATGAGACCCATCGAGATAAGATTTTGTTGCTCATGTATTAACATCTCAGAAAATGATGCAAATGAAGGTGTAGTATATGCATACCCATATTAAACCTATGAGAATGAAAGCTAGAAACATAAACAACATAATCAAGACCAAGTTTGTTCAATGTATTGTAGACTAGTTGAATATCCTTATCAATTCCACATGCTTTACATTGCTCTCTTAAATCATTAACCTTAGTGATGTAATCCTAGATGTTTTCAAAGTTCTTGGGATCAAGGCTCATCAGATCATTATCAATTTGATGGCCTCTTACTTCATCTGTAGTACCATACAATATTTTTAATTTGTTCCAAACTTCATGAGAATCCTTACATAATTAATTTGAAACAAAAAACCTTGAGAAACTAGTATACAAAGACATCCAAGAGCTTTGGTATGTTAAATCATCCATTTTATCTTTTTATTTGCATTTGTAGGTTTAGGTACACCTTATTTTCAACATATAGAGAGTGACCTTTAGTCATTGGAATACTCCATGCATTTTGATGCCAATTTGAGTAGTTGTATGATGTTAGCAAAGAAACCTTAGAATGATCCATGGAAAATAAGAGCACAAGCAAGCATATCAAAATAATACACCAAGAGACCCAACAAATAACTCAATCATGAATCCCTTGCAAAAATATATGATTTGGCACTTTATATTTAGTGAATTTATACATGCCACTTGCAAAAAACAATGAAGTGGACTTGATCTTAGTGCATATAGATAGCAAATTTGGCCACAAGCTCAAAGTAAAAATTTTACATAGAATGAGATCGATCTGATCACACCACAACAAAGTACACAAAAAATTATGCACTTTCAAAAAAACACCCAAAAATGTTACCATGGGAGCAAGAACGGAGCACTGAAAGTTTCCAAAATGAGAACGATTAAGCAACACCTATGAGAATCTTCAATTTTCTAGAAAAATCAGGCAACAAAATCAAAAACCAATTGCACCATTATGAAGAGAACAAAATTTTTCCCTGAATCAAAAAAAAATTCTCACAAAAAGGAGGTCAAATGACTGAGTTATGGCCTTCTGAAGTTGGATTGCAAAAATAAAAAACTCCATCCCTGAGGGGGCCAAAATTTTCAAAACATTGTTGACAAAGTGTTGAAGATAGCAGTCAACTATGTTAAATTTGATGGCCTCATGGTCATCACATCTCATTGTGGGTTTGTTAGAATATTCTATAGAATATTTTATTTGTTGAAATATTCTTTTTATTGTCGGTATATTCTTTGATGGTTGAATCATCAACAAAATCTTTAAACAACACGAAATATTATTTAAAAATACCGGTTTTAAAAAATTGGTCAATTTTGGTGGGCCATGGGGGTTGCGGCTTGTAGGCCACATGGCCTTTGTGATACAATGGAGTACATGCCTCTGCACAGGTATTACAACTTATAGTACATGCGTATGCAAGTTATTTTTATTTTTTTAGAAAAATAAATTCAAAAAATATTTTTAAAAATAAAAAACTATATGAAAAAATGCCATTTTTTTCTTCATACTGACTGAATTGTTTCCCAACCATACCAATGACTTATGCAAGAACGTGACCATACAGTCGAATAGGAGAATTTTTTTTCTAATGGCCCCAAGAAAAAGTGTCCAATTTTGGTGAATTGATAGACAATCTTGGGGTTTTTGGGCCTTTGGACGCAATGGTAGGGTCAAATTTGACCCAAAATGCTCCAAATTTGTAGCTACCTTCTGGATCTAGCAACCACTCTTCAGCTTCAAATCCTCATAGATCTGGCCTCCTATGTCTGAATTGGAAAAAGCAAAAAGAAAAAATAACTTTCTCGAACACTGTGAACTCAATGGTGAACTCAAATTTACACCAACAAGCTCCAATTTGAAGTTGCAATAAAAAGTCACAAAGAGAAACCCCCCAAAATCTGGTATTTCTATCGAGTTTTTCTAATTCTCCATATCATCATACGAATGCAAGAGAAGAGCATACTCAAATTTTCAAGATCTACCAAGATCTCTCCAAAAATAATATCCAATGGCACCCAAATTTCTCTAATACCATGTTAGAGTTGGCTATGGAAATAGCTACCCAAGATCTAGAGGCCAAATGGAAAGCACAAAGAGATCAATATGTAATGCTCAAGATTGCAATGGAATTAAATATCCAAGAATTGAATATATAATTTATGAGAACCCTTTGGTTATATAGCCAAGGTGAGACATAGGATTAGACAAGACCATGACAAGTGTCTTAATCCTATGATATGAAACAACTAACTTGACATAAAAGTGAAAAAGATAAGATCTAGACATGACAAATAAGTCTTCTAGAAAGAATCTTAGGACCTAAGTAAGCTTAATATGTGAATAAGTCCCCTAGTAAGAATTAACTAGGTAGAATACCTTTATTCACATCAACAATAACACAAGTGATTAATTATGCATAAACCATTAAGCAAGGTTGACCAAAATCAAGTAATGTTCAAAAATACAAAAAGAACAAAATTCAATGAAAATGATTGCAATTGAACTATGTGAGAAGGTGACAAGAACAAAACATATAAATACAAATAGAATGCACTTTAAATATGAGGTCTGATATTACAATTTATAAATTATGTCCTGTTTTTTTCATTTTTTGCTTGAATTTCCTAAAAAAATTTACCTTTTATGCAACTTCCTTCAAATTCAATGTTTAATTCTATGTAAATCTATTATGATTAGTAAAAATTATGAAAAGAATGGGTCTATATTCTCAAATTAAAAAAAATCTCATAATAAACATTTCAATTCTAAAAACATGATAATGTTACTCGACATAATCAAATTTGATCTAAAAACTTCAAATTTTCTTCTTCTACATTGTCAAGCGAACAAAATAGTGGTGGGAAGGTGGAGTATGCAAAATATGTTGGTACAAGAAGTCAACACCATGAAAAAGTGTTTCCTTGTCGGAAAATGCATAGTAACTAGACAAAAGTAAAGAATGTGGGCTTGAAACATGGGTCTCATGCCTTTTACCTTTTTTATTTAAGTCTATTTGGTGCTTGCCAAATTTGGCGACCGCTAAATAAGCTTTATTGATATTTTCTAACCCTTCACAAATTGGGAAAGAAGATAGAGAGAGATAGAAGAGAATAAGAGAAATAGAGAAGGCAAGGGAATGAGTGATAGAGACACACACACACCAGTACCCTAAACCCTAAACCGGTACCCTAAACCCTAAGCCCTGATTCATATACCCTAAACCCTATACCCTATAATGTACTCTAAACCTTGTACCATCAATCTTGCACCATAAATCGTAAGCCCCATATCCTAAACTCTAGATCCTATGTACTCTAAACCTTTTATCATCAATCTCGCAAGATAGAGGAACTAACAGATGACAAGTTAAACACTATAGATAATGTTGTCATTGATTATGAGGTATTGCTTGAAGATCATGTTTCTAGTTCTAAGGTTTTGGGCTCACAAAATAATATACCTAGGTCCTCACTAGGAAAAAAGAACAAAATAAGTCATTGTAAAATGCTTCAATTGCATCACTCACAGCTAAATTGTCGTGTAATGGCACTAGAGGTGGTATTGGCCTAAAATTATTATGGCGCAGGCTTTCTCTTAAGGGTTGATTGTCTTTTGGGGCTCTAGGAAAATTCATTGCCAATCATTCACTGAAGGAGAATTCATCGCCAACAATTCACTGTCATGGAAAATTCACCGCCAAGTAAAATTCACTGCTAGCAATTCATCGCAGTGGAAAATTAATTGCATTAATATTTTTAATATGTATTTGAAAAACTTTGATTTTATTAAAAATATTAATGTGGTTAATTTTTTGTTGCGGTGAATTGCTAGTGGTGAATTTTACTTGTCGAATTTTCCTTCAGTGAATTGTTGACGATGAATTTACTGGATGCTATCTTTTGGACCTCAAATGCCTCGTAATGAACACTAATAATTTTGCAACCATCACATGGTTTGAGAGGCCCAACATCAATGACTACACCCTTAAACCATGCACCTTCATAACCAATTTGATTGCTATAAAACTCCACCAAGTTCCCTCTTTGAAACTCCATTTTACTCCCACAACACTTTTCCCAATATCCTCAACCCTAAGCCCTATACCCTATACACTTAAGCTTGTACCCTCAACCCTCAATCCAATACTTAAACCTTATACACTCAACCTTATACCCTAAATACTATACTCTAAACCCTCAAACCTAAATAGATACCTTATACCCTCAATCGTAAACCTAATACGCTTGACCCTATACCCAATATCCTTTAGCCCTATATCCTCAACCTTGAACACTATCCCTCAACCCTACGACCTAAGGAGAGAGGGGTGAGACATATGGGTAGAGATAGAGGTGAGAGAGATGGAGGGGGGAGAGAGGTGGGTAATGAGACAAGGAGGGAGAGGTAGATAGGTAAAGAGGGAAGGAGAGAGAGAGAGGGTGGGAGAGAAAGGTAGTGATTGAGAGAATAGAGAGAGATGGATGGGAGAGAGAGGTGGGTAATGAGACAAGAAGGGAGAGGTAGATAGGTAAAGAGGGAAGGAGAGAGAGACCTAGAGATGGGGAGAGAGAGAGGGTGGGAGGGAAAGGTAGTGATCGAGAGAACAAAGAGAGATGGGTGAGAAACAATAACAAAGGGAGAGAGAAGAAGAGAGAGGTAGGGAAGCAAGGATAGAGATGGGGGAAAGGTAGAGAGGGAGAGAGGGTCGGAGAGACCTAGAGATGGGTGAGAGAGATGAGAAAGAGAAGAGAGGGAGAGAGAAAGGGAAGTGTCAGTAAAAGAGTTAAAAGGTATGGAGGGAGAGGTAGACATGGAGGGATTGAGAGACCTAGGAAAGGAGGAGATAGAGAGGTGGTGACCTAGAGAGGGGAGGGAGAGATAAGAGGAGAGGAGAGAGAAGAATGGAGAGAAGGAGATGGCTAAGAAGGTATGGAGAGGTAGATAAGTAGTGACTAAGAGACCTAGAGAGGGGAGAGGTGGAGAGGTGAGGGGGAGAGAAGAAAATGAGAGAGAATTTCAAAAATAGGGAGAGGGGTAAGGAGGGAGGGAGAGAGGTAGAGAGGGAGGGAAATAACTAGAGAGGTGAGAGACCTACAACCTGGGGAGAGAGGGGTGAGAGATAGAGGTGAGATAGATAAAGGGGGGAGAGGTGGATAATGAGACAAGGAGGGAGAGGTAGATAGGTAAAGAGGGAAGGAGGGAGAGACCTAGAGATGGGGAGAGAGAGAGGGTGGGAGGGAGAGGTAGTGAATGAGAGAATGGAGAGAGATGGTTGAGAAATGATAATAGAGGGAGAGAGAAGAAGTGAGAGGTAGGGAAGCAAGGATAGAGATGGGGATAAGGAGGGAATGCAAGGTAGAGAGGGAGAGATGGTGGGAGAGACATAGAGACAAGAGAGAGGGGTGGGAGAGAGAAGATAGGGGGAGAGAAAGGGAAGTATCAGTAGAGGAATAACAAGGGATGGAGGGAGAGGTAGATATGTAGGGAGTGAGAGACATAGGGAACAAGGATATATAAAGTTGATTACCTGGAGAGGGGAGGGAGAGAGAAGAGGAGAGAAGAATAAAGAGAAAGAGATGGATAAGGAGGGATGGAGAGGAAAACAAGGGGTGACTAAGAGACCTAGAGATGGGTGAGGTAGAGAGGTGAGGGGGAGAGAAGAAAATGAGAGAGATAAGTTCATAAAGAGGGATAAGGAGGGAGGGAGAGAGGTGGAGAGGGAGGGAAATAACTAGAGAGGGAAGAGATATAGAGGTGAGAGACCTACAACCTAGGGAGAGAGGGGTGATACATAGGAGGAGAGATAGGAGTGAGAGAGATAGAGGGGGGAGAGGTGGGTAATGAGACAAGGAGGTAGAGGTAAAGAGGGGAGGAGGGAGAGACTTGGAGATGGGGAGAGAGAGTGGGTGGGAGAGGTAGTGATTGAGAGAATGGAGAGAGATGGGTGAGAAAAAATATAAGAGGGAGAGAGAATAATATCTAGAGGTAGGGAGACAAGGATAGAGATGGGGTTAAGGAGGGAAGGAAAGTTAGAGAGGGATAGAGGATGGGAGAGACCTAGAGAGGGGAGAGAAATAAGAGAGGGAAGTATCGACAAAGAGGGAGTGAAAGGTAAAACCTCGACTATCCATCATCAATCAGAAACCCTAAACTCTAAGCCTTATGAAAGTGGGAGAGAGAATCCAAATCATCAAAGCCTTGGGTCATGGTGTGTGCGACTGTGTGTAGCGGTGAGCATGTGGTTACCCATGGCCATTGAGGCTCGGGATACATGTTGTCTCTTGTCATTGCATGCATGATCTAGAGCCTAGTTTGTGTTTGGTGTGTGGAACTTTGTGTGGGCTGGGGGTTTATTTGTACTGATGGGGTGGGTGACTGTTTTTGCATTCTTTCCTACTATGTTGGGCTTGTTGAAATTATTTTTCTTTTGCATTTGTTTCTTCCAACATCCATTGTCATTGCTTGTTCATTTTGGTGGAGTATTGACCTCTTTCGGATTGGCCTTTAGTAGGCCTCTATTGAGAGGCTTTTGTTCTTGGTTGACCTGGCAAGGTTTTTGTGTTTATGTTAACATGGAAATCCTGATGTAGGCTCTTCTTGAGATGGTGGGATTCATCTGCGTAAGGTGAATAGATGCTTGGAATGATCTTTGGATCAACCAATTTTGATTATACAACCTAAGTTTGTGGCAGAAGACGTTGAATACTATAGTAACAATGTTTTGATTTGCAAGTTCATGGGGATGCGAGTGACGCTTACTTTTCTGGATACTTGGGTGCGTAAGACTTGGAACCTAGAGGGGGACTTGGATATTTTGCTAGCAGTAAAAAATAAATCATGGTGATCTTTTCATGTGTTGTTGATAGAAATTGGGATTTTGAGGGGGGGCCTTATTTCTACAATCAAGTGGGCCTCTTTATTAAATTGTGGCATGTGGGTTTTAACTCTGCGGAGGAACTCCCTTCTAGGGTTCGAGTTTGGGTTCACCTTCCTTGATTTCCTTTAGAATGTTGGAGAAACAATATATTGCAGATGATTGCTTTGATGCTCAACAAGCCCATTGGGCCTTCGCAACAAACTCAGTCTAAATGGGTTTTCTCATATGCTCGGGTGTGTGTTGATATAGATCTAAACAAACCATTTCTGGACTCGATTGATATGAGCATTGGGTCGTTCTCTTGGACTCAATAGTTAGATTATGAGACCTTTCCATTTCATTATCGATTATGTCATGAATATGGTCACCTTCAACGGAAGTGCACCAAAGTTGTAAACAATGCAAGAATAGGTAATGTGTCTTCTCAGTCTACCCAAAAGTCAAATAAACAAAAATCTCCCATGCAAGGGGTGGTGGTGGATAAGGATGGTTTTATCCCTGTCAAATCTCATAATAAAAATAGAGGGCAAAAGAGGTCTCACAAGGACAGATAGGAGGACTAGGAAAATTTTAACAAATTTGATGCTCTTGAGGCTTTGGGGCTGGAGGAAGGTTTTCCTGTGGATATGTAGGTTATGGAGGGCACTACTAGGGTGGTGCCTCTGGGGGATCATTTAGAATCTATTTGCAACTAGACTCTGTCGACTAGCGCTTCAGCTATGGTGGATAAGAACCTTGCTCCCTGAGATCTCGTGCTCAAGGAGATCAATGTAGTGTTGAAACTTATTGTGGAATCTAGAATTTTTTGTTATGATCTAGTAATTGAGAAAGGTGTTGAAGATTCTAGTAAGAGTAAAGCGTCTTCCCCAACCTTAGGTTTACAACAAAAACCTCTCAAAAAGGGGTTCCCCGAGAAGCCCTTTAAAGTTGGTAGGAAGAAGGATCAGGAAAAAGTAAAATTAATTGGGGAAACTATGGTGGAGTTTGGTTTAGTGAAGAATATTTATGCTCATTTCTCCCAATATCATCGATGATTCTGCTATCTTGGAATGTAAGGGGTATGAATAAAATCCCTCGACAAAAGGCTATTCGAGATTTAATTTGTGTTCACTCTCCTGATTTTATTTTCCTTCAGGGGACTAAATTGTCTGTTTCATGTTTGTTGAACATGGCTAATAAGATTTGGGTAGAGGTATGTGCCAGGATGTTGGGATCAAGGCAACTCTAGGGTTCTGGCTTATTTATGGGATCCGCATTGAGTTGCTCTGATTTGGTGGGTCTCTTGCAGGTACTCTATCTCTCTGGCCGCTGTTAATCTCAAGTCTGGGGAGAAAATCCTTTTCTCCAACATCTATGCTCCTACGGATTTATTGGGTAAGAAGAATTTGTGGTTGTATGTTAGATATCTACATTCTTTGGAGCCTCTTCTTTTGTGGATTCTTGCAGGTGATTTGAATGCAATTTATTATTTGGAGGAGAAAAGGGGGTATTGCCCGATTGTATCCTTCCTTAGAGCTTCTTAGAGATAATATGGCTACCTTGAATTTAGTGGAAATCAAACCTGGGAATGGTTTTTTACCTGGAACAATAGGCGAACAAGGTTTGCAACCATCTCTAAAAGGTTGGACAAGTTTTTGGTATCCAATTTTTGGGTTGGTGACAGTTGGGTGTCCAATTTGGAGATTTTGGATTGGCAGGGCTCTAACCATTGGCTGATCAAATTCTTAGCTATATCTTCTAGAGGCATAAAAAGAAAGCAGTCGTTCAGATTCCAACTCATGTGGCTTCGAGGTGCGTCTCTCCATGATCTTATTCTAGGATGGTGGCATGTTGGAAAGCCAAATTTTGGCACTGCTATGTACTCATTTGTCAGGAGGCTTCATCTCATTAAATATATGCTAAAATGTTGGAATAGGCATCACTTTGGCAATGTGTTTCAGGCTAAAAGGGTTGCTCAAGATCACTTAGAAATTGTTACTTGGAGGATTCAAGATCAAGGATTTACTGAGGCATTGAGTAGGGATGAAGCTTCAACGGTGAAAGTTGTGGAGGAATGGGAGCTTCGAGAGGAAATATTTTGGAAGTAGAAGGCTCGTATTGATTGGATCCAAGAGGGTGATAGGAATACATCTTTCTTTCATAATTCAATCAAGGATAGGAGATAAGGCAATATCATTACTTCACTCCTATCTCAAGAGGGAGATCTTCTTTGCTCTGATGTTGTGATTTCAAAGAGGTTGTTCGGTTTTTTCTTCTTTGTTTTTTGATGATTCTCCCCATTTTGGAGAAGAGGAAGCTACAATTTTAGCTTGATTTCCTGCTTTGGTGACTGGAGAGATGAATGAGGCTCTTCTGAAGACTATTCATTTGGCTGAGTTGGAGGACATTGTGTTTCAAATGAAGAAAGGTAAAGCTCCAAGTCCTAATGGTTTCCCAATTGAATTCTTTCAAGAGTTCTGGGAGATTATTAAGATGGATCTTCTTGAGGTGGTTCAAGAGTCTCATCGGAATAAGCAAATTCTTAGGTCCTTGAACACTACCTTTTTAGCTCTTATCCCTAAGTGGGAGGGTGCTAACTCTTTAGATCTTTTTAGACCTATTGCCTCATGTAATGTGGTGTACAAAGTAATTACTAAGTTGATCATGGAACACCTAAAGTTGTGGTTGAGCAGTTTGATTTATGAGGAGCAAGTTGGATTTGTGGTTGGTAGGAAAATTCTAGATGGAGTGGTTATTCCAACTGAAATTGTTCATTCTATGGCTTCTTCCAGGGAGAAGGCTATGTTTATAAAGTTGGATATGACGAAAGCTTATGATCAGTTCAAATGGGATTTTCTTTCCAAGATTTTGAGGGCTTTTGGGTTTAGCAGTACCTAGATTGAATGGGTTATGAGTTGTGTTACCTCTTCCTCCTTCTCTATGTTGGTCAATGAAGAGCCTTCTACACTTTTTGGAGCTTCTAGGGGTTTGCATCAGGGAGATCTTTTATCCCCTTATCTTTTCATTCTGATTGTTGTGGGGCTTGGGAATTTTTTGAGATCTTGTGTTGAGCAAGGCTTAATTCATGGTTGGAATTAGGGTATTGGTGTTCCCTCTTAGTCCCACCTATAGTTTGTGGATGACATGGATTCAATGGGTTTAGCCAAAGTGGATGAAGCTATAAAATTTGAGGAAGGCTTTGGACTACTACTTGGCCTCTTCAATAATGCATTATTGAGGGTAAGTCCTCTATTTATTTCTTCAATACCCTTGAGCTTATTCAATAATGAATTGACAGGATTCTTAGATTTTATATTGGCTCTCTTCCCTTTATTTATCTTAGTATTCCTATAGTTGTGTGTATGCTTCCAAGATAGTGTTGGAAAAAAGTGGTTGAGAAACTTCATAAGAGGTTTAGTCACTGGACTTGTAGATGGCTTTCTACAACTAACAAAGTTACTCTATTAAAATTAGTGGTATGGGCTCTCCCTTTGTACAGGTGTTTTGTATTATCTACTCCTACCAGCTTTGTCAGAGACTTTGAGTGTCTTTGTAGGCAATTTCTTTGGTCTGGTAATTTATTTTCTATGAAGTGGAGCTTGGTGAAGTGGGAGGATGTGTGTCACCCGAAGCCAGAAGAAGCTCTTGGGCTATGACGGGTTGATTTAAATGGGCAAGCCTTGGTAGTGAAGCTATATTGGAGATGGTGTACTCAACAATGTCAAACTTGGGCTAAGATCCTCACCTTCAAATATCCTGGGGGTGTTGAGGCTGGGGATGTGCCGCAATTCAACCTCTTGGGTAAGGGCTTTATGGTCTGAAGTACATTGAAAAGGGATGCTAATTTGATCTAGCAAGGCCCATTTTGGAATTGTAATAGAGGCTCAAAGGCTCATTTTTGGCATGATTCTTGGGATGGGCATCCCCCTATTTTGGCTTCTCATCCTCATTTTTAGGGTTTGAGCAGGATCTTCCTTGAGGCTAGTCGGGATCATGTGGTGGATTTCAAAACCCCCCGTGTTCTTGGGCAGGCTTATGCTTATCGTTGGAAGGAGTTGCATGAATGGCCTCCTGGAGGCTTATTAGAAGACCATTAAGAGATGGCTAGTATTCTTGTTGGTCGTGTTTGCAACTTTCTTTTAGAAAATGATGTTTTGGCCTAGGGCCACCATCAGAAAGGAAAATATTTTGTGGCTTCCAATTATCAGGTGTTGGATAAGCAGGCTTGTTAGGGGGAGGGGGTCATTTGGTGGAAATAGATTTGGAATAAATTTTCTTGGACCAAGTGTAATTTCTTCTCTTGGTTGGTGATGTGGGGTAGGTGCCTGACCTGGGAAAATCTTTAGAAGTGTGAATTTCAAGGCCCCTAGTTTTTTTTTGTGCTCTAATAGCGAGGAGAATATTTCTCACCTCTTTTTTTAGTGCTCTTTTTCCAAGGAGATTTGGAATTCTTGGTGGGATGCTTGGCATCTATTGGCATCCTATAATGATTTAACAACTAAGCCCTTACAATTGTGATTCAAAGATTAGACATCTAACCTAAATAGATATTTCAATCATCATGAAGGTGCATTTAACTTGTCAACCCAGGGACGTGAACTTGAAATGGGTTAGCACAGTATGTGCACTAGGAATCCAAAGTAGCCATATTCATCCTACAACTAAGAAAGACTCAATGTTGAAAGTAAATTGCTTGGAAGGAAATAGCATGAGTGTTGAGCATCAACCAACAACTATACTAAGCTAAAATGCATGACAAAAATGAAAAATTGAGCGAACAAATAGGAAACTACTCTATCTGTTTTGGCTACAGGAATAGTCACATAATGGAATTCTAGTGGTTGCGGGAATAGATAGTGCCAAATTCTTAACTAATTACTGATTAGAAAATAACTAAGGGATGGAATACTCACCAAGTGGCCCCCCTTGGATGAGTATCTCCTAAAACAAATGTAAACTCAGATGCACAAACTTATAACTTCATTTCATTCATTGGAAAAATGTGAGTACAATTGAGTAACATGACTGTATTGCTAGAAAAACTAAGAATGTGAGTACATCATCAAATTAAGCAACCTCTTGAGAAGGAGCATATAATTATTATTTATAGAAGCTACTAACTAAGCACCTAGCAAGGCGGTCAACTCCGTCAGAACAGGAGGATGCCACATTAGGGAAAGCATAAAAAGTGGAGAGGCGATTACGCATGTCCGGAATCTAGTCAAGCATGTTTTCCTCAACGTAGATCTAGCACAATAGTAATGCCTATATTTTCTCAATAGATAATTAAGATCATTTATAAGGCGGTTACAACTCCAATTTGAATGAAGAATCCCCCGCCGTCAAGAGCCTTTCTTCATTGAATGTCCACCTTGTTGACTGGTATGGCAGATGACCAATTGGTGGAATCTTCCTTAATTGCAGGCCTCCAATTATATCTGCATGACAATATTAGTATGCACAACAATTGCATATTTGCAACTATCTTAAAGTGAAATTCATTAATCACATGTAAAATTAACATAGATAGTTCATATAGCATTTCAATATTATTTAAATGTTATGAAAATAAGTTCATGTCTGAAGTATATGGTTTTACAGAAATATCATAAAAAGGCCAATCATCCAAGCATCAAAGTCTATAACAATTGCAACAAATGGATAATTTTTTTTATCAAAATTAAACCATGAACTATATTATCACTCCCCCCAACCCAAGGTCTTGTTGGTCCTCTGACAAAGGAAGAGTTATTCTTTTACTTCGTCAATGCCTTGAAATTTGCAACTGCTAGCTATCTGACATCAGTTTCTGTTGTGTGTGAATTAGGGTCCCAATAGAACCCTTGTTGTTTGTCCAACTTGCTCCATCTTTGTCTCTCTACAGCTATGTCATATCGGTAGTACCTGAAGTTTGGCACAAGCCAAAATAGGATAGGTGGCTGAAAAGTCAGTGGAAGCTGAAATTGTCCCTTTGTCCTTCCAATATGTATATATCTATCAACTATCTTAAGTGTTGCAGCATAGTTTTGCGTATAATGAGGCTCAACTTGTTTCAAATCATCAGTTAGGTTGTTCCACCTTTGTGATACGTATCCCATTACAGATTCTCCTGTGGTTTTTGCTACCTCCTCATATTCTTTATAAATTAATTCTCTCTTAGGCAAGATCCTACTGCCATAGCTTGGTTGGTAAAGAATTTTGTGCCAATCCTTGAAAATGTATTTTGTATTTCTAGATTCAACCCTAATGGGCAGGGGAGTGTTGGATTCAATTTTCCTATAAGTCCTAAACTGCTTTCCCAACTAACTTCATTTTGTATCCAAGACATAAATGCCCTTAATTGGACATCTCCAACATACAACAGTGGATTCCAATCATGGTCTTTGGTCATAGCATAATTATGCAAATAGAATTCACATAATAAATTCTTCATTTCAGGAGGAGAAATCCAATACGCATTGAAAAATTCAAGAGGGGTCTCAATGGAAGGATTCGAACCTGAAACAATCCTTCCTAGTTTAAAAGAAATATCCTTCTCCTTCAAATACAGAGCATAGACCCTTGGAGGAGTCCTGCACTCTAAGATCTGAGGTACTAAGGCTACCATATTATCCACCTTTTTCTTTAAAGCAACAATTTCTTCATTCTTATCCTCAATCTTTTCATCTTTCTTTTGAATTTCCCTCTTTAGCCTGTGTTTCTATGCTTTCCATTCTTCTTCCCTCCTTTGTACTTCTTTCCACAATTTCATTGCTACCATGTGCATCAAAGAATCAGAGGGCCTATGTATTCCTACCAAAAAAATTCCTGCCACTTTTGCTTGCTCTTCATAGAGTACCAGCTATAGGGCTTATGTTTGTTTAGCTAGTTCTAGTTGTAGGGGTGTTGATTGTTCTCCCAATTCTAGCTCCAGGGCCTCAGGTTCTTGTTCTTGCTCTTGCTACAGGAACTCTTGCTTCTTCTCTTGCTACATGAGCTCCTGATTTTCCTCATGCACTTGGATTTAAACTTGTTATGCAATGTTAGCAAGATCTGCCAGCGTTATGCTTGTTGCTTCCTCAAATATACCCTTTTCCTCAACATTCACCTGCCCCATTGGAGCTTATGTATCCTCTTGTGATGTTTTTCTAGGTTTAGGGCTTCCTTCTAGAGATACACCAAAGGCTGGCCTACTTGATCTTAATTTTCTAGGAGGGTTTCTACACTTTTCTTTTGCTGCAGGAAGAACAGTGTCAACCTTTCATTTCTTAGAGCTTAACACTTCTTTTTCTTTTGTTTTCTTTTTAGCTTTTCTCTTTCTTATTTCTACCTTCTTCTTTTATGCCCTAGTTCTCATTAGGATGCTAAGAGGGACAACATCATCATAATCTGGAGAGGAACTTTCTTTGTTTGAATGTTCAACCTCAAAAGAACTAATATTTATGGTTTGCTTGGTTGTAGGAGGGTTTACACTAGGGCTCACCTCAAAAGTTGAGGCTCCAAGAGTGGTTCGAATATTGCTCACTCTCCTACTAACCCTACGAGGTTGAGTCAAAACCCTAGGTTGCAAAATCTCTAGTCTAATTTGATCAATATTTAAGAATTATTCTCAAGTTATATCAAACACATCATGCAAAGACTTCTCAACTAATAATTTGATTACACAATGGTGGGAAACAAAATTATCCCTACCTTTCTGGGTTTTGGCCGCCATGATTGAAAGAAGGTGGTATAGCACGTTTGGCACATTCATTCTTCTTTCATGCCTCATGTGGTTCAAGAGTTTGAAATGCACATAATGTAGATTCAACTGACGACCTTTGCAGGTAATGTACTTCACAACATAAAATTCTACTTACTTCAATGGCTCGAGCAGAGAAATTCTTTTCGCACCTTGTTTGTCCGCACTCAATAGAGGGTCAATAGGTTCTATAAATTCGACCCTAGCTGACCTAGCATCTCTGGTAGTAGGGTAATGTTCACCATCGGGAGGCAACCCTGTAACTTCTACGATCCTCACCTCAGTGGCTATGACCTCCAACCCATTTACTATGGCCTTTCCTTTAGACAATGTCTAGGAAAATTCTAATGCAATGTCTTCATCAAAACCATTCAGCTTTAAGAAATAATCTAACCATCCACAATTTCTAAACTCGACTAGGTAAGGTGCATCTTGTAGTAATACATCATGAACCGTGGGTTCATTTCAAATTAACCCACCTCCCATTGTTCAATTATCTGCAATCAAACAATCGCTTTGCAAAGCTTTCCTTCCTACAATCTTCTTGTGAAAGCCAAACTTCTCCTTCCTGCAACGTTGCCAAACTTCTCCTTCTTGCAATGCTACCAAATTTCCAACACCAGTATCATTTGAATTTTAAATTTTTTTGGCTTAAGATTATGACATGATCAATAAAGATAGTGAGGAGCAATAAATGAAGGCTATGATTAAGGAAAATGGCGGTGGTTGATATTGTTTCACACATGCGAGCCATCATCTCACTCAGAATTCAAATCAGCTCAATGACTTAAACTTTGCCGACATGAACCAGTACGCAAAGACACTCGGACATGGTATTCACACTTTTCCCCCCAACCTAAATTTACACGTGTCCACACATGCGAGGTGGAATGACGATTTGACAAGGGCAGGGAATAATTACATGCTATGGTGAACATCCATATTAATTTACAACATTGAAATGAATATGCTAAAAGACAATTAAGATATAACAATTGATGTGCACGTACCTGAATTTGTAGAAGATTTATTCCAAAGATTATGGAGAAAGCACCAGTCATTTTCAAGAAATCAGTTAAGAAATTAATGAAAGTGGAGTGGAATGAGGTGGAATGGAATGAAGTGAAATGATGGCAGTGTGATGCAAGAGAGAGAAAGGTGGAATGGATGGATGGATGGGTGAAGAAATGGACCCCCACAAAAGTGGAAGTCTTTATTATGACAAGTTACATTGCTTAGTTAGCCAGAAGGAGGGACATTAGGTCCGCTTCTGGTAGTTTGCTTGCCTAATCCTTTCTATGGATAACCACTATTTTGGTCATAATGGGTTCAATTTCTTTGTTGGTCACCTCAACTTGGCCATTGGCCTGAGGGTGATAAGGAGTAGACATCCTTTGCCTAATGTTGTACTCATTGACCAATGTTGTAACAAGGGTTGAAGTGAATTGAGCCCCTTGATCAATCACTATCTCTCTTGGAACCCCATACTGTGTGAAAATTTCCTCATAAAGAAATTTTGCAACCTTATTGTCTCTTGCATGCTTCATGGCCTTAACTTCTACCCACTTGGTTACATAATCGGTGCATACCAAGATATAAGATTTACCATTTGATGGAGGATCATTGGGTCCTACAAAGTCCAATCCCCATTTATCAAATGAAGTGATTACTACCTAGGAGTAAAGTGGCATCTCATTAGATTTGGTTGGTCGACCCATCCTTTGGTATCTGTCACACTTCCTTGTATATCTCCCTACATCCTTGTGGAGTGTGGGCCAGTAATATCTTGTGTTCAAAATCTTCATTGTTGTGCTCTTAGCTACAAAATGCCCTCCACGGGGTTCATTGTGACATGCATGAAAAATGTCATATGTCTCATCTTCTCTCACACATCTCTTCATGACATGGTCTGGTCCAGTGTAGAACAAACATCCTACAATTCATGAGAAAGGAAAATATTTTTCAATGAGCATCATTTTCTCTTTTGGAGAGAAGTGAGGAGGAACTCTCCCTATGATAAGATAATTAGCTATGTCAGCATACCGGGGTGTCTGGACACTGATGGAAAATAAATTCTCATCAAGGAAAGAGTCATCTACAACTTGATTGTTCTCTAATTTAGTCAACCTTGAAAGAAATTCCGCAACAACATTGGTCTTCCTTGGTTTATCCACAATGGTTATGTCAAACTCCTGCATCAACAATAACCATCTTGCTAGCCTACCTGAGATCAGGGGTTTATTCATGAGGTATCTAATGGTTGCATGATCGGTATGCACAAAGATTTGGTAGCCTATTATGTAGTGCCTAAATTTGTTTAGGGCATATATCACTACCAACATTTCTTTATCTGTCACTGTATAGTTGAATTCAACTCCTTGCAGTTTTTGCTGACAAAATAGATCGCATTTTCAATAGCTTCTTCTATTAGGAAAAATTCGATTGCGGAACAAATTTTCCTAATGCCAAGACTCAGAGGAGAAGAGAGATATGCCTTTTAATGTCTACAATTACAGCTCATTAAGACACACATGAAAGAATTAACAAAAAAGAGAAATAAACTCAAACACAATTAGACACCAGATTTACATGGGAAAACCCTTATGGGAGAAAAACCCACCACACCAAATAAGAACTATTGTATTACAGTAAATGAATTTTACATACAAGTTTTAGACTCTCCTTCACATATGATAATTACTACAACAACAAATTTCAGATTGTTCTCGTACAAAATATCTCACTGTTACAATGCTATCTCTCTGCATACAATGAAATTCACAGAACAATAGAAACTCTGAATCATCGAACCATTGAATCTGTCACTGTTCCTACTCATTACAACGTATAGAAACTCCTTGACCGATTCGTTTTCCTTTGCAACTGGTTTAGTTCAACTTCCAGCCGTCGAACTGCTCAGGAATCCAAATGACCTTTTCCCAATCAGCAAATGACCACTGATCGACATACACATCAATAGTCAATGAGTCAAATATTTTCTCCGTTATACCATGCTACCTCTTTGTATTCATTGATTCCCTGTGGTGTGGCAGTTTACCTCACTACCGCTAGCTAGGATGATAATGCCCGCGGTATGGTGGTAACTGCTCTACCGCTTAACAGTTTGGTTGATGCCGCGGTATAGCAGTGTCCACCGCTCTACATCTGATAAGATATTGTAGTATGGCGGTAACCGTGCCACTACAACCCAAAGAATAGATGCCCACAATATGAGGGTAAACTATTTAACCACTAGACCGTGAGGGTTCACCACATCATTGTCGCCCACATAATGACCACCTACGATATGGCGGTACCGCACTACTATAGCCCAAGGGAAGAGATTTCATGGTGTGGTGGTAACCACTTGACCACACCATGTCTTGAACGTCCTCACGGTTCCACCACTTAATCGTTATGACTGATAAGAGGCTTCGCGGTATAGCGATAACCGTGCTACCGTGCCTCAGTGAACAGTTGCCCAAAGTATGGCGATAAGTGCTTAATCTGAACTCGTAAGTGACTTTGCTGCTCAGAGACAAAATCAGGGCTTCAACCAGTGAGTTTGAGGCACATATTCTCAACAAACTCCCACTTGACGAAGAATTCACTGAACCCCATTCAATAACTGAAGTCATCGAATCTTCTAGACCCCAAGGCCCATCGAACTTGCACACCATCTGAACTTGTCCATGCTTACTAGATTTGTCAATGCATCAATAACATTCTTTAGAGTATCCACCTTATCTAAACCGACCTTTCCATCCTCCACCATATCTCGTACAAAGTGATATTGTACATCAATATGTTTCATCTTGGCATGGAAAGTTGGATTTTTCACCAGACAAATAGCACTCTGACTGTCACAATAGATAACAATATGCCTTGCATCAAAACCAATATCAGAACACAACCTTCTAATCCAAATGGCTTCCTTACAGGTGTGAGTTGCTACCATGTACTCAACCTTTGTAGTAGATAAAGTGACTATAGCCTATTGCTTGCTCATCTAACTAACTGCACCACCATTCATCATGAAACAATATCCACTAGTGGACCTTCTGCTATCAATGTCCCCTGTCCAATCAGAATCCACATATCCACGAATGTTGAGAGTCCTCTGTGATCCAACTAAATTGCCATGGTAACACAAAGCATATCCCGAAGTGCCCCTCAGATATCTAAACACTCTTTTCACAGCATCCCAATGTGTCCTTCCTGGATTTGTCATAAATCTGCTAAGAAATCCCACTGCTTGGGAAATGTCTAGCCTTGTATAGACCATTGCATACATTATACTGCCAAATGCACTAGCATAAGGCACTCTGGTCATGTCCTCCATCTCAGTAGGAGATTTTGGACAATCTTCAACAGATAGCTTTGTTCCCTACAAAACTGGAACAACTAGCTACTTCCAATCATTCATACCAAATCTCTCTAGAACAGTGTTAATATACTTACTTTGGCTGAGCCACAACTTTTTGCTTTTTTTGTCCTTGGTTATTTCCATACATAGAATATACCTAGTTGCACCAAGATCTTTCATTTTGAACTTTGCAGACAACTAAGACTTTAGATCAGAAATCATTAACTTACTATTTCCTATGAACAACATATCATCAACATAAAGGGCAATAATAAGAACCCGATCATTTTTAGTCTTATAATACACACAATGATCTAATTTTGATCTTACAAATCCCAATGACAAAACAAATGTCAAATTTCTGGTACCACATTCTAGGCGATTGTTTCAAACCATACAGAGATTTTTTAGCTTGCAAACTAGATTTTTTTTACTTTTTTTCACAAAGTGATCAGGTTGGGACATATAAATTTCCTCTTCAAGATCACCATGAAGAAACATTGTCTTCACATCCATCTGCTCAATCTCCAAATCATATGTTGTTGTAAGTGACAGAAGAAATCTAATAGATGTCAGCTTTTCTACTGGAGAAATTTTTTCCCCATAATCAATTCCCTCTACCTGGGAATAACCCTTTGCAACCAATCTCTCTTTTTACTTCTCAATACTCCCATCCAGACCAATTTTCTTTTTAAACACCCATTTGCAGCCTACAGGATTTCTACCTTTAGGCAATGGAACCAGATCCCAAGTTTCATTTTTCCTTAATGATGCCATTTCTTCATTCATGGCTTCCAACTAGGAATCTGAATTAGACATTTCAACTACCTCTTTTACAGTCCTAGGCTCATCAGTATTAGTAAGCAAAGCATAAGTACAACTATAATCTATCACAGAGAAGCCATACCTATCTGGTTGTTTCTTTTCATGTGTAGACCTCCTCGTTGGCTGAGGTTATGGTTCTTCTTCTTGTTCAAAACTCTCAGAGCTGCTCGAGCTCTCCTCAGATTCAGGTACACTTTCAATGTGTTGTTCCTCTTTTTCTGGAGTTAGAGGTATCTCAACAACATCATTTTCTTCTTCTTTTTCTTTCATCTTTGATTGCAAATCCACTGAATAAGGTTTCAGCTCCCGGGAGATCACACTTCTGTTGTACAATACCTTCTTAGTCATAGGATTCTAAAGTTTGTATCTTTTCACAACAAGTCCATACCTAATGAAGATACATTTTTCAGCTTTGTTTTCCAACTTAGATAGCTTTGTTTTCCAACATCTGACACATAAAAATATGCTTTGTAGCCAAAGACTCGAATATGTCTCAGAGAGGGCTTCTTACCAAACGAAGCTTCCATAGGCATTTTTTCAACAAGTGCTGACGAAGGAGACCTATTCGAAAAGTAACATGATGTAGCCATAGCCTCAGCCCGGAACTTCTGCTCTAGCCCAACATTGCTCAACACACTTCTAGCCTTCTCCATCAAAATCCTATTCAACCTCTCAGCAACTCCATTTTGCTGCGGAGTATAAGGTGTTGTTTTATGCCTCTTAATCCCATGGTCTTTGCAATACCTTTCAAACTCATCAGAACAAAACTCACCGCCATTGTCAATCCTTAAACACTTTATTTTTCTTCCGGTTTGATTTTCCATAAGGTTTTTAAATTCCTTAAAATGACTGAACACTTTTGATTTACTTTTTAAGAAATACACAAATTCCCTTCTCGAATAATCATCAATGAAAGAAACATAATACTTAGACTTCGATAACGAAGGAACATACACTAGACCACACACATCAGAATGAATATAATCCAGAACACCAGAAGATTTACGAGGACTAGAGTAAAATGAAACATAGTGATGTTTACCATATATACAATGTTCACATAATTCAAATTCAAGGTTACAATCATCAAGCCCCTCAACCAGGATTTTATTTTTCAAGGCTTTTAAACCTTTCTCACTAATGTGACCTAGCCTCTAATGCCAGAGCATAGTCTTTTTTGTAATAAGTTTAACTTCCAAGGAATTTTCTCCAATAGGAACATTTTCATTCTTCTCTTCATGAACAACCTTCTGTGACTTTGTAGAGACACTATTGCATTGAACAACCAGTGCATCTAGCTTGTACAGAGTACCAATTCAAGCACCCCTAGCCAGCACCATCGAGCCTCTAGTTGTTTTACAACCATTGCTTGAGAACGAGACTTACACTCCAACATTGTTCAACTTGTTTACAAAGAGTAAATTTTGAGTCAAACCTAGTATATGCATTATGCCATCAATTCCCTTAATTATGACTCTTCCACGACCAACTATTTCTAGAGATGAATCGCTTGCCAAATATACCTTTCCACCATTGTATTCTTCATACTTTGTAAACCAATCTCTATGAGATGTCATATGGAAATATGCTCTAGAATCAATCAGCCATACATCATCTGATGCCTGAGTTGCCAAGGTTGTAATAAAGGCATCTGCATTACTCTGAGAAGAATCATTATTAGAAGAATTCCTCTTCCACTTATTTTTCTCCTCTTTGCAATCCTTTCAGACATGACCAGGTTTCCCACAATTCCAACACTTCACCTTGGACTTCTTGCCAGGAGACTTTGATCTCCCTTCTTATTTCGATTTGGAATTCTTGTCCTTTTTCTTGCCTTTTTCTTTCGATCTGCCTCGAACAAAAGGAGCCTCCTTTGCCATCTTAGAAGATTTCCTTCTCATCTATTTTGATAACAAAGAAGCAACCACATCTGGTTGTTGTGCTCCCAATTGCCATCACCAAATGATCCCAAGAATCTGGCAAAGAACATAACAATAACATATAGCGATCTTCATCATCAATCTTCACACCCATAGATGTTAACTAAGCAATCAACGTGTTAAACATATTCAGATGATCAGCCACAAACACCCCCTCTTGCATTTTCAAAGAGTATAACTTCTTCCTTAAGAACAATTTATTAACCAAGGATTTACCCTGATAAATATCTCCAATCTTCTCTTCATGAATGTTTAAGAGAACTAAGTCTGCCAAATAGAGTCTTATCAACGCTTTTGATTTTTGATCTGTGAGCTCCCAATCTTCTTGCTTCATGCCTGTAGGTTTCGTTCCAGACACAACAATCCAAGGATCACGATCCACCAACAGGTCTTCCATTTTAAGTTTCCACAACTCAAAATTGTTGCCATTGAATTTCTCAATTTCAATCCTTCCAGATGTACTTGTCGTTGCCATCTCAATCTGTAATTAGAAAAATTCAAGACTTCTAAAAAACTCCCACTGAACAAAAATTGACACAAAAAACCAGCCTACCCACAAGGATAACACAATTGGCCAAGCTTTGATACCACTTGTTAGGAAAAATTCGATTGCGAAACAAATTTTCCTAATGCCAAGACTCAGAGGAGAAGAGAGATATGCCTTTTAAAGTCTACAATTACAGTTCATTAAGACGCACATGAAAGAATTAATGGAAAACAGAAATAAACTCAAACATAATTAGACACCAGATTTACGTGGGAAAACCCTTATGAGAGAAAAACCCACCATAACAAAGAAGAACTCTTGTATTACAGTAAATTAATTTTACATACAAGTTTCAGACTCTCCTCCATAGATGGCAATTACTACAACAACAAATTCCAGATTGTTCTCATACATAATATCTCACTGTTACAATGCTATCTCTTTGCATACAATGAAATTCACAGAACAATACAAACTATGAATTACTAAACCATCAAACCTATCACTATTCTTGCTCATTACAATGTATAGCAACTCCTTGACCGATTCGTTTTCCTTTGCAACTGGTTTAGTTCAACTTCCAACCATCGAATTGCTCAGGAATCTAAATGACCTCTGCCCAGTCAACAAATGAACATTGATAGACATACATATCAGCAGTCAATGAGCCAAATCTTTTCTCCTTTATACCATGCTATCACTTTGTATTCATTGAGTCCCCGCGATGTGGCAGTTTACCTCGCTACCGCTGGCCAGGATGATAATGCTCGTGATGTGGCAATAATCGCTCTACCGCTTGACAGTTTGGTCAATGCCATGGTATAGTGATGTCCACCGCTCGATGTTTGATAAGCTATTGTGGTAACCATTCTACCACAGCCCAGAGAACAAATGCTCATGGCATGACGATAAACTGTCCAACCGCCAGACCATGAGGGTTCACTGCTTCACCGCTTCCCAAATAATGATCGCTTGCGGTATAGCAGTACCGCACCACCACAACCCAAGGGAAGAGATTTAACGATGTGGTGGTAATCGCTTGACCACACCATGTCTTGAATGTCCCCATAGTATCGTGGTTCCACCACTTCGACCGATAAGAGGCTCTGCGGTATAACTTTAACCATGCTACTGTGCATCAGTGAACAATCACCCACAATATGGTGGTAAGTGCTTAATCTAAACTCATAAGTGACTTTGCTGCTCAGAGACAAAATCAGGGCTTCAACCAGTGAGTTTGAGGCACATATTCTCAACACCTTCTTTCTACCCTAAGACTAATCTTATAGGATAATCTGATGCATCTGTATGGATGTGAAAAGGAAGCTCGTAATTATGACCCTTGAGTACATGAGCGTGAGTTAAAGCTGCTTTCAAATCAGAAAATGTCTTGTCACAGCCTTCAATCCATTGAAATTCAACATCTTTAGTTAGGAGACTATACAATGGTGTTGCCATTTTGCTAAAGTCTTTGATGAACCTCCTATAATAACCTGTGTATCTTAAGAAACTCCTAACATCTTTTTGTTTTGTAGGGATAGGTAGATTGGTTCAATCTTTGCAGGATCTACTTGAATTCCTTTGTGAGAGATGTAGTGGCCAAGAACTACACTTTCCTACATCATTATGAAGCACTTTTCACTATTTAAAGATAGATTATGGTCTTCACATCTCTGTAGGACTCTCCTGAGATTTTTCAATGCTTCATTGAAATCGACACCATAAGTAATGAAGTCATCCATATAGATTTTCATGTAATCAAGAGAGATGTCTGAAAATATGCTAATGACCGCCCTCTAAAAAGTTGCAGGTGCATTGCATAAGCCAAATGGAAGTACTGAGTAGGCATAGGTCCCCCATGGGCAGGTAAAGGTGGTCTTCTCTTGGTCCTCTAGTGCAATTTGGATTTGGTTATAGCTGTTGAATCCATCTAATAAATAAAACTACTACTTTCCTACAAGTGAGTCCAAAATTGGATCTATGAAAGGTAAGGGAAAATGGTCCTTTTTAGTGGCAGAATTAAGTTCCCTGTAATAAGCACAAACTTGCCACTTCCCTCCTTTTTTGGGCACAATCACCAATGGGGACACCCACTGGCTATCTGAAATAGGGTAGATGAATCCTGCATCTAGCAACTTTTGTAGCTCCCCTTTTACTATTTCTCTCAGTGCAGGGTTAATTCTTCTTTGAGGCTGCCTCACTAATCGAGAATCATTTCTTATGTATATCCTATGAGTGCAAAGCTTAGGTTCCAATCCCTTCATATCATGATAATCCCACGTAAATGCACACAGGTGGGCCCTCAATAAGTTTTTCAATGACAACTATTGTTCTTCACTCAGTTTGTTGTTAATATTTAGATATTTTCCTTCTGACACCTGCATTTGTGTAGTTAACTCTACCATAACTGTTTCACTAATGCTTGGTACCTTGAGTTCATGTGGAAACAATGTATGAGACATACTTGTTGCTACAAAAAATTCACCTGCAGAAAGAGCGTCTGCAAGAAGAGCGGGCATGAATTCATTGTATCAACAAAATCAGTTGCATGAGAGGATGATGCTTCATCTACCTCATAATGGTTTTGAATTTTGTTAGGCAATACTTCATCTTCATCTTGAAGCTGGATGAAAGTACTTCTACTTAAAATCATAAGGTGTGCCACATAATTAACTTCCTTGGTCTCTTCACCAACATGTGGCCATACAAGATCATTTCCATCATGGGTTGGCTGACCAGGAGGGTAGAGAACAAGCTTTTTGGTGCTCTTTCCATCAGAAATGGTCATGTCTCCTATGCAACATCCAATATAGGCATCTGTTGTTGCTAACCATGGCCTTCAAAGAATAATGGGGTAGCCACCTAGTGTGGCCTTAGGAGAAAGAATCATAAAATCTGCTGGGTACTCCCAGGAGTCTAGAGTTACCATAAGATCTTCTACTATCCCATCAGGCTTAATAGTATAACTATCAGCAAGCTGCATGATAGTAGGATTAGGTCTCATGTTTGCAACATTTAGTTGTTGTAGGATGTCCTTAGTCATTACATTTATGGCTGCTCCCAAATCAACCAGAGCATTCTTTATCTAGATCCCATTTATAACAACTCCTACCACAGGAGTCCCTGAATCATTATATTTGGGAACAATTACTTTCCCAAGCATGATGTCAGCTAACTGTCCCACCACATGAACCGTAGTGGGGTCTTTCTTCTTCTTGCTTGGCTTCTTAAGGCATGCTTCCTTGATTGCTTTGCCATATATGGGAACATCTTTTATGGCCTGAAATAGAGATATTTGGACACATATATGTTTCAACTAATCTAAAATTTCAAAAGTTGTGTCCTCTTTCTATTCTTTTTGTTTCACAGTTTCCAACCTCTGGGGAAATGGTGGTTCTGGGTCAATCTACTTGACTGAGACTGGTTCAAGATTTTTATGTGGACTTGGCTGAATGGTGACATTCAGAGGCTCCTTTTCTTCCACAAGAAGCTCAGTGATAATGGGTATGGAAGGAGCTGGCAAAGTAGTTCCTGAACGTAAGCGGATGTTTCTTACACTCACAACATATGCAAGGAATTGATTTGGATCAACAGAGTATACCGACTACTGCTGTGGTTTGTTATTTGGGTTAAGTATGGGCTGAGCTAGTAGCTAAGTAGGTTTAGGTACATTTTAACTTGAACTAGCAGGAGGAGGCATTATAGTAGGTTGTTGAGGCTGATAAGGTGGTTGCATGTAATTGGTTGTTTGATTTGGCCATTGTTTTCCCCCCTCCATTGAGATGTTTGCTGCCAATTTCCTGGAGGTGGTTGCCAATTTCCTTGAAACTGCTACCAATTCCCCTGAGGTTGCTACCATTGGGGTGGAGAGTTTTTGTGGTTGGGCCAGGCATTTGGAGGGTTATTCCAAGGTTGTGGTGGATAACCTCCATAATTGGATGGATATGGGGGTTTCCATTGGTTACTAGATGAATAAGAATTGAAATATGGCCCCACAAAAGATAGTGGATTTGGTGGCATGCCTAATCTTGGAGCCCATGGCCTCCTTTGTGCAACATAGTAGACTTGATCTTCTTCACCCCAGATTGGCTTGAACTTAGGTGCCATCTGCTTGTTGTCAATGTTAGCTATCAGCTTGAATCTACAATCCTTCTTTTGTTTGCAATGATGGCAATATTCTGCCAACATTACCTCTTCCTCCTCTTGATTCTTCTTGGCCTAAAGTGTATTCAACTGAGTAGCTAGATTGTTTATGATGTCTTGCTTGAAGTCTGCTAGTAAGTGAGTAATCTCTATCCTTGAAACTCCACTGGTAGATGGCTTACCCATAGAAGATTGGTAAGCTCTCCCCTACTTTAAAGTTTCCCTAGAGTAGTTCTAACATATCTTCTTGATGTCCTCCCAAGGAACTTGGGTGATATCTCCTACTCCAATCAGGTCCAAGACATTTGTGCAGTTGTTATTAATTCCTCTCAAGAAAATCAGCTTTTGTGACTATTCATTGAGTGTATGGTGTGGATATTTTTGTAGGCAAAACATAAACCTTGAAATATAGTCTTCCAAGCTCTCATCTTCTTTTTGCTACATCCTAAAATTGTCACCTCCTCTCATGTCACTACCCCTGCAATACTCCTTGTATTTCTCAAGGAACTTTGTCTTCATCTCCTCCCAAGTCTCCACAGTATCCCTGCCTAGGCTCATGAACCATCTTAATGCAACTTATTTCAAGGTGGTAGGGAATAGCTTAAGCCTATGGGCATCAGTGGTATAGTCATAACTCCTACAGAGTATATCAAACTTGAACAAGAATGTATCAAGATCTTATGTGACAAGTCCATAGAAATTAGGAAGGACTGAAGCAGGGATATTTTTCAGGTTGTCTACTTCATTTTGATGAGCAATGGGGAAAGGAAAGGTAGGTTGGTTAGGTATGTATCTATTTGCATCACCCATGCTTGCTTGATGAAGTTCCAAAGCAAGGGGGTTCTCAATCAGATTCTGATCTTTAGAGGAAACTTCAGAACTAGTCAGATCTAGAAATGTATTAGCAAAGGGGTGTGGCTCTTCTTCTTCTTTGTCTCTTGGCAAGTTCTGATACTCAATTATCTGGAATAGATTAGAATTTTTAGGAAGGAATCTCCCACGAGCATCTCTCCTCCTTTCTCTATGCATACGATATCAACTCACTATCAACCAACTCAAACAAAGAATTGGCAAAAGAATAGGGGGGTCATTACTTTCCTAAATGAGCGTTTACTAAGAACAACTTCCAAAAATACTACAGCAAGAAAAAGTATCAATGACTCCAAAGAACTCTCTAGTTTGACACCATCGCCGACAATGGCACCAAAAATGTTGGCCTCCTACAATGATTTAACAACTAAGCCCTTACAGTTGTGATTTAGAGATTGGACATCTAACCTGAATAGCTATTTCAATCATCATGAAGCTGCATTTAACTTGTCAACCTAGGGATGTCAACTTGAAATGGGTCAGCAAAGTATGTGCACTAGAAATCCAAAGTAGCCATATTAATCCTACAACTAAGAAAGACTCGATGTTGAAAGTAAATTGCTTGGAAGGAAATAACATGAGTGCTGAGCGTTAACCAACAACTATGCTAAGTTGAAATGCATGACAAAAATGAAAATATGAGCAAACAAACAAGAAACTACTCTGTCTGCTTTGGCTGCAAGAATAGTCACATAATGGAATTCTAGTGGCTACGGGAACAAACAGTGCCAAATTCTTAACTAATTACTGAACAAAAAATAACTAAGGGACAAAATACTCACCAAGTGGCCCCCCTTGGAAGAGTATCCCCTAAAACAAATGTAAATTCAGATACACAAACTTATAAATTCATTTCATTCATTGGAAAAACATGAGTACAATCGAGTAGCATGACTGTATTACGGGAAAAACTAAGAATGCGAGTACATCATCAGATTAAGCAACCTCTTGAGAAGGAGCATCCGAGTCTTATTTATAGAAGCTACTAACTAAGCACCTAGTAAGGCGGTCAACTCCGTCAGAGCAGGAGGACGCCACATTAGGGAAACCATAAAAAATGGAGAGGCAATTACGCATGCTCGGAATTTGGTCAGGCATGTTTACCTCAACGTAGATCTAGCACAATAGTAATGCCTATATTTGCTCAACAAATAATTAATATCATTTATAAGGTAGTTACAACTTCGATTTGAATGAGGAATCCCCCGTCGTTGAGAGCCTTTCTTCATTGAATGTCCACCTTGTTGATCGGTATGGCGGATGACCAGCTGCTGAAATCTTTCTTAATTGCAAGCCTCTAATTATATCTGCATGACAATATTAGTACACACAACAACTACATATTTATAACTATATTAAAGTGACATTCATTAATCACATGTAAAATTAACATAGATAGTTCATATAGCATGTCAATATCATTTAAAAAGTTATGAAAACAAGTCCATGTCCAAAGTCTTGTTGAGCTTCTCTTTTGGTATTTGTCCTTGATGACAATATTGTGTTTCAGATCGACATCCTTGTGGTTGATTATTAGTTGCACAGTTTACATTCTGTTGGATGGCACTATTGTTTATATTTTGTCTTGGCATACTTGGTTTTGACTTTGACATTATGATGTTGGTTTTGATGGTATTGATCTCTTGAATCCATGTGCAAATTACAAGGAATCTTGTTTACAGGATAATGTTTCCATGCTCAGGTGGTATAATTCTGGTTTGACATTTTGTGCTATTGGGCTACAGTGATCTATAGGTTTATACGCCTCATTCTAGTAATGCTTATAGTTAACCTGGTTTTTGGAATCATCATTGGAATTGGTTTTTAATTTTAAGAAAACCCTATCGGGTTTCCTTAAACAATTGATATTTGCATGGAAATTTCATGGAAATCTATGTAATGCTGATTTGATGCATTATCTATGACTTACATTCATTTGCAAAATGACTTTAAAGGGAGTCATTTGTTTTGGGCCTTGTATGGTTATCATGAAAATTCAATAAGTTGAACCTCTCTTAGCATGGAGTTAGAATTTATTACATTACAAAAGGCATTGAATAAATCGGGCTTTAAGACATGACAAATGGATTTGAATAAAGGTCAAAAAATAAAACCTCATATTAGCTTGGAATCGGGTCTTATGTTTGATAATTCACTAGGCCTTAAGGCCGACAACAGGTATGAGGTATTTATTATTTAAAAGACACTATGAAAGTGACATGGTTTTGAATTCTTGGTAACAATGATGGTTAAGGTAATCGGCATTTGTTTTAAGTGGTCATGACAAATTATTAAAGACATAATTGTGTCGGCGTTCTTACTTGCTTGATCATTGAACACCGTTTAATTCTTACCATTGATGATGTTGATCGACGATTTGTATGCATTCCGGAGGTAATGAGTTTGTTGGCATGCATTACATTGGCTTATACCCGGAATTCAGAATGCATAATGAGTTTTCTACTTATGACTTAAGTCCTTTCAGACTTCAAACTTTATCAATTCTTGGAAATGGCATCGATTGCTTTGCAAAGGAAATGTTAGGGCAATATTTTTGTGTTTCACAAGCTTGAGGGTTTGGAACCCTAGCTTGGCCGCCACCATGGAAATTTAGCTCTCAGCCGTTACTCAATCTTTTTTTTTTGGCTTACTACAACTCCTTGACAACAAATGGAGCTCTTTGAAAGATCCATGAAATGGTCAATGCCTTTGTCAGCATTTTGTCTTTGGGTGAAGGCTCGAAATAGGAAGAAGCTTTGCTGCTTTATATTTCAGCCGGGTTGGTAAATTTCTCCATGATAGTTCTCTCGCACTCACTTCAGGTATTCACCTTATCATCTAAAATTTGAGGAACCGTTACTTCTCATGGCATAAAAATAGAAGACAAATGTTTACTCTTTACTAAAAAATTCTCAAATGGGTTTATTTATTCATGGTCAGAAATACTACATTTCGGTTACTCTTGTCTCAAATAGATACCCAGTTAAATTATTATATCCATTGTTGCTCCTACTTTAAGGGATTGTGTTTTACTTGGTGGGTAATCATGCTTTCTACAAAATATATCATTCTTTCCCTTGGATTTAGTGGTAGTTGTGTTTGAGTGCACAAAAATGGGGTTTCGATTACATTTTGTTGCAACAATATTCAAGGATATTTTATTTGGTACATGGAATATATTGTTTAATTCTTTTTTAGTCAGCATTGCCTGTGTAGGCTCCTTGTGTGGATAGGGTTCAGTCTTCTTTCTAAAAATGCATTTTCCTTGACCATTTTGTCAGAATAAATCCTCCATGTTGAGTACTTCTTCGAATCACTGCAATTCTTGGAAATGAGATTCGACAAAAGTTGGGTACATTAAGAAATTACCTCTGTTTTTAAAAAAGAAGAAGATGAGATGAGTTATTGGGTGGTAATTTTTTTGTAATGTAATTAAGAAATATATGTATGAAGAAAAATATATAACTGTTCTTTGTACTATGAGAAAAGACTGTGAGAAAATTATAGCTATTGTATTCGTCTACACAGGAAGAAATGTTCAATTTTGAGATTGAAAATCTGGAATATATGTTCAATATCAAGTTGTCTTAAGACTTGATAATGGCTGGAATTCTGAAAGTTCATTCTTGAACTTTGAGGATTTTAGGTATTCTCCATCAAGAGGCACTTGTGAGAAAAGAGAGAAATAGAGAGATCCTTTGTATCATTGTATTTCTTACTGAAAATAGAAAAGAGGTTGGTGCTCCTTGAAATTGGTCTTCCAAAATGAGGGGTTGGTGCTCCTTGAGTTGGTGCTCAGAAATCAACCTATAAGGCATTGTCAAAAGTGATTTTTAATATATGCCTAGAAAGGTAGCAGTTTAGGAGTGGTTTTTCTACCCGAGGAGGTTTTTCCACTCGACATATGTTGTGTCACATTGCTTATCTATGTTTCACTGTTTCATTGTGTGAATGCTTTGTTATGCTAAGTTTCACTGTCATACTTCTCATTACAGTTATATGTGATTGTATTGAATATATGGATGAGTTAATCATTGATAAATGAGAGGATAAATCTGCTTTGTTTCAGTTTATGTAAAAAAATTTAAATTAGTTTATGACACTGATTCACCCCCCCTCTTAATGTCTTTTCACTCCAATAATTGGTATCAGAGCGTAGGGTCCTCTGATAAGTCTATCCAACCTAGGATTGATTCTGGCCTTGGAGTCTGTTCAAAATGTCTCAAGCTCATGAAGGTACATGCACGACTAGAGCTCCATTATTTGATGGAACTGATTATGTATTCTGGAAAATCAGAATGGAGACTAATCTAACTTCTATTGATCTCGATGTGTGGAGCATAGTGTTAATTGGGTACATTGTACAAACTACTTTGCCCACAAATTCTGATGAAAATAAAAGATATGAAACTAATGCAAGAGAAAAACATGCTCTCCTGTGTGCATTGACTAAAGATGTCTTTATCAAAGTCATGCACTGCAGTTCTGCAAGGGAAATCTGGTTTAAACTTGAAACTATCTATCAAGGAAAATAAAAAGTTAAACAGTCAAAAGTCCTCACTCTAAAACACTAGTTTGAAGAAATAAAAATGACGGACGATGAAAAAGTAGTTGATTACTTCTTGAGAGTTGATGAAATTGTCAATGCTATGAAGGGTTTGGGAGAAGAAGTAAAAGAATTTGATGTTGTAACTAAGGTCATCAAAACCTCACTGACTAAATTTGAAGCTAAGGTCTCTACTCTAGAAGAGAAGAAACACTTTGACCAACTTACTCTAGACAACCTACAAGGCACTCTGTCTGCCTATGAAATGAGAATTAGTAAAAACAATTCCTCTGCAAAAGAAACTGCCTTTAATACTGAAAGGAAAGAAAAAGATGAGGCTACTGAATCAGAATTTTCTGATTCCAAAGAATCCCACTTTGTTAGAAAGCTCAAAAAGGGGTCTGGAAAATATAAGGGAAAAATTCCCTTCAAATGTTTTAACTGTGGAAAAATAGGTCACTTTTCTACAAAGTGTCCCTATGGTGATCTGAATAGTGTTAATGAGAAATCTGAAAAACTGCCTAAGAAAAAGGCCTATAGACCTAAACAAAAATTCAACTTCAAAAAGAAGAAAAGTTTGTTTAGCAAAAATGAAACAGACACTGAATCTAAAGATTCTCTAAATGAAGAAGATGAAAACCTGTTCATGGCTGAAATCATTTAGCAAGAAGATACTAACAACAATGATGCTGAAGATGGAAAAGTTGATTTAGAAGGTGAACTGAAATGTGCTTTAAAAGAGCTAAGAAAACTCAAAAAACAAATGCTTGCTCAAGATCTTGCACAAGAGCAACTCACAAATCAAGAAATAGTCTCCTTGAAGACTAAAATTGAAGAAGCCAAGAGAGTTGAGGATTGTCTTCATATTGGCTTAAATCATAGAGATCAAGAAATTCAAAAACTTGAAAATGAAATTGTTGATCTTAGGAAGACCATTGAGAAGTATGAGAGTACTCTAAAATTGAATGACATGCTCAGTAAGCAAAAATTGAACAAGGACAAAACAAGCATTGGGTTTGTGAAGGGTGAATGTTCAAATGATAGTGCAAAGCATAATGATGTTACTACAAACAAATGCTTTGAATCTAATCATCTTGATTCTGATAAGAATCATACTCATCCTTTTAGGAATAACAAAACAACATTTAATTTCAACCCTTTCTTTTATAGGTACTATTTTTTTTTATAACAGATTTGGCCACAAAGTTAGCTCTTGCAGGTTTATGAATCCTATAACACCTAAATTTGGTCATAAGAAACACCTTGGTTTTGCTAGACAAATCAGATGCTTCAAATGCAATGTTGTGGGTCATTCTGCTTAGCAGTACAAAGCCGATCTGCAATTTAAACAACAAAAAACCAAAAAGGTTTGGAAACCAAAAAATTTCAAAAGCATAGAGCAAACTATGTTAGTCCAAACAAATTTTCATTCAAAGAAAAAGGACTTATGGGTCTTGGACAGTGGTTGTTCAAACCACATGACTGGTGAAAAAGAAAAAATCACAAATCTTGAAGATTATGTAGGTGGATATGTGAAGTTTGGAGATAATTCTGGTATACAAATCAAAGGTAGAGGTTCACTTCTTCTGAATGAGGACACTCTTATCTACAATGTGTATTGCGTAGACGGACTAAAGCATAATCTTCTAAGTGTCAGTCAAATTTGTGACACTGGTTATCATGTTTTGTTCACTTCATAGGGATGTGAGATTAAAAATAAGCTTTGAAAGGCTATTACTGTTGGAAGAAGGACCAAGGGAAACATTTATAATCTTCTTGACACATCTGGTAATGAAAATAATCAAGGTATTTGTTTAATGAGTCAAGTTGAAGAAAGTTGGATGTGGCACAAGAGACTAGGTCACATTAACTTTGACAATATGGTAAGGATCAACAAAAACCAGAATGTAAGAGGTCTCCCTGTCTTAAGAAAACTTGAAAATGCAATCTGTAAAGAATGTCTCAAAGGAAAGCAAACAAAGGTAAGCTTTAAATCTAAAGAAAATTCTTCTACTAGGCCTCTGCAACTTGTTCATACAGATTTATGTGGTGATACAAGGACTAGATCTATCAATGGTGAGAAATATTTCATGTTATTTGTTGATGATTACTCTCGTATGGTATGGGTTACTTTTCTCAAGCATAAATCTAAAGCTTTTGAACATTTTAAAGTCTTTAGAAAAATGGTTGAAAGGGAGTCAGATTTAAAATTGAAATGTCTGAGATATGAAAAAGGTTGTGAATTCACCTCACAAGAATTCATTGACTATTGTGAAATACATGGCATAAAAAGACAATATGCTGCTGCCAGAACACCTCAACAGAATGGGGTTTTTGAGAGAAAGAACAAAACTATAAAAGAGATGGAAAGGACTATGCTGGATGAAGAAAAACTACCAAACATGTACTAGAAATAAGTTGTTCATACAACTGTCTATATCTTGAATAGAGTACAAATTAGAGTGAAATCCAATTTCACTCCATATGAACTGTGGTATGGTAAATCTGCCTCAATTAAATACTTTAGAACATTTGGCTGTAAATGTTTTATCAAGAGAGATGATGATAACTTAGGCAACTTTCAATCTAAGTTTGATGAAGGTATTTTTTTAGGATACCCTACTCATAACAAAGCCTATAAATGCTTTAATAATAGGTTGAATAAGATTATTGAATCTATCAATGTCAAATTTGATGAAAATATGATTTTAGATGTTGAACCTATGCAGGATGATGAGGAAGAAGAATTTGAACTTGAAATAAATTCGGAATGCTTTGAAACAACAAAGCTTGAAGTAGAATCAGCAAGTCCTAAACTAGCTGAAGCAAATTCTAAAAATGTTGAAACAAGTCCTGAAAAATGTGTAGCAAAAACCCCTTAAAAATCTCTTGCTAGAAACCATCCTAAAACTTTGATTATCGGAGATAAATTTGTAGGAGTTCAAACAAGAAGAAAAACTGTTAACTCTGATGAAAAATCTCACATAGCTGAGCTTATTGCTTTCTATTTAATTACACAGTTTGAGCCAATTTTTTTTGATGAAGCTCTAACTGATGAATGTTGGCTTAATGCAATGCAGGAAGAAATTGATCAAATTGAGAAAAATTATACTTGGGAGTTAGTCCCAAGACTAGATGACAAAAATGTCATAGGGGTAAAATGGATATTTAGAAACAAACATGATGAAAATGGCCATGTTGTTCGCAACAAGGCTAGGTATGTCTACAAAGGATATGCTCAACAAGAAGGTATTGACTTTGGTGAAACCTTTGCACCTGTAGCTAGACTTAAATCCATTAGAATATTCTTGGGTTATTTTGTTTTCAAGAACTTTACTGTATATCAAATGGATGTCAAAACTGCTTTTCTAAATGGTTATTTGGAAAAAGTTTATATAGAACTGCCTGAAGGGTTCATTTGCAAAAACAAGCCTAATCATGTTTACAGGTTGAAAAAATCTTGATATGGCCTAAAACAAGCTCGCAGAGCTTGGTACTCTAGATTGGATAGTCATTTAATTTCAAAAGGTTTTAGTAGAGGAGGTGTAGAGAACAATCTTTATGTTAAGATTGAAGGTTCTGATATTTTGGTTGTTGAAATCTATGTTGATGATACTATTTTTGGCTGCAACAATACTGCTTTGAGTAAAAAATTCTCTCAGATTATGGAATCTGAGTTTGAAATGTCTATGTTGGGAGAACTAACCTTCTTCTTAGGTCTTCAAATTTCTCAACTTGAATATGGTATTTTTCTCTCTCAAACAAAATATGCAAGAGAGATGCTAAAGAAATTTCAAATGGATGAATGTCATCCAGTTAGTACTCCAATGGTTACCGGCTGCAAACTCAGCAAGGTTGATGATTCTCCTACTGTAAATCCAACTGACCATAGGTCAATGATAGGCAACTTGATATATCTAACAACCTCTAGACCTGACATAATGCAGGCAGTTTGTATGGTTGCAAGATTTTAGTCATCTCCTAAGGAATCTCATATTAATGTTGTTAGAAGAACTCTTAAATATGTTCAGGGCACTCTTGATTATGAACTCTGGTACCCTATAATCAATGATTTTTCATTAGTTGGATATACTGATGCTGACTGGGCTGGTTTTCTGGATGATAGGAAAAGCACCAGTGGTGCTGCTTTCCTTCTTGGTGATCGATTAGTGGCATGACACAACAAAAAACAAGAATCTGTTTCACTCTCCACTGCTGAAGTAGAATATATTATTGCCACCTCTTGTTGTACTCAAGTAATCTGGATGTCACAAACTCTATCTAACATGGGTATTGAAATTCCTAAACCTGTTTCTATTCTGTGTGATAATACTAGTGTGATTAATATCTCCAAAAATCCTGTTATGCACTCTCGCACTAAACACATTGCTATTAAATTTCACTTTCTTCGTGAAAAGGTGTTGGCTAATGAAGTTTTTGTGCAATATGTTCCTACATAAGCACAGGTAGCTGGCATCTTCTCTAAGCCTTTGGCTAAAGAGGTATTTGAAAGACTTCGGTCTAGATTGGGAGTTGTCTCTCAATCTTTGCTATCTTAATACTCTATCTTGGTGATAAGAGGAGCTGGTCAGCTCTCTTTGCAGCTCATAATTTTTTGCTCCATTGCTATATCTGTAGCTTCTTGGCATTTCACTGTCGTCTTCCCTTTATCCTTGTGACAAAAAGGGGGAGAATTATGAGCTCTTGGTTATGGTTCAGTATTTCAGTTTGGTGGCTCAATTTTTGCCATCAAGGACAAAGGGGGAGTTTGTTGGGCTTCTCTTTTGGTATTTGTCCTTGATGAAAATATTGTGTTTCAGATCGGCATCCTTGTGGTTGATTATCAATTGCATAGTTTACATTTTGTTGGATGGCACTCTTGTTTATATTTTGTCTTGGCATACTTGGTTTTGACTTCAATAGTATGATGTTGGTTTTGATGGTACTAATCTCTTGACTCCATGTGCAGATTACAAGGAATCTTGTTTACAGGATAACGTTTCCATGTTCAGGTGGTATAATTTTGGTTTGACATTTTGTGCTACTAGGCTACAATGATCTACAGGTTTATATGCCTCATTCTAGTAATGCTTATAGTTAACCTGGTTTTTGGAATCATCATTGGAATTGGTTTTTAATTTTAAGAAAACCCTATCAGGTTTCCTTAAGCAATTGATATTTGCATGGAAATTTTATGGAAATCTATGTAATGTTGATTTGATGCATTATCTCTGACTTACATTCATTTACAAAATGACTTTAAAGGGAGTCATTTGTTTCGGGCCTTGTATGGTTATCATGAAAATTCAATAAGTTAAACCTCTCTTAGCATGGAATTAGACTTTATTACATTATAAAAGGCATTGAATAAATTGGGCTTTAACACATGGCAAATGGCTTTGAATAAAGGTCAAAAAATAGAACCTCATATTAGCTTGGAATCGGGTCTTATGTTTGATAATTCACTAGGCCTTAAGGCCGACAAAAGGTACGAGGTATTGATTATTTAAAAGCCACTATGAAAGTGACATGGTTTTGAATTCTTGGTAATAATTATGGTTTAGGTAATCAACATTTGTTTTAAGTGGTCATGAAAAATTATTAAAGACATAATTGTGTCGGCATTCTTACTTGCTTGATCATTGAACATCGATTAAAGCTTACCATTGATGATGTTGATTGATGGTTTGTATGCATTCCAAAGGTGATGAGTTTGTCGGCATGCATTGCATTGGCTTGTCCGTGGAATTCAAAATGCATTATGAGTTTTCTACTTATGACTTCAGTCCTTTCGGACTTCAAACTTTATCAATTCTTGGAAATGGCATCAATTGCTTTGCAAAGGAAAGGTTAGGGAAATCGTTTTGTGTTTCACAAGCTTGAGGGTTTGGAACCCTAGCTTGGCCGCCACCATGGAAATTTAGCTATCATTCGTTACTTAGTCTTTTTTTTGGCTTACTGCAACTCCTTGACAACGAATGGAGCTCTTTGCAAGATCCATGCCATGGTCGATGTCTTTGTCAGCATTTTGTCTTTGGGTGAAGGCTCTAAATAGGAAGAAGCTTTGCTACTTTGTCTTTCAGCCGGGTTGGTAAATTTCTCCATGACAGTTCTCTCGCACTCACTTCGGGTATTCACCTTATCATCTGAAATTTGAGGAACCGTTACTTCTCATGGCACAAAAATAAAAGATAGTTGTTTACTCTTTACTAAAAAATGCTCAAATGGGTTTATTTATTCGTGGTCAAAAATACTGCATTTCAGTTACTCTTGTCTCAAATAGATACCCAGTTAAATTATTATATCCATTGTTGCTCCTACTTTAAGGGATTGTGTTTCATTTGGTGGGTAATCATGCTTTCTACAAAATATATCATTCTTTCCCTTGGATTTAGTGGTAGTTGTTCTTGAGTGCACAAAAATGGGGTTTCAGTTACATTTTGTTGTAGCAGTATTCAAGGATATTTTATTTGGTACATGGAATATATTGTTTAATTCTTTATCAGTTAGCATTGCCTGTGCAAGCTCCTTGTGTGGACAGGGTTCAGTCTTCTTTCTAAAAATGCATTTTCCTTGACCATTATGTTAGAAGAAATCCTCCATGTTGAGTACTTCTTCGAATCACTGCAATTCCTGGAAATGAGATTCGACAGAAGTTGGGTACATTAAGAAATTACCTCTGTTTTTTTAAAAAAAAAGAAGATGAGATGAGTTATTGGGTGGTAATTTTTTTGTAATTTAATTAAGAAATATATGTATGAAGAAAAACAGAGAAAAATTTATAACTATTCTTTGTACTATGAGAAAAGATTGTGAGAAAATCATAGCTATTGTATTCGTTTACACAAGAAGAAATGTTCAGTTTTGAGATTGAAAAACTGGAATATATGTTCAATATCAAGTTGTCTTAAGACTTGATAATGGCTAGAATTCTGAAAGTTCATTCTTGAACTTTGAGGATTTTAGGTATTGTTCGTCAAGAGGCACTTGTGAGAAAAGAGAGAAATAGAGAGATCCTATGTATCATTGGATTTCTTATTGAAAACAGAAAAGGTGTTGGTGCTCCTTGAAATTGGTCTTTCAAAATGAGGGGTTGGTGCTCCTTGAGTTGGTGCTCAGAAATCAACCTATAAGGCATTGTCAAAAGTGGTTTTTAATATAAGCCTAAAAAGGCAGTAGTTTAGGAGTGGTTTTTCTACCCCGGGAGGGTTTTCCACTTGACATATCTTGTGTCACATTGCTTATCTGTGTTTCACTGTTTCATTGTGTGAATGCTTTGTTATGCTAAGTTTCACTGTCATACTTCTCATTACAGTTATATGTGATTGCATTCAATATATGGATGAGTTAATCATTGATAAATGAGAGGATAAATTTGCTTTGTTTCAGTTTATGTAAAATTTGTTAAATCAATTTATGACACTGATTCACCCCCCCCCCCTCTCAGTGTCTTTTCACTCCAACAAGTCTATGGTTTTAAGGAAATATCATAAAAAGGTTAATCATCCAAGAATCAAAGTCTATGACAACTACAATAAATGGATAACAAACTTTATCAAAACTAAACCATAAACTAGAATCATTGGCATCAACCATGCAGGCACGCTTCTTGTTTGATAGATTTTTAGCTCAAGCTGGAGTGTTCCCCTATTAAGAGCTCTTTTCTCCATATGGCTTGGTTAATTGTCCCTAGCTTGATTATTTGGCATATTTGGTTTGAGCGCAACCATATTATCTTTTTGGATAAGAAGCTTCAGGTGAGGTAGGTCTAGTTGAGAATTTTGGGGGTTATTTAGGAGTCTATTGTAGCTAAGTGTGAACTTTCGGTTTATGTGTCTTTTGATGAGAGGGGAGTAGTTTAGAGTTTGGTGTTAGCAGTTTGTGATAGGGGTGGGCCTAGATTTGGCTTGGGGAAGTCTATCAAAGGGAAGATCTTGTGTGATGGTCATTGGATGCCTCCTCCTATAGGGATTTTAAAGATTAATACAGATGTGGCCTCTCGTGGTAATTCTATACATGCTGGTGTGGGGGTGTTGGAAGGGATAGTGAGGGAACTGTGGTGTTTTTCTTTTCATAATATAATGGTCAACATTCTAACAATTTCGTGGAGGCTTTGGCTATTCTAGTGGCTTTAAAAAGGGCTTGTGCTCTTGGGTGGAGTAGGATAATTTGTGAGATTGATTCCCATATCATGATTGACTTGTTGAATAAGCAAAATTTGGAGGAGGTGAATTAACAACTAGTTGTTGTGGTTTGGCAGATCATTTCTTTGGAGGGAGTGTTGGATTCTATTACCTTTGGCCATATCCCACAAGAGTGGAATAAGGTTGCTGATGGTTTGGCCAGATGGGTGTCTGATCAAAGAGGTGATTGGAAGGTGGATGGTTGGTGTGGCCTTCCAATAAATCTATCTCAGGAGTTGGAAGAGCTTGTTTCAGAGGATCTGAGATGTTGTCTTGATGTTACTTGATGGCTCTTTTGTTGTCCTTTGGCCCTTGGTGGACTTGTATGTTTTGTTTTGTAATTCTCTCTTTATTGAATAAAGCTCTTACCCTCTTTTATTAAAAAAAAGGTGGGAGAGAGAGAAAGAGAAGTTGGTTGTAGCATTCTAAAGATGTATTTATAGTTGGCACTCATCAAATGATGCATTTTCATTTAGTGAGCACCAAATGGCTTGCATTGATAAATACTGGTCCTTTGGGTTGGATTTTCCTTGGGAATCCAACTCAAAGGATTGGATGACCATTTCATGCCAAAGATGTGTTTTTTGAAAAGGTAAAAATATTCACATTTTTTATCGTGCTCTCCATCAGGTTTGCACGTGTTTCAATGCAAATTTATAAAAAAAGCATGATGACTTTAAGCTCTCACTTAGCTATCTAATCATATAATTTTTTTCCCATTTTTATTATGTCAAGGTTTTCATCTTTAACTTCTTTTGTTAGTGTCTTTGTTTTTGTCAAAAACTAACATGTGCTAGTTTGGGGATAGTTTTTTACTCATTCATTGAATTTTGAAACAAATTACATTTTTAGAAACTAGAATCCATTCTACATGTATTGAAAAAATAAAATTGATTTTCAATTAGTTTTTAAAAAACTTAGGGGGGAGCACATTCAAATTTTTGTTTTTCAAGATGTGCCCACTTCAAAAATTAGTAAAAAAATAATATATTCATTAAAAAATTAGCTAAAAAAACCAGCATAAGCTACATGGTGCTAGCTAATTTCTCACTGAAGCGATCTTTGAGATTATAAAAACTTTAACATTTTAGGGGGAGCACAATAGACACTATGTTATGTTTTTTGATAAAAACAGGACCACTTTGTGTGCTCCCCCTTTTTCAATCCCTTAATCTTCACTATTTTTTATTTTTTAAATAGTAGTTTAGAAAGTAGATTTGAAGCACTACAACTCTTGTTGTTGCATCTTGAAATTTTGGGTGTAACTATATTCATTTTCTCGTCAAACATCAGACTTTGTTGATTTCATAAAAAAAAGTGCCATCTTAAGACCCACTTTTTGTGTCACAACTTTGTGCACTTACTCATACACAATAAAAAATGCTATCAATCACACTTGGAGAACTAATTATATTAAACAAAAATGATGAATACGATGATAATTGTAATGCAATTCTATTCTATAATCATACAATAAATCTACCATCTTAGATACTCTTAAAACAAAATATACTAGTTGAAATGTATGCTTGAAATTACAACACAAAAGAGGGACTAGTGTTAATAGATTAGATGGAACATTCAAATCATACATGAAAGGTAGTAACTCTGTCATTGTTTGGATCAAATTGAATGACCCATAAATTGGATATGAACAAGATAAAAGGTTATAACAATATTATAACAATTACATTGACAAAAATTGGACACCCAAACTTTGTGTTACGAAGCCTATTAAATAACTATACAATCAAAACAAAATGACTATTAGAAAATAATTTTCAATACAAATAGCAATTTCCCATATTATTCATTGATCTCAAGGGCTTAAAATGTAAGGATTAGTATTTGATCCTTCTGATATAACAAACATAGATTGGAATATACAACACTTTCATGCACAAGAAGAATTCACACATTATTTTTGTTAAAATCTCTTACACAAAACCATTTCAAAGTAAATAAAAAAGTACTTATCAAAATTTCACACCTCTAATCAACAAAAAATCAGAAATTTAAAAATAAATAATTATAACAAATTAATAATACGTATTTACTATTATCTACACTGAACACTTTTAACCTAGCTCTACATATAAAAGACATACTTAATGATCGTGATAGAATTGTTATCACCTGAATGTGCACCCTTTGTTGAACCTTGTTGAACCACTCACTGAAACATTGGAAGATCTCTCAAAGTGTGGGCTTTAAAAAAATAGAGATCAACCTCTGGTGAAGGTCGACTTCCTTTGGCACTCACCTAAAACTAATCTATCGAACTTGCAGAGGAAAAGGGTAGGAGATAACATTAACTAAAAAAACTACTCTTATGGTGATGCACCTAAACATTACTTGACCTATAAATAGCTTACATACACAATCCGATCAAATGACAAAGCTCAGCTGACACAACTCAATTTCATATGCTTCTTGCATAAGTGTTTCATAAGAATACTTTTAATGCCAAACTCTTAAGGGAAAGATAATTTTCACAACTAGAAGCATTTTCATCTTGATACAACTTAGTACCTGCAACATACATATCTTTCTGCAAAAGGTGCTAACATTGAGACAAAAAATACAAGGAATTAGAAAAACTTCATAAATAATCTCATCAATCAAATACTTGCACACAATAGAACAAAAAACTGAGAAGGCAAAATACTTTACTTCATTGATTTTCAAGGCATCCATTGTCATACATGTCAAAAGAGTTACAAAATATAGTCTTTCTCTATAGAGGGCTCCAAAAGTCACAAGGAAAACCAAAGAAAATAATCATAACTAAGTGTAAATGAGTCAAAAAGTGACTATAAACATCAACTCCCAAACAGTTGTACCAAAATAGGAACCAAAAACTGCCTTGGGTTAGATGGCCCCAAAAAGCCTAAAATATAGTACCTAAATCTTCCCAAAATGAGCTCACAAAGGTGGAAAAAGTCAAATTTGACTATGTCCACCATAAAAGCACTCCAAACTACCCTTATATGTTCTCGAAAACTTTAACTTCTAATCAAAATGATCTCCTATATCTTTGGTACTTGTTCCCAAACCTCCCTCAACTCCCTCTGAGATGCTTGGCAGTTCATAAATTCTCAACCAAATCTCCTTCATGACTTGGTATTATCAACACATGTTCTCAATCATACCTTGGAGGCATAATCCACCTCATTTTGCATTTAAAATAACATAAACTAAGTGGTTTATAATTTCACCACTTAAGTAAATGTTTTACATTTTCAAAAACAAAAATGCAAAATAAAAAGGCCAAGGTTTGGCCTATGTGGAAAGTCAAAAAAAATGCAAAGCATAAGTCTTTAAAAGACTTAAACACTTGGCATATTGAGGGGAATCACATTATAAGGCATAAGACTTAAATTCTTAGCCCACGGGATACATTAATCTTTATGCATATTTTTTTTAAATAAAGGTGAAAAATCACCTTAAGATATCAACCTCCATAGGGTTTTGAAACCCTAAACACAAAAGCGATGGAAATTTTTTTGGAAGGCATTTCATTTGTGTCTTTCTTTTTGAGCTTTCTTGAAAATCTACTTTTCCGCCATCAAGGGTTTCACTTGGTTTGCAACTTAAAGGCCCCGCCATGCTTAGTATTCAAAGGTTCTTTCTTGAACTTTCTTCTGGAAACCACGTGGGTAAGCCCTTTTTTGTACCAACAAATGTTATCTCTTCCATTATTTGTGAATGAAAACTTGTTTGGAGCTTGATTTGAGAAAAAAACCATGATGAATATATTTCCTGTATGCTTTTCCAGTTGTTTCCATGCATTTTCTTGTAGAAATTTTGACACTTTCCTGTAAATTTTGAGCTCTTTATAAAATTCATGGCACTCTTTGTTTCTATGGCTGAGACCATATGTTATTTTGTGCATTTCCACTCATTAAAATGCTCAAGCATTTCAGAAATTTGCTTGACATCTTTATGCATTTTGCACTTTTTTGAAGATTTCATCTTGATTTTATGTATAAAAGTGACCTCTTTGGCTGTGGTCATACTTATTGCAGATGTTAAGATATCTCCATACTCGAGCCTTATACAAAACCTGAAGCTTTTTCTTGTCTTTCATTATTTCATGAGAACTTATGGGTTTTATTCGTACCTGTAGAAACCATGTAGTAGTAGCCGGCGGTGCCATGATCACCTAGCTATAAGAAGATCATGCAAGATTATAATATGAATGATATTTCATGAGAGGGTGAATGGTTGAAACAAAAACTTAGCTGCTCCACCAATAAAAGTTGCCTGTAAAGAAAAATAATGGATAACAAAATAATTCAATGCCATTGCACGACATGGGTATGGTTCAAATACTCTATGAATCTTCTCCATTTTTCATTCTTTCATTCCTTCATGAACACTACCCTTCTTGATATGATTGCAACATCATACATTTTCCTGTAACCTGTCACCTTCTTGCATTATGAATAATTTCCTCAACTCATGTTGGATAGGCATGCTCGATACTTTCTAATGATGTCTCTTATTTGTATCCTGCTATGAGTACACAATGACTGTGTTTGATGGAATTATCCTTTAAATGTTTGACCACATTTTTCTACCCCTTGATAATACTTTGTACATTATTCTAGTCATCATATCATTAGGGATCCACACTTTCACTATGATAGACTTCTTGCATTGGTTTCCAATCTATTAGTATTGAATGCAATGCCACTTTGCTTCACAAAGGCTCACACTTTTGAAGAAATTCATCCCTCATTGCTAGATAAGCAACACAATCAAGCACAATTCCTATTTGTTGACACTGCAATTTGTTTATTTTCATTATCAGGTTGTTCGCTGATTTAACTATCCCTTGCCAATCATCAACGTCTAGGCCAGGGATTTCCACTGTAAAAGATCTCGATGTCTGTCTTCATTTGCTACTACATGCTTTGATCCACTGCAACATTCTATGCATAAGTCTCTTCATCTCCCCTGACTAAAATTTTAATGTACAATCCATTGTGCTCAAAACTCTGCCATGTCTTATACTTTGCTCAAACCGGGTATAACACTACCCCTACAATGCTTGTATAAGTTGTCTCACCGTTGTCCATCTGTATTTGAAGATGACCTTGTAGCTTTTAATGGCATTGTCCTTGTTCATGACTATCATGAGTTCCTTCAAGCACCATGATTTATGATAGTCCCGATGATGACTATGATGAAGGATATCCATCCTATTCACCTCTCATCACTATTACCTTGTGTTGGCTTTGACTATCTTCTTAGACTTCAAAACCTTTGCATTAACAATGACCAATGCGGTGGAAATCTGAACTATCTCTTTATGTGACCAAGCTGTTCTTTTATAGTTTATAGTCCTTTGTTGCTCATGGTAACTATCATCAATATAGATGACTATCCCAAGTATCTTATTTCATTGATAATTTCAAAATGCTACCCATCATGCATACTTCATTTATTGCTCCTTTATGTAGCTCATGATAGCTCCTCATTGAGTAACTTAGAATAATATCATTGAATCCTTATAGATGATCCTTTGACATGTTTCTATTGACAAGGAGTATCACTATTAATGTGAGATGACTCCCATTAATAATGATATCCATTCCTCATCAGTAACACCATTATTGATAAGAAACCAATGGTGATATAAAAATGCCATTATCCTTCTCTAATGAAAGCAGAAGGCAACATGCTGGGCTCAACCCTTGTGGGAGCCCATTTTACTCCAAATGTTGTAATCAGATGAAACAAACAACAACTTGATTTCACCTACACTTGCACAATGAGCACATGTTAGATAAAAACAAGCATATGATAGATGCGTTTGATTACGCTCTCGTTTTCCTGGACACCTATGGTATGCTTGGAAATTTGAATGCACATGAGGATCAAATTATATGTTTATATATGTATGCACATATTTTGACTATAGACCTTTCATTGCTCTAACAACACTCTCTCTCTCAGATGCAAGCAACTAGGAGCAACAAGGGAGCAAAAGTTAGATGCAGGACAAGCGAAAGACTGAAAATGATGCAAGACAACTCAATTGGGACTAGTCATTCAGGCAATGATGGGTCCTCTTTCCTTTTATGTGCATTCATTTTCCTTTATATCTATAAATGTATATACTTTTATTTCATTTGCACTAAAAGAGTTAGTCTCATGGCTTGTGTGAGACATTATACATTTACATTATCAATAAAGATTACTTTTCTTGAAAAGATTATGCAATCTTTCCTATATTATATGCATCTACATAAATGCAATCTAGTAATGTAATCTTCTTATTTTCTTTATGCGCATGAATGTAATATAATAGAATTAAAATATACCTTCTTTTCATTTGTAAATCACAACTCTACTTGATTGAGCTATTAGAGAAATTAGGTAACAATAATATCATTTGATGTTCTCTATTTACAAGAAATACATATGAAACCATCTAACTTTAACAATTAGTTCCAAAATTTTAACTATTTCTCAACATATGACATACAAAGTGTAAAAAATTTCACTAAAAATAATTTTTTCATTTCTAAATCAATGCAACATAAACAAAAACATTGAAACTATAATAATAACAATAAATTTGATCAGTAATGAAATCAACATATGTAATCGCTATTAGTGTCATAGTGTGATGGTTAAGTTGTGGTATTGTTTTTCTTGTCATAAAGGTTCAAATCCCACTATGGTGTTATTGTTGAATGTTTATATTGGGGATGAGGTCTCCCATTTGTGACCTCACTAGTTCATAGCTCTGGGTCACAAGCATTTACCCAAAAAAATAAAAATTAACATATGTAATCTATATGAAAGACCTAATACACCACTAATAGAAATTATAACAATCACAAATTAAGTACTCTCCCATGTATATACATCATCTACTTTATATATTGTAAGTGATTTCAACATTGACATGTCTATAGATAATAGCAAAAAATAAACACTCTTAAATCATACACAAAACCATATCATGCATTTTCTATTGTATAAATTAAACTATCTCTCCAAACCACTAATTGACTGTATTTGTTGTATAGTAGACACACAAACATATTATATTTTCAAATCAAAAGCATATTGGAGTGATAATGACCCAATTTTTATAAATTTTCAAATCATTGATGAAAATAAATCTAATTAAAAATGTTTTAAATGAATTTCTAAAGAAAAAACATATGCAAAGCAAATACAGACACTTTTAGTCAAATAACACTTATTTTGACTTAGATAATTATAATAAAGATTACAAACACTATTTTTATAAGTTATCATTGATAATTTATTAAAACCTATTTATAATAGACATACCACAATCAATCATAATGTCTTAATGCATCAAAAATTAAACCTACTTATGCTTTTGAAAATCAAATTTATATATACGATTCAAAAAGACTTGGGGGGTGTGGTGTAGTGTTTATGCTCACTCCTTATGCTTCAATAGTTACTATCAACATGGGGTCTTTTGAGCATCTGGGGGACCCCCCAAATTTGTCTTTTAAAGAGGCACTAAATGGTTTGGAAACCTACTTTTTTTTATCATGCCAATGCAGTGAGTTTTTTAATGCATGCAACATAAGATTACAAATTTGTCCTATCTCTAGGGCTCCAACCAAAACCTAACGGTTGTCTGGAGAAGTGTGTAGATCTACTTGTGTTGGTTATAAATCAAAAGGCTATTACTAACAATGTCTAGAATCTATCAGAGCATGTAATCATTTGCAAGTTTATGGTCCTTATAATATCTATGCCTTTTATGGAAAAGTGGGTCAAGAATAATTAGAATCCTAAAGGGGACATGGAGATCATCCTAGCAGGAAATAGTTATTTCTTTGTCATTTTTATCACATGGTAGACTGAAATATGATTTTTGAAGGTGGCCCATACTTCTAAAATTAGGCGGGCTTGTTTATCAAACCTTGGCATGTAGGTTTTGATCCTATAGAAGAGTTACCTTCTATAATTCTTATTTGGATATGAATTCCAAGGATTCTAATGGATTTTTAGCATTCATATATTTTGCAATCTATTAGGGCAATAATTGGGAAACCATTAAGCCCTTCTTGTCAAACCCTTGACATGAAGATTGCTACATTTTCTCATATTTGTGTGTAAATCAACCTAAACAATCCTCTTCTTGAATCCTTGGAGATAAAGCTTGACAACATGAATTAGATCCAACAAATTGACTATGAGGCTCCCCCCTTTTGTTGTCAACTATGCCATAAGTATGGTAATTTACAAAGTGATTTCATAAAAGTGAGCATGAAGTCTTGTAATACCATTCTCGAGGTGCATACAAATAATCTAAAGGCTAAAGGGAAAGCCCTGATTCAGTTAGAGGTGCTCAATTCTAGGGTTTCATGTTGGTCAAATCCTAATTGAAGCCAAAGTCGTTCATCCACCAAACCAAAGGTTTTCTCAAAGGATCTTCTAGTAACATATTTTATGTTCTTGATAGCTTTGATGAGGGATATCTTAGGGAGATCATCATGGCCAACTAGGATTTACCTCCCTCTATTGAATTACAAATGCCTATTTTAGAGGGATCAATTCCTACTTCTAGTCAAATTAGAAATTTGGAAGGAATTCAAGATGTTTTGGACCCACTGGTAGTTGAGGTGGACCCAAAAATCCTTTAAAATTAGTTCAAGTAGAATCAATGGATGCAATGATCACATTAGTTAACTTGCAAGGGATAGAGGTTAAAGATGATGGAAAGAAAAGAGTCATCATCGTAATAGGCCTTCAACAAACAAAATATTAAAAAAAGGAAGTTTGGATAAGGGTTCCAAACCAAGAAGAAAAAGGATCATAAAAAAAGTCAAGCTAATAGGGGAATCCTTGGTGGAATCGAGTGTCATCAGGACAATCAAATCTCTTTTCCAACCCCTCAAAATGATTGTTATCTCCTATAATGCTAGGGGTTTGAGTAGTATCCCTCAAAAAAATGCTACTCAAGACCTTATTCACAATCATAGATTGGATATTGTATTCATTCATAAAACAAAATTACAGGTCGGTGAAATGGCAAAGATCTGTTCTAAAATTTGGAATAACAATAAATGTATTAGTATTGGGGCTTTGGGAAATTATGGAGGCATGGTTTACTTGTGGGATCCTGAAAATATTAGCCTTGGTTGGAGTTTGGGAAGCAAGAACTCAATCTCGTTGGTAGCATTTTGCTTTGACATGGGAGAAACTATTTTACTTACAAATGTGCATGCTCCCTCAGATCTCCTAGGTAAAGCTTTATTTTGGGCCCATATAACATATGTGTGAACTTTATCTCCTTCTCTTCCTTGGGTAGCAACAAGGTATTTTAATGTAATAGTTTGTCTAGAGGAGAAAAAAGGATGCATGCATCATCTAGGCCAATCTTATCACTTATTAAGGGGAACATTTCTTTCCTAGAGTTTGTGGATGTTTTACCAAGAAATGGAAATTTTACTTGGGTTAATAGAAGAATTGGAGATAGTTAAATTTCTATATTTTTAGAGAAGATCATTGGGCCTCTTTATTTGAGATTCAAGGTTGGAAGGGCTTGGATCACCAACCCATCAAATTCTCTTCCTCCATATTTTCTCTTCCAAAAAATCCTCCCTTCAAGTTTCAACTTATGTGGATTTGTGACTTGAATTTGTTTAGGCTCATGGAGACCTGGTGGTTGGAAGGCAAACCTGCCTTTGGGACTTCTATGTATTCATTTTTCAAGAGGCTCTAATTCATTAAATGCAAGCTCAAGAAGTGAAACAAATCTTCCTTTGGAAATATTTTTCACACTAAATCTTCTTTCCAAAGACAATTAGAGGATATCACTTCTCAGATTAGGAAGGTTTGACTAAGGATCTTTTATAGAAAAAGTCTATTTTCTCCAAGCATCTTACTGACTGGGAGATTTGAGAGGAAGTCATTTGGAAACAAAAGTCTAGGATTGAGTGGCTCTAGGAGGAAGACACAAATACTTCTTTCTCTCACAACTTTGTGAAAGAAAGAAGAAGAAACAACCTTCTTTCCACTCTTATTTTGATAAATGGAGATCAATTATCTTCATTCCAAGATATTTCCAAGGAAGTTGTTAGACAAATTTTCTTCTTTATTTGAGAGGTAGGATGCTCAAGATGAGGAACCTAAGAGACTTGTGCTTAATAACATCCCCTCTTTGGTGACAAAAGACATGAACCGTACTCTCATGATACCTATCTCTATGGTGAGTTAGAAGAAGTTATCTTCTAGATGAAGAAAGGTAAGGCTCTTGGACTTGATAATTTCCTTACAAAATTCCATCAAGTTTTTTGGGAAATTTTATGAAGAATGACCCGTTGGAGGTGGTTAGAGAATCTCAGGAAAATAAACAAATGCTAGAAAATCCATCAACACTACCTTTATTTCTCTGATCCCCAAGAAGGAGGGAGATTCTTCTTTGGATTTTTCTTGTCCTATCTCTCTATAATGTTACTCACAAGATAATCACCAAAATTATTGTGGAAAGGCTTATGAAATGTCTTTTGGACCTTATTTCACCTAAGCAAGGAGTCTTTGTAAAAGGTCATCCGATTATGGATGGGATTGTTGTGGTTGCTGAAGCTAAATACTCTATGTCATTTTCTAAAGAGAAGGTTATGTTTATAAAGCTTGATATGTTCAAGGCTTATGATAAGTTTGACTGGTCATTCTTGAAAAAGATCTTATCTTCTTTTGATTTTAGCTCTATTTGGATTGAATGAATTTTGAGTTGTGTTTCTTCAATGTCCTTCTTTGTTCTCATAAATGACATTCCTTCCTCTATTTTTTCGACCTCTAGTGGATTGCCACAAGGGGATCCTTTATCCCCTTACATGTTCATCTTAATGGAAGAGGGTTTAGGTAGGTTGTTGAGACTTCATAGCAAGAGCGGGTTTATCCAAGGCTAGTCTTGGTCTCATCATCTTGATTCACACACCCATTTACAATTTATCATTGATACAACCATATTGGGGAAAGAAAAATTTATGGAAGTTGTTAATTTCAGGAGGGCCCTTGACATTTACTTTTTTGCTTTAGGTCGTCAACATATTAATAAAGGAAAGTCTAGTATTTTATTTTTCAATACCCTTGAGATTATCCAACATAGAATTTCTAATATTCTCCACTTCAGGATCGGTAGCTTCCCCATTGAGTATCCAAGAATTCCTCTTTTGACTAGCCTTGGCAGGGAGTGTTAGAAGAAGATTATTGATAAATTCTACATGAAGGTTAGTCATTGGACTTTTAGATGGCTATCTTTTGTTTAGGTAGAGTGACCCTCCTAAAAGTTGTTGTTCATGCTTTTCCTATCTATAGATTCTTTCTATTAGTTGCTCCTAAATTTTTTATAAGGGATTTTGATGCATTATCTTGGAGATTTTTGTGGGTAGTTAATATTGACCCTCAAAAATGGTGTCTTATGAGCTAGATATAGATCTACAAACCTAAGAGAGATGGGGGCCTTGTTCTTCGCCAATCTAAGCTTAATTGTCAAGCCTTCGTTGCCAAAATTTTATGGAGGTGGTGTAAACATCCCTCTACCCATTGGGATAAGATTTTGAACTTCAAGTACTTGGGAGGGGTGATGGATGCCAATATTCCTTATATGGAGCTCAAGGGAAAGGCTCTATAATTTGGGACAGTATAAAAAAGGAGTTTTGTTAATCAAGCAGGCTTTATTTTAGATCAATAATACGGGAAATAATGCTTTATTTTGGGATGAATCATAGGACAATAATCCTCCCATAACCTCCTCTTTCCCCCACCTTCTTCCTCTTGAGGCATTTTTCTAGACGTAGGTTGGTACAAAGTGGATGAATTTATCATTCATTCTCATTTGTGAAGTTCCTTTTTTCAAATCTGGAAGGACCTGAGAAGCTAGCCTAAAGGAGGATCTTCAGAGGAAAGGGAATTCCTGGCTTTTATTATTTCTAATAGGTCTTGTAGCTCTTTGGAGGAGTTTTATGATCTTGCATGGGGGCATAACCCCAAAAGAGAGTATAATGTGGCTCTTGGGTATAATTTTCTTGATGTGCATAAGCATGAATATATGGATTGGATTGGGTGGAAAAGAATTTGGAGAAAATTTGGATGGCTCAAATGTAATTTTTTTATGTGGATTTTGCGTCATACTAGGTGTCTAACCTGGGAGAATATTCACAAATTTAGGTTTCAAGGGCCTTCCTTCTGCTTCTTATGCAGTTCAAATGAAGAAACTTCAAACCACCTATTCTTTCAATGCCCCTTCTTAAAGGAGTTATGACTTGGCTTTAGTGGAAAATTTAGAATAGGCCTTTTGTTATTGTTTCCTCTTTGAATGAGTTGTGGGATAGTCTAAGTCAAGCCCCTACTTCAACTTCTTTTCTGTTGGCAACTTGGGACATTGGTTTTCCTTTTGTTATTTAGTAGATCTGGTTAGAAAGAAACCACCATATTTTCTAGGATACAAGGAATTCATTTTTTAAAGTTTGGATCAAAATTAAAAGTATGCTTAAGGATACCATAGAGGCTAAGTTTGCAGATGATGTGCCTCTCACTTCCTCAGATCAACACACTGTCAATTTGTTGGAGATTTCCCTCCACTTTCCTCCACATTCTAGAATTAGCCCTTGAAGTTAAAGATCTAGGAAGGTGAAACAGATGGGTAAGTGGTCTCCACCTCCTAGATATGTTCTTAAAGTAAGAACAAATGGGTCTTCTAGAGGCAATCTAGACATGGTGGGAATTGGTGGAATTGGTTGGGACAATGCAGGTTCTGTTCATTTTTTCTTCTCCAAGTATATGGGATTCCATTCTAATAATTTCATGAAATTTGAGGCTATTCTTTTGGCCCTTGAAATGGTCCATGCGAAATGATGGAAGCGATTTGTTTCCAAGATTTATTCTATAGTGTTGGTTTCCCTTATGAACAACAAGAGTTTTTAAAATTCCTCTTGGAAGTTAGCTATGGTGGCCAAGAAAATTCTCTATATGGCCAGGAAGTTTGAAGCGGTTTCCTTTGTTCACATTCCAAGGGAGTGGAATAAGGATGCTAATTACTTAGCCAAGTGGGCCTCTAAGGGAGGATTTGGTTGGCAAATCAAAGACTAGGATAAATTGGGTCATGTTAAATATTAGGTGCTTCTACAAATTCTTCATGAGAATTAAGGAAATTAGATCTAGATAGATGGGTTGGAGGATTAGAAGTGATGTTCAGACTTGGAATGATTCTTTGTCCTCTGTTAGGTGGTTCTATAGGAGGCTTTGGTGGGTTCTCGTTTTGATGTATATTATTGTGGCTATGGCCATTTGTAAATCTTTTTGGTGCTTCTATATATACACATGCCTTTAATTTAATATAATTCTTTTTTCCCTAAAAAATCAAATTTATATTATATAAATTTGAATATTGGAATGACATGAAGTTACTTCCTTCATAATGATGATGTATTTTCAAGTATATTTAATAGTTTAAAGTTTTCTGATCCATAAATTGTGTCTTAAATCTTAACATAATTTTTGAATGCATATGTTAACATTTTGTATTTTTCTTGTAGCAAATAATGAAATGCAACAAAAGAATATAAAAAATATACAACAAATATCCAAAAAGTAATTAACATTATTTATGTTCAATTGTATTAATCCAAATTAATCTTCCAAATTAAAATTCATTTCTTATCATCATTGCAGATCTAAAGTTAAAAGAAAAATACAATATCAATTAAAGAATTTAATTCCCACAAAGTTAAAAATATATTTGAAGGAGATATCATTGTGGCTTATAAACTGCTTTCAATAAAACAAACAAAACAAGAGATGTACTTTGTGCAGATTTAATTGATGAGAAAGCTAAAATGATAGTTACTATAAATTGAATTGGCGACCTTGTGGATCAACATAAAGCAAAAATAGTTCCAAGAACAACTATTTGCATTGCATATTTCCAAATTGCACCTAGAACTCATTATGTTAATGGTGATTGTGATTGTATACTAATTTTAACACACTCAAGAAAAATTGAAGCTATACAATGTATGCATGAAGATTACAAATTCATACCAAGTATCGCCCTTAAACAACTCCTTACAATTGAAGATAATCATGCAATTGGGTCTATAGGTGCAATTTTCATTGGCACTAAGAGAACAACTTTCTAATATCTTGTTGACATAAAATATGGAGATTTTGAATTTGACAAAACACAGGTGCAACTATGTTTTTAATTATTTACTTCATTGCAATTTTAAACCGTTTGTTTCTAACATATTTTTTTAATAAAGCAAAATATTATCATTGTTGGAGACCACCAAGATTAAAGAGATCATGAAATAACTTCCACAAATGAATAGGATATACACAATAGTATGTCTATCAAATACAAAATAAAGAGTATATGATACAATGATCAAGCCTTACATATATATGCAAGGATGATGAGGTAGAAAGGTAGGACTAAACTACTCACTACCCCTTTATAGGAGGGACACTTGTGAGCTCACTTGGCAAGTGGATGAGCAAGTTTCAATAGGTGTCTCAAGTTATGAGGACACATGTATCAATGCTATGAAGTAAGACAAAAGGAAAAGAAATCCAAGTAAACTTAAGCTAGGTGTGAATAGGTCAATCCTAGAAAGATGATTAACTAACTAGATAGATAAAGATTTTATTTACACTAACACCCCCTTAAGTGCAACTTAGGGAGTAATGTATGCACTAATGATGAGTCCTAACTAATGAGCTTAAGTGTAGTGTGAATGGGACTCTACTAAGTAGGCTAAAATCTAACTAGTTTGATAATACCTCTTTTCACACTAACACCCCCTTAAGCGATACTTAGGGAGTACACTAAACACTGAAAATGTGAGTCCCAACAACAAGGCCTAATAAGGTACTCATGTAAAATAACGATATCTCACAAACAGAGAAAAATGAGAAAACCCAATGGGAACAAAATCCTCTCCAAAAGAGAGAAAGAGAAGGATAAGACCTCCTAAAATATATCCCATGAAGATAGGAACATGATGATGAACTCTTGGAGCATGTTGAAGTTCTAAACTTTGTCAAAGATGAATTGGTGTATGCTAGAATCAACGAACCTCCAAAAATGTAGATCAAGATAAGAGATACAAAACACTACATGAGTGAACATATAGAAAACTAGTAAACCATGAATACACAAATGGCACAAAGACAATCAAATTATGTGAAGTTGAAGGTGCAGATAGTACTATGATTTTGGAGTACACTCAACAAATGCACAAGTGACATGTAGTACACTACTAAAATGTGCATCTCTACATAAGTACTAGAATCTCACAAAATATGATCCACTAAAATAATCCCCCCACAAGAGAGATAAAGATAGAAGGTTTATGAGACCCCTCACAAAATTACTAGAATCTCACAAAATATGATCTACTGAAATAATCCCCCCATAGGAGAGATAAAGATACAAGGTCCATTAGACCCCTTGAAAAGTACAAGGTTCCTCCATTTCTCCATTGAAAGAAAGGAAGTATTAGCATAACACTATTATAATTTCCCCTTAATGCTGATGAGGAAGAGGTATAGGTAGACCAATTGAATTAAAGCATAAAGGTGTGCACAAGAATTTAGGCCTAACATTAGGTCCAAAAAGATGTATAATAAAATTGAAAAAGGGTGTGCATCAAGGTAAACATGCATGAGGTGAGCATCATGAGGATCCCTTGCTATGATGGAAAATCAAGGCACTACACAACCCCCCATTGCACTTTATAATTCAGTGTAAGTACAAAATTCCCTCTCTAAGGAACACACATTCAGTTGTTGTGGCACTCTATATTAGTTCATTTATAGACTTATTTGTTGTTACGATTTCTTATAATTTTATGTAATCAGGTGGACAATGAAGAGATATATCAAGTATGACTTTCAAACCTCAATAAAATGATAAAAAAATAAAACCCACATTATTCAAATCATGAACCCCTTAAAATGATACAATGATATGGCACTTTATATTAGTGCATTTATAGATTCCACAAAGTGGATTTGATGTATAAAACATCAAAAGAGACATACTCAAAATTTAAAATTTTAAAATATACTCATGAAAAATTCACATCACCACTACACAGATCTTGAAAAATCATGCAGGTTCAAAAAATGGGACCTGTGAAGGGGAAAAATGTACTAATCTAAAATGCAAAAATACAAAGACACCTAACACCTCAAATGATTAGCCTAGTTAGATTCAAAACAAAGCAAGATAAAATTTGAACAATACAATTATACTTTATCTCAAATCGATCATTTGGTTGGCCCTTGATGTTGCTTTTGATGTGTGCTCCTTGATGGTAAAATGATGCAAAGTGCTTAAAATGCAAGATGAAGATGTAAATGGCTAAAATGGATATTGGATGAAAAAAATGTGATAATAACTTATGGAGACTCAAATGGCTCAAGATCATAAGTTAGCTAATGAATGCATAAAGATTCTTTAATGAAGGAATAAGGGGGGTATATATAGGAAAAATTGAATTCTCTAGAGAATTCAATGGTCAAGATTGAGCCACCATGGCCAAGATGGAGGGCTATGGTGAGTTGAGGACTCACAAGCCCTCACATTTGGACATATGGCGGGTGAGTTGTCCAAAAGACAAGGTGAGATGGCAAGGGGTAAAAATGACATGGAAGAGTCCATGTGGTCCCAAGGTACTTGCAAGTACCTTGGCATGTGACTAATGTGACCTCTCAATGATCACATGGGGAAGGGGAAAGCTTTGGAGGAATAAAAGTGAATTTTTAATTCACTTTTTGGAAGAATCCAAAGGGTAAGACAACATTCCTTCTAGAAGGTGTCTTTGTCCCATGGGTACGATGTGACACATGAGATGTCATGGGGAAGACAAATGCATGGGGGGAATAAGTGTGAATTTTTAATTCACATGGGGAAGAGGTCAACCCAAAAAAGGTAAGTACCAAGAAGGTTGACTTAAGGACATGTTAAAAGGGGTAAGTGATTAGGATTAGGATTGTGCAAATAGACGATTAGATTAATTAATGATGATTAGAAGTAAGTGGCAAGTTATGGAGGATGTGACATTAATCCTAATTAAGGATATGCACATCTTAATGAAGGATTAATTAAATTAACCCAAATTAATGAAAAGGTTATGAAAGATGTGACAAGGAGAGAGAAAGAATGAATTAAAAATTGAAAAGGATAATTGACTAAATTAAATAAATTGATTGCTTTTATTTAATTTAGAGAGAAAATGGGCTAATGTATAAAGCATTTAATTGATTAAATTAAATACCTTAGGGACGTTAGAGAAAAGGGACAATATTAATTAAATGTGTCATTTGATTAATATAGATGGATTAGATGAATAAATGATGGGATTATGACCATATGAAAGTGGTCAAATTTAGGTGTCTACATTTTGCCCCTCTTTGAGATGGTGTTACGAAGTAGCATCATTTCAAAGAAAATTAAAATATAGCATTTAGCAGAAGATGGTTAGATTAGTGAAGATGCCCTAGTCATTCGAGGAGTGACTAGGAGGAAAGATGATGGGAATGAAGATAAAGATTAGGGATTGAGGATGCCCCCTCGAGAGGACATGCGGGGTTAAGAGAACATGGATGTGCTCGCGAAATGGATGAGAATGCAAAGGTAGATGGGGAAGATGATGTAACAATGATGGATGCAGAGATAAAGGCAAGCACAAATGGATTCTAGGACAAATATGATGTTTCCCTAGTCAAGCTACAAGCCAGGATGGACTGAGGATGGATGGAGTGTTGCTGATGAGGGAATGATACATCCCCAAACAACACAAGGATAGGGAAAGATACATCCTGATAAGAGTATTGTTGATGAGGGAAGGATACATCCCAGAACAACACAAGGATAGGGAAGGATACATCCCACTGATGATGATGACGATTGGGTCAAGGCTTGTAGCAAGGCTAGGAACAAGACCAAAGATGTGATTAGATGATTTGTGTGAGAGTGAATGGATGAGGATTGGATGGAGATGCGAGATGAAGATGATGGAGGTAAAGATGCAATGCAATGGAAGATGCAAGTTGCCATTTTTGGAGCATTGATTTTTGCTATAGCATAAGACACCAGATACAATGGTATGTGGAACCAAGGCGGATTAGTGTCTAATGCATAAAAAAACACAACAAACAGGCTATCCCAATACCCCAAAGTCAGGATGACTTTGGTCGGGCCAAGTATTGAGATAACCACAAGCATAAAAGGATGCCCCAGCGTAACACAAGACCTCAAGGATCTTGGTGGGTACTACGTGTGTCAACCAAGAAGACAGAAAACAAAAGAAAAATCGAGATATGTCCCTATGTTAACTAGTCAAAACACACCATAATATGAGAGATCATGGCGGCCTTGACAAGTGATGATAGGGAGCTCAAATGATAAACAAAATGTCAAAAAAATCAAAAGATCACAATCAAGTTTCAAACGTCCTTTGCCATATGATCAAAAGGATGGATGGGGTTGATGCGATCGGTTAGGAAGGATACATCCTATTGAGACCAAAGATGGAGGATAGATTGGTTGATCAACATGATACAGGATAGCTGAAATTGATTGAACCTCATGAGACTAATGACCTTTGTTCGTAAGCACTAGCTAGGATAGGGACATACTTGATGACACGATGAGGAACAAGACACAAGACTCAACCTAAATACCTAGGGGCTCGAGGGTTGATCAAAGATCAACCTTGCCTACGTGAAAGCGCAGAGCCCTCGTAGTTCAGGAAAAGACCATGATAGAAGCAGAAAGAGGACGATGGAGACCACGATGGAGGGCGTAGACTAGAAAAATGCCCTAGGGGCAGACCAAATGATTGACCTTACCTATGTGAAAGCGCATGGGCCACGTAGTTCGACACAAGGCCAAAGATAGACGATGGAAGAGGACAAGATAGACAAAAGACAGAACCCCGGGGGCGGATCAAATGATCGACCTTGCCTACGTAAAAGCGCAAGGGCAATGTAGTTCAACACAAGGCCAAAGACAGACAAAAGATAAAACCTTGGGGGCGAATCAAATGATCGACCTTGCCTACGTGAAAGCGCAGGGGCAAGGTAGTTCGACAAGAGACAGACAAAAGACAATTGATAAGGGGTGATGAGATGATCAAGATAAATGGATAAAAGGAGGGAGCGGATATGATGAGCCAGGATAGGCCATGGAGATGGGATGGTCAATATGTTGGATGTGGGTTATGCGAAGCTCAAGGATGGGATAGTGATCTAGATTATTAGAAGATGAATTGGGAGGATGAGAGGAGGTATAGATGAATGATGAAGAGTGATAAGATAGGAGGAAGATGTAGGAAATAGATAGGAGTGATGATAGTGAGATAGCATGGCATTGGATTGTGTGGGGGTAGTCTGTACCTAGATACCAATGAAAAGGGATTATGAGAGGGGAGGAAAATAAAGATAAATGGATGGATTGATAAAGATGAAAAATTGAAAGATTTTAGGATAGGTGGATAGAGGGATAGGATTTGGGAAGATGGATAGGAAGATAAGGATAGGGATATGGGTGAGATGTTTAGATAGAGGGATGGGTAGATAAGGATGGAAGGACGAAAAAGGACTAGTGGATGAGATTATAGGAAGATAAGGATTTGGTATATGGAGGAGATGAGGATGGGAGGGATGGGGAGATGGAAAGGATTACATGGAGGGATGGACGGATAATGTCTCCAAGGACTCTATTGAAAATAAGGAGATGCCCCCACTCTAGATGTGTCATGCATGATGAGGCAAGAGGGATAGAAAGATGGGTGGATAAGGGAGTGAAATGGGCATTGGAAGATAGATAAAGGTGGATAAGGAATATGATAATGTATGGGTGAGGGGAATATATGCCAAGAGGTGTCCAAAGCATGTATATATATGTGCCCCTGTCTTTATCAAGATCACAAGGAAGATGGAGGGACTGGGATATGAATGGGAGATGATGGGTAAGATGTGGAAGATAGGTGGATCTAGGGGATGGAGGAAAGGAATGCGTAGGTGGAAGTTGCCCCCAATTGTAGAAGGAGATCGGATGGGGGATTTACGCATGATACCTATTTTCCAAGTTTTCATCATGGTACTTATCCAAGGCGCTTGTTTGCCAAGTTTTCACCATTGGATGAATAATTTTCTCTTTACTTTTTTCTTTTTGTTTCGTTTTTGATTTTGTGATTTTTTTGAGGTTTTTTTTATTTTTTATTTTTTTGACTTTTTGGACTAGGATATGGGTGAAGATGGATGAGGATATGGATTCAAAAGACATATGATAAATTGGATGGATGAAGGACTCAAGCATCAAGTTATAGATGAGGTAAAGAAGAGCCCAAGTGTAAAGCAACTATGCGGATGTTGGTACAACCTTATGAGAATGGATGGATTATGCAAGAGGATGGATTAAAGGGATGTGATGGGGGAGATATGGGGGATAGTGGATGGGATGTTGGAAAGTGTATGGATGGAATGATGGAGTGGATGTGTGATGGGGGAAGGTGTTCAGGACCAACATTGGCACATGTGGTAGATGTGAAATGATAGGAGGGTTGATGGGTGGAGAATGTGGCGATAATGGAGGCATTGGGATAGTGAATTTAGGGACATAAGGACCCAAAATAGATTTAGGAGATGGAGGATGCAAATGATTAGCATCGGGATTAGCAATGTTGGATGTCATCATGGATTTTCCATGTGAAGGTATTGCCTCTTTTGACTTTGGGATCCACATGGTTTTGATTTTTGCATGGGTGGGCATTTGTGGCCTATATGTTTGATTTGGCTTTTGGATTTGATTTTTCTTTTCTGCAACATGTCTTTTGAAGGGGACATGAGGAGCTTTAGATTCATGTGGATGTTTGGATTTATGCATTGTTGCTTTGGCATCCAAAGTGCTTTTAGTAGCAATTGGATGGGTATGAGGAGATGGATGATATGGAGAAGACGTGGATGGAGTGATAGAGGTAGGCTTGTGATGATGGTATGTGAATGGAGGATGCGAGATAGCATGCATGGATGGGTGCCTTTATTGATCCTGATTAGGGTTTATGAATTTAGGAGTTATTATGGTGGATGGAGGGACATAAGGGCCCAAAATAGATGTAGTAGATAGAGGATGAGTGATGGTGGATGGAGGAACATAAGGACCCAAAATAAACTTAGAGGATGAAGGAGGAAAATGGATGGTTGTTTTGTAGTAATACGATGGGGGAGGAGGGATGGCGACAAAGGATTTGGTAGAGTGATGGGAAGTTCCTCTCATTCCTTTGGAAGAGGCTCACTTAGGATGTATGGAGGTTGTACCAACATTTTTGGATTGTGAGTCTTGGGAGATATATCCAAGACCGTGCACACTTGGGTGTTCTTTGACCTGTATGGGCTCTAACATTCCTTGCTCATGAAGGCCTAAACCTTTTCCTTGATAGTTCATGTTCTCAAGCATGTGATCTATGGTAGGATGCTTATTATTTTGGAAGCATGATGCGAGTGCGTTAGTAGGTGGAGGAGGAAAGGTGGTGCCTATACTTTATTTGTTTTCCACAAGAAGACCACCATGGACTCATGTGATGTTACCAAGGTGATAAACAGGTGGTTTTGGGATGGCAGGCAGTGATGGAGATGAGGGGAGAGCAATATCCTGATGGGAGGAGGAGGTGATAAGGGATCGAGAGAGGAATTAAGAAGTATGATAGGATCTAGATTTAGGGTAGTGGATGATAAGGGCTCATGAAATGGAGTGATTGGATCTTGAATGCAAATGGGATCATGGGATGGAGTAGATGAGCTAGCTTGATCTTGATATGGGGTGGATGGGGGGGTAGGATCATGACTTAGTTGAGGATATGGATCATGAGATGAAATGAACATAAGACTATGTTCTTGAGATGGAGTAGATGGGATGGAATGATCTTGATTTGGAGGAGGGGATATGCTTGTATGCTTTGGATCAAGCTCTTGGCATGACTCATCTTGTGTGGGAGGCATGACGAGAGAGGAGTGTTGGAGGGACTCCTCAATTGGGGGAGATAGGAGGATGGACGATTCATGAAGGTCATGGGATTGAAGTTTGTGAATATTAGGACTGGGAGGAGGGGATTGGATGTCTTGAATGGATTGGGTGGATCTAGTAGTAGAAGATGGGGATTCAATAGAGTTGATGGGTTTGACCGGCTCAATCGTTCAGATGGTGTCAGGAATGGTGATGGGAGGGATAGGTGTAGGATGGAGGAGAGCCTCATCACTAGTGACAGTACATGATAGAGTGGGAGGGCATGGTGTCTCTTTTGTCATGAGTCATTGGGCGACATTTGGAAGGGATGTAGGATTAGGTAGAGTGATGGGAATGGATGGAGGATCAGGGATGGATGGAGGATTAGGATTAGGATTAGGGATTGGTGGATTATGATTAGATGCGGGGATGGGATTGGATGGAGGACTAGGAGGAGATGGAGGATTAGGGTTAGGGATTGGCGGATTAGGATTAGGGATTGGTGGATTAGGATTAGACATGGGGATGGGATTGGAGGAGGACTAGGAGGAGATGGAGGATTAGGGTTAGGGATTGGTGGATTAGGATTAGGGATTGGAGGATTAGGATTAGACATGGGGATGGGATTGGATGGAGGACTAGGAGGAGATGGATGATTAGGGTTAGGGATTGGTGAATTAGGATTAGGGATTGGTGGATTAGGATTAGACGCTGAGATGGGATTGGATGGAGGACGAGGAGGAGATGGAGGATTAGGATTAGATGAGTGGATGGGATTGGATGGAGGACTAGGAGGAGATGGAGGATTAGGATTAGATGAGTGGATGGGACTAGATGGAGGACTAGGTGGGTTATGTTTAGATAGAGGATTAAGATACAATGCAATGAAAGGGGGAGTGATGCAAGAGGATGCAAATGATGAATTAAGATAGGGGATGTAGATGTTGGATTAGGTTGGGGAGATTGGGATGGTGGGTGATAGTAGGAAGATGTGGATGATAGATTAGGATGAGAAGATGTGGGTGGCTAATTCTCATAGGAGGACATGGATGGAGGATTATGATGGAAATATGTAGAATTAATGTAAGGATATTGGGATGGAGGATTATGATAGGAAGGTGTAGATGTTGGATTAGAACAGGAAGATTGAGGTGGTGAACTACCATAGGAAGCCATGTATGGTGAGTTGGCATAAAAGGATATGGATGATGGACTAGGATAGGAAGATTGAGATGGTGGATTAGGATAAGAGGAATATTGGGATGGTAGAGTATGATAGGAATGCGTGACTGATGAATTATGATGGGAAGACTGGGATGTGGGATTAAGGTAGAGGCGATGATAAGGATAGGAGTATGGGGATGGTGGATTACTACAAGAGGTTGTGGATGTTGGATAGGATAGAGGTGGAGAGGGAGGACATGATGAATATGTCGATGGTGAGGATGTTGGATATCCCTTGTCAAGGGTAGCATAAGGACTATTATTAGATGTGGATGAAGGCATGGTGGGATAGTTTGAAGAAGTAGTGGGATTTTGGGAGGCGATTGGAGAGAGCTTGCTAGCAATGATTGCATTAAGGGGATCTATATAACACTCTTCATGATCAACCAAACTTTCGTTATCGTCATCAATGTAGTTATGATTCCCCTTGACTACTATTATTGGTTGTGTGAGAGGGGGCTAAGGATTCATGATGGCTACAAAATGGATATGGATTGAGAAGATGGATGGGACTAGACGATGGAACGATAAATAGGATGGATTGGAAGAAGGTGTAGGTGGACTAAATCTCAAGTTGGGATATTGGATTAAAGCTCAGATTCGGATGATGGGATGATTGATTAGATAAGAGGATGAAATGGATACCCAAAATGAGAGAGTAGATGTTTAGAATAGATACTTAGAACAGATGAATGGATGGTCAAAAATTGAAATGGATAGATAGATAGTCAGAATGGGTGAACGGATGCCCGCAGTAGGAGAATGACACTCGAAATGGGAAAATAGGTTGTCGGACTGGGTGAACGACTTCCCGAAATGGGTGAATAACTGGTTGGAAAGAGGGAAAGATTTATTGGAATGAGCAAATGGATACTGAAAATAGATAGATGGATGGTCAAGATGGGTTCTCGGGACAAGGGAACAACACTCGGAATGGGAAAACAGGTTGTCGGAACATATGAACAACTAACGAACGAGAGCTGAAAAATGATGTTTTGGAGGGCAAGGCCGCCCCTTGAGGTTAGTTCCACCCAAGTAGAGGTCAGGGCTGCCCCTTTGTAGGTCAAGGCCACCCCTTTGGAGGGAAAGGCCACCCAAACAAAGAATGATAAAAAATAGGTTTGAAAACAGTCGAACGGGGTTCTGAAAAAGGTTGTTTCAGAGGACAAGGCCGCCCCTTGAGGTCAAGGCCGCCCAAAAAAAGTCAAGGCCACCCAAATAGAGTTCAGGGCCGCCCCTTGAGGTTAGGACCACCCAAATAGAAAAGACTTAGCCAAAAACAACTGACTGGACACCAAAACGGACCCAAACGGGGTCCTGGATAAAACTGACCTCTAGAACGGTTAGTTGGATTTGCAAAACAGGAAAAATATCACTTGGAACAAGTGAATGGATGTAGGAGGCTGAGGAACAATGCTTAGAACAAGAAAACGAGTTCCCAGAACGGGTGAACAACTTCTAGAAGCAGGATCGTGTTAAAGCTCATATTTGGGTTGGATGAAAGCTCAGATTAGGATTAGATTAAAGCTTCGATTAAGATGATGGGATTAAGGCTCAGATTGGGATTGGATTAGAGGATATGATTGATTTGAAACCAAGTTCAAGGGTTTTAAATAAAGGACGTAAGGTGTTGACAATTAGATTTTTGCCAAGTTTGGTAGTTTTCAAAAATTGTTAGATTTTGCCATTTTAGGAAACGTCATAAGTGTAGTTCATTTTTTTTCTAAAATAATACCCAATACTAAGATAGGATGAATTTCCAACTAACATCCCAAATCTGAGACATGCATTGAGAGTTATTAACGAAAATGATTTTTCAAAAACTGTAAAAAACACTAAATTATGATTTTGAGGGTCAAGATAAAATTGAGGTTTCAAAAATGTGCTAAAATGGGGTCCAACTGACTCATGGTCTGTTAGGAATCCACATGCCACCTCATAATGCAACCACTCGTAAAATTTGAGCCAAAACCCACATCCGAGTCAAAAGTTATGGCCTCCGAAAGTTTTTGCATAAAAGTCAAAACCCTCAAAATGAAGTCTAGATGATTGGGATGGATGATTTGATGATAGATATGGACTCTAATGATGTTTTAAGAGGCACCTATATGGTCTGGTCGATGGAACAATAAATTTTAGAAAATGTTGATGGATGTTTGGAACGATGAAACGACCACTCGGAAGGGGCAAACAACTTCCCAGAATGGGTGAACAACTAGTCGAAAAATAATGGTTTGAACCTAACTGAGTCAAAAACAGTGATGACAAAGGATGGAAACAATAAGTGAAAAGGACAAAAACTGATTGACAAGTACTGGTTTCTCACAAGAAGACACTTCAAGCAACACAAACCTAATTTTTAGTGTAAAGGTATGGCCAACATGGTCCTCTATCTAGGCTTAACAAGTTTTCTAGTGGCGTCCCTGATATACGCACGGTACATGGGGCACAACTGTGAACACCAGCCTGTCTACAAGCGTGAGTCGGGAGCAGCCAGCGAGAGACTAGGAGCTTGGACCAACCCTTCACGTCTATCTAGGTATCACCCTAGCTTCGACGCTCTGCTAGACACGATGTGACTCGATTGAGGTATAGCTTTCGCCTCCCCCCTTTATATACCTCACCGATAATACGTGGTTGGAATCGTCCCTTGGGGTGATGAAATCCCCAAACAGGTTCTGCTAATAAATGTAAAAAATGATAAAAATGGACTAAGTGAGCTACGATTTCTCTTCACCTAGGATCGCCAAACGGTGCAAGGGGATTGGATACGTCAATAACTCACTTCAAACACGACAAACAGATTCATTGACTCTTTAATTAGTCCCGTGTTCCTATTTTAAGAAAAACAAGAGGATAAAACTAATTGAACATGATTTTTCTACCTGCAAAACACTTGTTAGTAGTTTTTTTTTTTGTCTTTGACAAGCAAACCTACAGGAAACAGTTGTCAGAAAAAAATGGAAAACAGCAGCAGAAAAGTCTGTTGTCAGGTCAGGGCCGCCCAAACATGAAATCTGCAAGGAAAACAATAAGAAAAATGATAAAAACAACATCAAAAAATTATGTTGTTAGGTCGGGGCCGCCCCTCCAGGTTAGGGCTGCCCAAACATGAAACTTGCACAGAAATCAGTTAGAAAAATGATGAAAATAGCAACAAAACAGTTTGCTATTAGGTCAAGGCCGCCCAAACATGAAATCTGCACAGAAAATAGTAAAAAAATAATAAAAATAGCAATAGAAAAATCTGCTGTTAGATCAGGGTTGCCCCTAGGTTAGGGCCGCCCAAACATGAAACCTGCACATAAAATGGTCAGAAAATAGACAAAAATAGCAGCAAAAAAATCTACTGCTAGGTCAGGGACGCCCAAACATGAAACCTACACAGAAAACGGTAAGAAAATAGACAAAAACAACAACAAAAAAATTTGCTGCTAGGTCAGGGCCACCCAAACATGAAACCTGCACAAAAAAGAGTAAAAAAATAAACAAAAATAGTAGCAAAAAAATTTGCTACTAGGTCAGGGCTGCCCAAACATGAAACCTTCATAGAAAACAGTCAGAAAATAGACAAAAACAACAACAGAAAAATCTGCTGCTAGGTCAGGGCCGCCCAAACATGAAACCTGACCAGAAAACAGTCAGAAAATAGACAAAAACAGTAGCAAAAAAATTTGCTGCTAGGTCAGGGCAGTCCAAACATGAAACCTGCACAGAAAACAGTCAGAAAATAGACAGACAAAAATAGCAGCAGAAAAATCTGCTGCTAGGTTAGGGCCGCCCAAACATGAAACCTGCATAGAAAATAGTCAGAAAATAGACATAAATAGCAGCGAAAAAATCTGCTGCTAGATCAGGGCTGCCCAAACATGAAACCTGCACAGAAAACAGTCATAAATAGACAAAAACAACAACAAAAAAATTTGTTGCTAGGTCAGGGCAGCCCCTCCAAGTTAGGGCCGCCCAAATAGTGGACAAGGCCGCCCCTCTGTGTCAAAATATGCAAAAAACTAAAAAATAACAACTGTTAGTAGAAAAAACCCGTGACGTGGGTCCCACCAGGTGTGCCAGAAATATGAAGGGGAAAAACATACTAATGTAAAATGCAAACTAAAATGCAAAAATATAAAGACACCTAACACCTCAAATGATTAGCCTAGTTGGATTCAAAACAAAGCAAGATAAAATTTGAACAATACAATTATACCTTGTTTCAAATCGATCATTTGGTTGGCCCTTGATGTGTGCTCCTTGATGGTAAAATGATGCAAAGTGCTTAAAATGCAAGATGAAGATGTAAATGGCTAAAATGGATATTGGATGAAAAAAATGTGATAATAACTAATGGAGACTCAAATGGCTCAAGATCATAAGTTAGCTAATGAATGCATAAAGATTCTTTAATGAAGGAAGAAGGGGGGTATATATAGGAAAAATTGAATTCTCTAGAGAATTCAATGGTCAAGATTGAGCCACCATGGCCAGGATGGAGGGCTATGGTGAGTTGAGGACTCACAAGCCCTCACATTTGGACATATGGTGGGTGAGTTGTCCAAAAGACAAGGTGAGATGGCAAGGGGTAAAAATGACATGGAAGAGTCCATGTGGTCCCAAGGTACTTGCAAGTACCTTGGCATGTGACTAATGTGACCTCTCAATGATCACATGGGGAAGGGGAAAGCTTTGGAGGAATAAAAGTGAATTTTTAATTCACTTTTTGGAAGAATCCAAAGGGTAAGACAACATTCCTTCTAGAAGGTGTCTTTGTCCCATGGGTACGATGTGACACATGAGATGTCATGGGGAAGACAAATGCATGGGGGGAATAAGTGTGAATTTTTAATTCACATGGGGAAGAGGTCAACCCAAAAAAGGTAAGTACCAAGAAGGTTGACTTAAGGACATGTTAAAAGGGGTAAGTGATTAGGATTAGGATTGTGCAAATAGGCGATTAGATTAATTAATGATGATTAGAAGCAAGTGGCAAGTTATGGAGGATGTGACATTAATCGTAATTAAGGATATGCACATCTTAATGAAGGATTAATTAAATTAACCCAGATTAATGAAAAGGTTATGAAGGATGTGATAAGGAGAGAGAAAGAATGAATTAAAAATTGAAAAGGATAATTGACTAAATTAAATAAATTAATTGCTTTTATTTAATTTAGAGAGGAAATGGGCTAATGTATAAAGTATTTAATTGATTAAATTAAATACCTTAGGGACGTTAGGGAAAAAGGGACAATATTAATTAAATGTGTCATTTGATTAATATAGATGGATTAGATGAATACATGATGGGATTATGACCATATGAAAGTGGTCAAATTTAGGTGTTTACAGGACCCAAAAAGGAGTTTGTATGAGCCCAAATGAGCCCTCTGAAGTTTCAAAAGTGAGAATTGTGTAGTGTGTCCTCTAAAAATATAAATTTAAAAAAGAATCCATACATCATACTAAAAATATAATCATACCACTAGATAGAGGAAAAAAAAAATGAAGAATGAAAAAAACTCACTCAAAAAGATATTTGTATGCCTAAGAACAAGGCTCCTCAAGTTGATCCAAAAATAAAAAACAAGCCAATGGTGAAGGGGCACACTCGGGGATGAAAAATGATGATATCATGATAACATCATGATGATGTTAGTAGTGAATATTCCAAAATTCCCCCAAAATATTCCTCATGGCCGAAATATTCCAAAACCACTTTTTGTTTTTACCAAAACCACCTGAAAAATTGAAAACCACCCTTCAAAAATTGGAAAACAACACAAAAGGGGAGTAGGTGGTTTTGATTGTGCAATGATGATGTCAACAAGGTACTGTGCAAGCTAACTACTGACGTCATCCTTGCACATGCTTGTACTTTTTTGTATAATTTTTTTAAAAAATAATAAAAATTTGTTGCACAAAGGCCAATACAACACGTATTTTGAGATGAATGCATAACAATTGAGGCGCGAAGGTCAAGGTAGCTTGTTGGTATAATACAATACTGTATTTGTACGACTGTACAAATCCATATGGATTTCTGTACAATAATCCATGGATGGGCCTCCAAAACTTTCAAAATTCGTCTATCACCAAAAATATAAGTGATATATAAAAATTCATCTCTCAACCCTTCTAAGTGCAACCATGATGTTCATTTTTCACTAGGAGGCATTGTTTAAGAGATTATGTGCAAGACCCTCACAGAAGCAAGAGAGAAATGGATTAGATTTGCAAGCTTGCTCTGATACCATATTTGAGAAAGCCGAGATCAAAGAGAGAATGAAACAACTTCCACAAGTGAGTAAAATATGCATAATAGTATGCCTATGCCTTGCATATATAGGCAAGAATGAGGAGGTAGGAAGGTAGGACTAAACTACTGACTACCCCTCTATATGTGGGACACCTGTGAGCTCACTTTCCAAGTGGGTGAGCAAGTGTCAACAGGTGTCTCAAGTCATGAGGACACATGTCTTAGTAGATAAAGACTCTATTTACACTAACACTTATAACTACCATGTCCACAATATAGATACAAATGCATCTATTTGGTACATCATTTTACTATAATGGAAGAACAAGTTCACTGCAATGAATACCCAACAATGTTATTTCGAAACATTGTGAAGTGACTTGATACAAAATACAATTCATTCTTTATACACGTCAATTGCTATACATTAGGAAATTTAACGATAAGAAGACCTTGGATCATTTGTACGATTTGCTACAATCAACATTTGAGATAAGTAACTTTGCACTAGATTGAAATTCTATAGTATTAAAAATATGCTCGAAAAATAAAATAATACATATCTTGCAAATTCATGGAACCATAAAATTAACTAATCCATTTTCCAATCCACTTCATGGTTTTTCTCCAAAATGTAACTACAAATTTGATACATATGGAGCACTTCAAGACAAGATTGCTTATTGTATTAAATGAAATCTACAAGTTGCATATATTTACTGTCACTACCTCACAACAATTTTGACATCTGATAATAAGCAAACAATGCATTCTTCCTTGGAAAAATCTATTATTCAACTTTTGCTTCCTTAGTTACAAAACATTACCCATGAAAAATCAACAATTGTTTTCATCCTACAAGACTTCTATGCAGAAAAACCTAATTCACTTTGAATGAAAACAACCTTATAAATAATGATCAACATATTCCATGATTAGGTACAATTATACTTGACTATCAATTAACTTAAAAGTTTTATAAAAAGAAAATGAATTGTAAAGAACAATATAACATTCCTTTCAAATAGCTTTTTCCTATTATATAATTAAAAAATGTATTATTGCTTTTTGAACCTCTAAATTTCAATTGAATAAGAGCAAGAAGAAATGTCACAAATTGTCTTCCTAAAAGATAATCAATTTTTTTTTTCTACATTACATTATCTTTTCAAATCTTATTACAAATAATCAAATTTATTGTTTCTATATTACATTATCTTTTCAAATCTTATTATAAATAACATCTTTCATAACAAATTATTCTCTATTTAAAGATGATTACTTGTTAAAGCTAGTTATATATTAAACAAAAATAATGTCCTCATAGTCACTTCATACAATTTTTGTAGGAAGCAATGAGTTGCAACATTGAATACAAAAACAAAGTTGCATTTGAAAAGATCTTTGTTCTTTTCAAAAGCGTCTAGCTTCTCATCTTGAACAAGCACAATCAATGTGACATCTTTAACAAACACAATGAATGTGGAATATTTGTAAATATTCTAGATTTCTCATCTCAAAATATTGACTATAAATTTCAATTATATAATTGCTTATTAATAATTGTAATGTATTGACCAAAATGATTTATAAATAAATGTTTTATATGTATTATAAAGTTATATGCATTTATACTTAGATATAATAATTACAAAATGTTATACTTAAATTTTTTCTAATTTCACACACCCTTTCTTTGCAAAACAATCTACAACATAAATTTTATTTATATTTAAATATAATCATTACACATTATTATACTTGAATTTTAATTCTAATTTCACCTTTTATTATATAAAAATATCATTATTATTTTCAACCTTTATTAAGGTTGAACAACATGTTACAGATTTTAATGGCAGGAACAAAATGCAATGCGTCTCTTATTTTTTTTTATTAGACAATTGTTGTTTATAAATAAATTATTGCGATAAAACTTTATTTTGCACAACCATTCTAAAGTGACCTAGAAAACGTCAATCAAAATTTGAAAGATCCTGAGATTACGAGAAACTTCGAGAATCCACCTCACAAGAACCCAAAAAAAAATCAACAGCACGAATCTCACGAAATATTTGTGACGTTTTTTTGCAGAAGAGGGCAAGCGTTGAATTTCTGTAAATCCAAGTCTATTCATACACAATATCAACTTCATACCGAGGCTTAAGCTTCTCCCATGGCAGCTGCACTTGCTGGTGCATCGCTGTCACTACCCAAATCAACTCTGGCAGTTAGCTTTTCTTCTCAGAAACTTACCAGTTCAATTAGACCACGGTATTCTTTACTGAAAGTGCGGCATTCCTTTGACAGAAGCAGGGCTGAGCGTGCCTCTAATCTCTCACCAACACGTCGACGACATTTACCGCGCGGGGTACCCAGCGAAGTTGCAGAAACCGAGTCCAATTTTGCATCGCAGGTACGTTGGCTTTCATTTGTACCAGCAGTTAATCTCTATTGTTCCTTTTTGGCTTGCATTAGTGAGCTAAATTGTATAATAAATAGAAACTGGGAGAGGAACTAAAGCTAAAGTTAAATAAATGTTACACATTGGTTAAAGTAGTTTGGTTTCAAATGTGCAACTGATAGTTCTCGATTTTTCTGCCCACAGCTGAGTGGGCCTCGTGGTGAAGATATTATACTTGAGTGGAGAGGTACCGCTTTAAATCCAGAGAGAATAGGGTACACGCACCCATGGTTTAAGTACAGGAAAGACCTTTCTTGCAAATCGAGAGAGAATAGGGTTCCTGTACCCATGGTCTAAGGCTATCTCCTGTGGAAAGGGTTAACTAAATTTTTTCAATGGGTGCTGCTGAGGGAACCTAGGAGTATTTTTAAACAAGTGGTGCCATCCATTTTCAAATTCCTATGTGCCAAGAAATTTAAGTGAAAGCGAGGATTCTAATGAGAAATTATGGTAATTATATGCAAATATTAATATAAATAAGAATTTAAAAAAATGCCATGCAAGTTGTCACATAGATATAAAAAAGTTCTTAAGCTGGTGAAGGAAAGTTTCAGTTCCCCTTTCCAATATCAGCTTTAAGTTTTCAGTTATGTAGGTGGGGCTCTTAGATTCATTTTAACTGTGTAGCTGCGTTGTTTCAATTCCATCGGATTGTCTTCAGAAGTAAAAATAGGAGCCCAAACCCCTTCCATGGGACTTCATTAAGTTCGAATAATCAGAAAAAAGGATAATTAAAAAAAATAGTTGATGAGACTTTCAAAACTGTCATTTAAAAAAAATAAAAAAATGTATTCTTTAAAATAATTCACATAAAACAAAGTGCAACTTAATGAGCAAATTATGGACGAAGTTTTTGCATTCGTAACTTTCTCTCTCTCCTTTACATGCTTCAAAAATCAGTCTTCCACATAATATAACTACCTAAATGAAAAGTTGAATCTTGGATTTTTGACACGGCTCTATTTGAGCACAACCAGGCTGCCACTTAGGGTGCCCAAGGGCCTCGTTGATGTTCAAAGAACCTTTCCTTTAAATCTAGAGAGAAGAGAGTATTTGTGATCATAGTCTAAGTACACTTAGGTAGGCAGGGCACCAGGCATTGTTGATATTCGAAGGGCCTTTCCTTTTTACTGGGATTAAATCTTAAATACAAGGTCTCTTAACCACACCTCGGCGAAGCAGATGAAAGTCAGGAATGCTACAGTTAACTGTGCCCTACCTTGCTGCTATTGATGGTAGTGTGACGCCCACCTGTTGGTAGTGTAAGAGTAGAAGTAACATATGAAAAAAAGAACCTCAAAAGTTTTAGTATGCAACCATTGAATTCACTTGAAAGGAAGCAGTGAACTTTGGAGGATGATGACGATATGACTTTTGACCTTCTTTAGAGTTTAGATCATACTGTTCTGTAGGACTTCTACCATCCATTTTTACAAACGAAAAGATAAAATACTTGATCACATGGAAAGAATAATGCAACTATGTAGGTTGCTGTAGATCTCTTCTTTGAGTATAAAGGATTGATTGAGGTAGAGCTTGGTGCTTGCAATGAAAAAGCTCAAAATGGGCTCAAAATCTGAAATAATTTCAAAATAAACTTTGGAATGATAGAGACTACTGCCCATGTCAAAACGTTTGGGCATGCTTGCATTTAAGTCTTGCAGCCATGACTCAACCAGTAACCCATTATTTAGTAACATAGTTGCCGGGAGACGTGTCTCCCCCCCTCAGAGACGCGTCTCGGAGACGGAGACGTGTCTCGGAGACCTCTCCAGGAGGCTGGAGACTTCTACTGAAGTTTCCCGAGTACTCTACCGTCTCCTGCTGCAAAAAATGACGTCTCCCACTAAAATACCTAAAAAAACTTTAAAGTTTAAACATTTGAAACTTTAAAAATTAAAGCATAATGTATTTGATGTGTCTAAGAGTGATCGAATTATTGTTTTGAAAGTTCAATGTCATCATATTTTCAGATTTTCTATAAATTACTAAATTTATTTTCAGATTTCTATAAATTATTTATTTTTTATTTATATTAAAAAAAATGGCGTCTCCAAGTACCCCCGTCTCCTATTTTCAAAAAAAAGGCGTACCGGTACTAGTACCAGTCTCGCAGCAACTATGTTTAGTAATGACCATAGAAATTCAAGTGTTCTCTTTTGCATGTGCATTTCATATATGTTTTGATGAGGTCAATTCTGTCATCTTTAGATTTAGAGACAGGGATAGCTCAGTGCTTGCACCAAAAAAGCTCAAAATAGCTATGCTCCACGGAGTTTCAGGGACAGGGACGGCAAGGGATGGCGGGACGTGTTTCTGGTACGGGGGTACTTTTGGGCCGTTTTTTAGGGGACGGTAGGGGATGACTGCTAAAAAAAAAAGGAAATTTTTAAAAATATAGAGAAATTTCAAATATTCATATCATCACATTGATAAAGCATTCATCATAGACATTGTAGAAGATTAATACATAACATTAGACTTGAATTGAGATTTCACATGAGAATTGACAAACAAATTAAAGAAATTCAAAAGCTTTCATTGTGAATGTACATACATATTATATAAGAATTATAAAAAAATGCCCAAAGGTTCCAAGATTCAACTATAAAATGACAAAAAAATAGAAAATATATGACTCCAAGTTAAATGAGCTTTTTGCATAGGTTTTGAGGACTTCAAAAGGACATTCAAATGGGTTTGAAGTTGTTGGCCTTGCTACACTCCCATTGCTTGAAGAAACCCCAGTGGCTGCCATACTTCTACGAGTTCTACTTCTAGGTCTACTTCTTTCATGCATTTGAACCTCAACCTCCTCACTATCATTACTAGTAATTTCATTGCTGCTCATGATTTTTTTTGGTTAAGAATTGAAAGAGAGCTGCAAGTTCAAATAAAGGAAAAAATAAACTCACAATGCCTTTCCTATGTGGTAGAAAAACTTGAAAAAATGGAAAACAAATTGAAAAATCAAAAAACAAATGTAAAATGAAGAACTTACCTCTAATGAAGTAGATTTGATGCCCTAGTCTTCCCTTTCAACTGCTGTTCTCTCCTCTTTCACTTGCTGCTCTTCACCTCAAGTTTGTAAATGTCAAAATGAGAATTTCTTTTTCTTTTATTTGTTTTGATAAGTCAAGTAGGTTTGGGTTTTGTTTAAAGGTGTGAGGGGAGGGGTCCTTGTGGGCCCATCCATCCCTTTTTTTTTAAATTTAAAAATGTGTTTTTTTACGAAAAAATAAAGTAAGATGTTGCTTGGCCATAGGGGATGGCTAGCAGTCCCCTAAGTCCCCTGCAAGTTTCTGAACCGTTTCATAAACGTTTCGTTTTTTTGATTGCAAAAGGGGATGGATAGGGGATGTTTCCTAGTCGTCCCTGTATTGTCCTTGATACGGGAACGAGGGTAAAAACCCAGGGGATGCATCCCCGTGGATGATAGCAAAATAGCCTTAAACTCTGAAGCAGCTTCAAAATAAATGTCGGAATGATAGAGACTACTCCAACATTCCTAAAACAAAGCCTTGCACCAATTCTATAGGGGATTTTCTGCTATAGCTATGTCTTGGGTTCCAAAAGCTATCCCCCCTTTACATCATCTACCACATGCCCACAAGCACCTAGTGCACAAGAGAAGGAAGTGGATCAGGAGACAATTTGTTACATCACATTCAACAAGTGCACCAACAGGTTCAATAGATTCAAATGCATCATTGTCAAAATTACAAAGAGTTGTGGCACACATCACACATCTTATTAGCTATAACATTAAGCTTTGGTTAGATCTTATAGAAATACCTCTTCAAATGTGCACATTGGGGGATCAAATCTCTACACTATGGTTCTTACCCATATTGCATGCAGTTGGGGCAACGCTATTGCCCTTGATCTGTTGTATTTTGGTTTGCACCTATACACCTTTGCTTGAGTTTGCAGCAACTCAATGCCCTTCATGCCTGGATATTGAACCTCTGCAAAGTTGCAAACAGTGCCAAAGTATCAAATCATCGAGATTGCTAATATACATGCCTGCCATGACACATTAGTAATTCAATGTTGTCTAGGCTAAGCATTATACTGATTAGACCAAGTGGAATAACCTTCAACAACTTCAAACTCAACTTATACAACTAATTGAAGATGTGATGGGGTCCATTGCTTTTAAAGAAAGGAAAAATGATCAAATCATCACCCATTGCTTTTTGCAATAGCCTTGGTTATTCATATTGTTGTGTACAAACTAGCATTTATGTCCAAAACCTAGTGCCATTTACCATTTAGGTTGGCACCCTCGGAATGCATTGCTCAAGGATTCTCTCTAGATCAACACTTTCCCGACTAGCTCTTATTGGGTTTGCCCTTTGTCAACAGGGCTTCTCCACACAACATATGCTTAGTCCAAATTTCGCACTAGTTGGTGTCTTCTTTGTTAGTTTTGTCGTAGAGATAAGTTAGCACTAGGCATGTGACACATCAGAAAGAAGATGAACCTTTTTTTTGGCAAAAAAATAATTTTATTCAAGAACTTTTAAATACATACAACCACAAGGATTTCTAGATGGCTATTGCCAAAATAACATACAACATAAGGAGAACCCACCAAGGGATCCTACAAAACCACCAAATAGTATTCATGGAGAGACCCAAACTCCATTTGCTTCTTAAACCCACGAGGATGAAGTTACCTTCCTTGATCATCATGAATAAGCATAAGGAGCTGCTAAGATTTACTGTGATCTAAATCTCCCTAATCAACTACATTCTAGTTGTGAGTCACTTTAGAGGCCCATTTAGCTAAACAATCCGCCACCCTATTCCATTCTCTTAGAACATGGCCCATACATGAGAAAAGCAAATGAATCGAGCCTTTACTATCTTTGCCAATTCCACTAATACTTGTAGCACTTGGATTGCCCCTAGAAGAGCCTTTAGTATTAATTTTAAAGACACCACTTGGTGGCGGGAGCTATTTTCTAGATCTATTCACTCTCTTGGAAACTTGGATCCTATTTCTAGGTCCAACCTGTGAGAGAGGAGATAAAGATAGCTCCAAGAGTTTGACAAGATGCAAGTCATACGAAGTGAGAATCATCCATATTGAATTTGGTCTCAAATGTCTCTTTTATCATCCTTTTGATTTTAAGTCATACATGCAAGACTTTGCTCCTACACTCTTGAAAGATTCTCTGATTATGCTCCAACATCTGCCAAAAAATAAATGGACCAATGCCCCAAGTAGCTAGAAGAAAAGAAGCTGAGGCAAGAGGGCACCCCAAGCTATTCCAAAGTTCAGACAAGGAGGTAGTGTGAATTGTAGGTCTCTTCCAAAGTCTCCACCATAGATTCTAAATTTCCTTATAAAAGGGGCATTGAAAGAAAAGATGACTTAAGTATTCCTCATTATTGCCACGAAAAAAACAGATAGAAGGTCCCTAGAATCCTCACTTTCTTATGTTATCCTAGGTGAGACATTTTTTTTGACTCAAGAGCCATAGAAAGAAGTTACATTTGGGCCTTCTAAATCTATTCCAAATTCTTTTCCACCAAGGAAACTCTGCATTCCCTCTTCTTTGCATATCTAGAGTTTGATACGTGAGAGCCACTGTGTAGACTACTTTTGAGTCATGACCCCAAGCAAGGACATTCGAGTCCTCCAAATAATTACAAGGTCTCTCAACCAAAATTGAAGCTAAAGTATCATGATCCTCCAAAGAACCCCCACCTAGTCAACTCCTAGGCTCTTGCCACCTATGGACTATGGATTTTCATAGAGGAACATGCTATTTAAAGTCAGTTACCTTGGACCACCTTGCTTCCAGAAAAATGTCAAATAGAGTCCAAAGTTGGTGAAAGGATGAGATGATAGGAGGATGGTTAGCTCATGAGTCATCTCAAATCAAGACATTATTGCCCATGTTTACTATTCAGAAGAGACCCTTCTTAATAAGCAAGGCACCCTTTTTGATAGTGTTCCAAATCATGGATCCTTTCCTGGACAAATACATTCATGGAATATCTTCCTCAAAAACCTCTCTTGGAAACTTGGATTTAAGAATTTTTGCTCAAGGTTGGCTAGGATATTTGCACCGCCTCAAATATAATTTGGTAGCTAAAGCTTGGCAGTTGAGCTCACATTGTCGAAGACCAAGGCCACCAACCTTTTTAGGACTTCAAACTACATCCCAGTTCACAAGACTCCTTTTTTGACTTTCCAAGTTTCTTGCTAGTAAGAATTTCTTGGAAAGAGCATCAAACTCCTTGAGAAAACTATTAGGAGTTGTTAAATTTAAGAATCTATATATAGGCAAGGCTTGCAAAATTGACTTTAAAAGAATCAATCAACTAGCAAAGGATAGCCATTCGAAAGTCGAATGGCTACCTCTCGACTGAAATTTTTCTAGAATCTTCTTCCAATGGTCTCTTCTAAGACTTCTAGTTGAAAGAGGAATCCCTAGGTACTCCACTGAAAAATTTCTAATTTGAAAATGAAAAATATTTGTTATTCTGTGTTGAATATGTTTTGGCATGTTGAAGAAGAAGATACTAGATTTGTCCTCATTGATTTGTTGGCCAAAAGTAGATAAGTAAATGTTTAAAAGTTTTTTGAAATTAATTGCCTCTTCTATTTTTGCTATCCCCATCAAAGCAAAGTCATCCACAATTGAAGATGAGATTGAGAAATATAATTCTTTTCCCAAGATCATCTTTGAATGAACCCTTCGATTTCAAATTCTTTATCAGCCTGGCCAAACCTTCTGCCATTAAAATGAATAAATAAGGTGATAATGGATCTACTTGCCTAAGGCCTTTGGATGTTGGAAAGTGGGATGAAGGGATACCATTGATTATCATAGCAAAGGATGATGATGACACACAACTCATAACCCATTCAACCAAATCTTAAAAGAAAACCAAAAGCCTATAAGATGTTCCAAAGAAAAGACCAGCATACCCTATCATAGGCTTTAGACATGTCTAGTTTAATGAACATAGCATTTTCCTTTGAAGCTTCTGCCACAACAGTGCCATCCAGAATTTGATGGCCCTTCACAAGATCTCCTTGTTCAAGGGAGATAAATGTGATCAAACACTTTTTCAAGCGCTCTACAATGATCTTGGTAATTTATTGTAAGTAACATTGCACATAGCGATAGGGCGAAATAAGTCCAATGAACATGTACCTTCTTTTTTGGAAATCAAAGCAAGAAAGGTAGAGTTAATAGCTTTAAGCATCTTCTTATTAGTTTGAGATTCTTGGACCACTTCTAACAGGTAAACCTTAAGCTTTCCCAAAATTCTTGAATTTTTTTTTTTGGAAAGCCATTAAGCCCAGGAGACTTACCTTTCTTCATCTAGAAGACAATCGACTTAAGCTCCTCCATTGAGATGGGTTTTAAAAGAAACCTATTCATATCATCTGAAACCAAGGGGAGAATACATTCAAGAATAAGTCTCTCATTATCCACATCCTGAAGCCCTTGCTCATTGAATAGAGAGGAAAAGTGCCTAAAAACTTCATTAGAAATATCATGAAACGAAAAATATTCCCCCTTGAGTAGAGGTTAGTGTGGCAATAACATTGCCATTTTTGCACTCCTGTATCAATTTATGAAAAAAAGAAGTGTTTCCATCACCTCCCTTCAACCAGTCAATCTGGGATTTTTGTTTCCAAAAAATCTCCTCCCAAAGTTCTCACTCTGCCAACTCCTTAGGACAGTGAATTCATCTCATAGAAGTTCCTCTGTCATACCCTCATCCCTAATTTGAAAGGTGACTTTTCTAGTTTATCTTGAAGGTAATTTTTAATTTGAAAAATATTTCCAAAAGTGAACTTGTTCCACTTCTTGAGCTTATACGTAATGGATTGAAGATGCTTGAAGAAGGAGTACATGGTTGTGCCAAAACGGGGCTTCCCTTCCATCCACCATCCCTCCATAAGCTTATGCACATTAGAGTTTCATAATCACATTAATTGGAATTTGAAAGGGGGATTATTTGGAATCAATAACACTGTGGAGTACAATATAATGGACCAATGATCAAACCCTTTCCATCCTAGAATCTCATAGAATGAACTACAATTGTTGTTGAGCCAAAAATCAGAAAAAAGGAATCTATCTAGCCTTTCTAAAATAGTCTGTTCCACACCTTCAATTATTCCAAGTGAAAATTCCATTTCTTGGCCTTACATCTACTAGATTAAGAAAGGATATGTTATCCCTCGATAAGGCAAAAGCAAGGCCAAGGCGCTCCACACCCCCTCTTTTCTCATCTAGGCTAGTAATAGCATTAAAGTAATTGCTAAAATCCAAGGAAAAGAAGGTGCAAGAGAGCAGACAAATCTAATATGAGACCATAACAAAACCTTACTTGGAAAACCATTGGGAGCATAGGCATTAGCAAACAAAATACAAACACCAGATTCAAAACATGAAGCCAATATAGAAATAGAGTTCCTACTCCCAACCCACCAAGATGGAATTATTCTACGAGGATCCAAAAAACAAGCCAAACCTTTTGAAGTACCTTGAGCTCCAATACAAAGACATTGTCCTCTCTAGATTTTGGAAGAGATATGAACCATATCTTCAGTTGATAACTTTGTTTCTTGTATGAAAGCAATATCTGGCCTATGTTCCTAAATTAGATCTCAAGTAGCCTTTTTGTCAAGGGATGCTACTCAAACCCTCTGCATTCCAAGAAAACACCTTCATTTTACAAGATTAGAAAAATGAGTATCTAATTTCTTGATGACATGAGATTCCGCCAATGATTCCTATTGATGTTGTAGCTTCGGGCTACATACTTCCGCCTTAATTATTGGACAATAAATTCATATAGCCTAGCGGCTATTCATTTATTTATTAAAGTGAAGAGGCGCTTCACTTGGTAACTTAATATAATATTTAATTATTGTGAATAATTAAATGGGGCCGACTTAAAGAAATAATATTTATTATTTCTTATTTGTCAATCCTTTATGAGGCCGACCTACTTGAAGAGTCACATCATTTTTTATTTATACGAGGTGGAGTTTGCTCATTTGATTATCAAGTTCATTCATTCATTCACACTCCTTGAAGAAGTTCGCACTTGAGCAGTGTTGGTGTGTGTTTTGAGTACGCCACCGAACACAGAATAAAAATGCCCAAAGGACACTCTTATCCTCTCTTGAAAAGTGCTTGCAAAAATCCAGTAGGCAATACAATAACTCCAAGGTTTCTTTGGTCAGGTCTTGACATGTGGATAAGGCCAGTGGGCGTTGTGATTGCTGGTAATCACAAGGGGACTTACATGAAATTCTCTTTTTGCGGGTTGAAAACTTAGACGGTTTTATCCTTGAAGGCTCTTTCGGTGGGTATCTTCAGATTTTCCAAAAAAAAAAAAAAGGATAAGGGTTTAGAGATCTAAACTACGCCTAAGAATTCCAGAGACAGCAGTGAGTAGACAAAATGGGTAACCACACTTCGTTTCGCCTCCTTCGGACAACTACGCGAAGCGGGTGCAATCTTCAACGGAGGTGATAATGGTTTTCATGTTCGAATTGATAATCAAGACAAACAGAAGTTAAGCATCCACGATTTAATGGCTCAGACTAACTTTACACGTCAAATGCAAATCATCCACTCGACAAAAGTATGAGCAAAATTTTATCCGCACTGCGATCAAATCTATCATTCATCTAACCAACATGTAATGAAATGCTATTCTAATTCTACTCTAAGTGTTGAAGGAGAAATATTAAACCTTGCATACTACTTGAAAATAAAAGTTGTTCTTAGCAAATCATGCACAAGAGCTTTTATAAACGGAAATAGTTTCGTCGCAACAATCTTTTATTACTCACTTCACACATTACAAATGAGGGCCAATGAGTTTATATAGAGTTTCATAAATGGAATAAATGGCTCAGATTAAAAATGAGCCGACGGTCAAGATTTAACAAACGAAACCCTAATTAGGGTTTCCCAAAATAACTTCAGTTAACTGGCAATGAACAGCAATGAGTTGGCAATAGGAGCTATTTTCAAGGGACTGTATCCCGATCCTCTCGAGCTGCCGTGTATTCGCCGAATCTGGACACGATCGAGGCAACCTCGTCCATGGTAACCTGCGGAAGCATGCCGATTCTGAATTCAAGCCCATCCATGCTCTCGGCGCATCTGGCGAAGGTCTCCTCCCACTCTGGTTCCATCTTCTCAAAGGATTCTCTGATGCTCAAGAAGTTCGCCAATTTGGCCCAGTCCTGCCTCAAGATGGGCCCAGTGATGTAGAATATATTTTCCTGGACACTTTTCTTCAAAACTTCCAACTGCAGGTCATTCTCTCGCAGCGCCTCTTTATCCAGGACATCGGCAATTATGTTGAGGATTTTGGCCTGAACTTCCTTGACTTGTTCCTCTAGTCTGATGCCGTCAATCTTAACCCTCTCCAAGACTTCACCTCGTGCCGTCAAGGTCCAATACCAAGTGTGGAAGTCATAGGCTGCTCTCGCTGCGATGACGCCTCCCTCTATCAATTCTTGCTTAGGAACTCCTTTCAGAATCCTAAGGCAAGGGATTATTCTGTCCTGCACGTCTGGAAGGCTGTCCCATACTTCTGTCAAAGAAGCGAACCTAGAAAGCAAGGCAGTGGCCTGGCCATAAACCAAAGTTAGCCGCTCCACAAATGTCTCAGCTTCAGTCCCCTTTACGGCTATCCATTCTTTGGCCTCCTGAACCGTGAGCCTGTTTTCTTCCATTTCTTTAATGGCCTCCTGTGAAGAGTTCGGAAGTAGAGGAGCTGCCGTAGTGTCCTGATCAAGTGGCTTGATCAAGTGCTGAATATATTCCCTTAAGCGCTCAATCTCTAATTGGCACTCCTTCCTTCTGGCTACCTCCTTCGCCAACCTTGATTTGATGGCGGACACAGAATTGTCCAAATCTTCCATTTCTTGGCCCTTAGTGGTTGGACCCAAGTCAATGGTTGTGATGGCGTAATCCTGTGGAGCCATATCCTCCTGTGGCTTGTCCACTGTAGGCACGGCGATTTGCACTGTCCTGTTGCCGGCCTCGTCTCTCTGTATGCTGGAGAATTTCTTTGCCGACTTTTTGGGCACGGTTTGAGACAGTCTGGCCAAAAAGTCTGCCGTATCATCCTCTTCTGGTTCATCTGCCGGCACTTGTACCTTTAGCCTCTCCTTCAGCCAATCCGGTATCGTAAGCTGCTCAACACCGTCTTCTTCCGGCACGCCTTCTCTATCAGGAACGTCTACAATTCCCCTAAGGGCTGAAATCATCCCTTCCTGAAAATCCTCATCTTGGGTGCCCACATTGTCGTCATCCGACTCCAATATTTCGGTGCCCGTGGGAGAAGGTGGCGCATCCTCATCTGGCTGAAGCTCCGCGTTGTTTTCAGGAATCGGAGAAGGATCCCTCATATCTGCCAGTGAAGCATCGGCGGTAGCCAGTATCTCCTCAATATTTCTGGAGGCGGCCGATTGAGAAGGTTTCATCTTTACCTGTTTCTGGACCGGCTCTTTGCCTGCAGCTATTTCTTTTCTTTTCCTAGATGTGGTGGCCTCTATCACTGGGAGGTCCTGTGATGCTCCCGCATTGGAAGAATAAGACTCTGCCTCGCTTAGCATATCATAGGTCAGGGTTATCTTCTGGCGCCTTAATTCTTGAACTCGTTGATCAACCCACCACTGAGTAAACTTGATGACAGGCCTCATCAAGACGTTCAAGTCAGCATGCTCTGCTTCTGACCACTGGACAGCGGGCAAAGCTGAATTCTCATCGAAGCGCGGTTGCGTCTGATTCTCGTCCTCTTCCAACTGATCTGGCACGTGACAAAATTCTGTTGCCCTGATCAAGCTGAGAGGTAATCTGGACCACATCCTCCGTCTGACCTCAAATTCATCCGCAGCATTTGCCCAATAGTCCTCCAGTTCGACCCTATGCTTGTACCTCCTTCCATCCACCATTTTGATGTGGTGATGGGGGTCGTAGTGATTTCTGGCCGGATATGGAGAGAAAGGGTAATGCTGTATCTCGATTCTGGCACTGTCAGCTGCCTGTGATGACGGACACGACTCCAGCATGTTCCCTATAAAGAAGGGAAAAGTAACTGCCGCCTTTTGCTTTGCTCTTTGAAGACCCTGAAAATCTTCTAACTGCCTCAACACTTCGAGCAGGACCATCTTATTCGTGGGGAAGATGGGCAGACGGTACGGGCTTCCAGTGAATCCTTGAATTCTGATATACGTAAATCTTGGATACTGGATAAACCAAGACCCGTATTTACCGATTAGGCTTTTGGCTTCATGTGTCAGCCGCTGATGCGTCCCTCCCTGGAGTATCCTGGTGATGTACATCAGGAACGCGTCGTGGGCTCGTCTAAAATGCGCCTTCTCCCTCAGCTGGAGTTGTGGGTAACAGTCATAAGGTTTTAGCTCGTTCTCCTTACTGCCAACCGTGCCTTTGCAGATCAAGCCTGCATATCTGTAAGTTCTGGCCAACATATAGACGACGTAAGAACCCATATGAAACGTTTTGGTCTTCTCTAGATTGATAAGCTGGTGGTGAAGATTATTGCTTATCATCCTAGCCCAGTTGAACATTTTGACACCTTCTGTGAGGTCCTCAATGAAGTAATACATCCACGGCTCAAAGGGTGCTCCCGAGGGACTACCTGCCACTCTGTTCAGCAAGATAATAATATCTCCATAGTCCTCCTTGAAGTCCGTGCGCATCAACTTCTTGGGCATCTTCTTAAAGGACGGTCTAGGCTTGTCCAGCCAAAATTTGTTAAGGTTGGCGGCACAAAGATCAGGATTTTTGTCATATAGCTTCTGAGCATCTTCCTTGGTCTTGTAGACAGTTTTAGGATATGCCGGAATGCCGAAGGCTTCCTGAATGGCCACCTCTGTCAGATGTGCCAACACTCTCCCATCAGGCGCCACAATCCGCCTTGACTCAGCATCATAGTGAAGTGCACACTCCACCATCAGTTCAGCACAGCAAAGTGCAGGCTGGAATCCGGCAGCTTGAAATATGCCATTTCTCACTATCCTTCTAGCTGCAGGCGTTGGTAAGGGTCCGTTGTGTCCATATATCCTCTTTTTAAATTCCACGAGATCGATGTGGCCAAGATCAGTGTCTGAGACATTTTTCCACTTAGACTTTATTCTGGTCTCTGGCTGCGATCCTTTACTTGCAAACTTCATCTGTGCCTGCCTGGATATTTCGCTTTGATCGATCGGCAGCCTGCAAGCACAAGATACTTAACATTAATACAATATCATTTAAGAATTAATGAGTTTCGGGGTATAGCCTAGACAAAATCGCACTTTCAGCCTTATTAAATTAAAATTTCTGTCAAAAAGCAAGCTGAAAGTAATTAAATTCGCCTATCATGAATGAAATTTGTGCCGGAAACGAAGTAGAAGATAGAAACACAGCGCAAATGCGTTGTCGATTAACTTCCAAACCTCAAAGATCACGTTGTGGCTGCAAATGAATTTAAAAATTCAAAGAAATCTGCCAGAAGAAGTGCGCCACTATGCTGGAAGTACGATTTCAGCCAAGAAATAAATTACTTCTCTCAAAAATCACGTCTTTCAATAAGAGAATGCTATCTCGATTCTCACAATGATGTTATTCTCACAAACTTCTCCTTCGAGAATGTTTTCCTGAAGATTCGAGAGAGATAGTTGCTTCTCAGCCGGAATTTGTGAAGAAATGAGTTGCTGAAACTCATTTTATGGCTGAGAAGTGCGATTTTCCTCAAGGCATTGCTTTCTTTCTTTTGATTTTCTTCCAATTTTTAGAAACGTTTTCTCCTCGGATTAGCAAACTTCTAATTTCACTTTCAGTTATCGAGGCAAGTTTCTAACTTTCGTCTTTGTGCCATCTCTGCTGAGATTTTCGAATTTTCTCAAGGAAAATTGACTAAGTGTTGGAAAATATATTAAATTAATTGTCCAAAATTATTTTTCCAACGCGTTTTAAATCCTCCGAACGTGGCAAAGTTTAAACTTATCTAAGGCAGACTAGTTTAATCTTCCAAATAATCTCCGGATTTTGAATTTTTAATTAAAATTTCCTAAGTGTCAGGGAAATAATTAAAAATATTAAAATATTAAATTCCAACCCGTTTAATCTTGATACATGGCTAATTTCGTTCGTCAGAGGCAAAATATCTCTTTTTTAAATTGTCTGCCTAGCCAAAATGTGCTCAATAGCTCATCTGCCAAATTTTAATTCTCTAGGCGGAGTTCTGACCTCTCTGGACATTTTTATTTTAGCCGAATGATTCATCTTCTGGGTTGGGCGAACCTGGAGACCTCTGCCACTTTGCCATTTTTTTACTAGCGCTTTAGGAATTTTCCAAGCTGAGAGGGGCGGACTTCATGTTTGCTCTGCCAAGCACTCTTCATTTTGTGCCAAAAAATTTCACTCCGTTGTGCTGGGGCGTGATTTTTATGCCGGCCAAAACCTCTTCTTCTTCTAGACATTTCTCCGTTTTTCATGCCTTAGGATAATTTTCTCTTCAAGAATTGGGCGAATGTCTTATAATTCCTTGCCTATGGCGTATTTTATCATCCATTGGTCTTAGATTTTCCTTGCCATGGCGAATTTTATTTGTGCCTTGTCCAACGGAAAATTTCACTTGTTTCCATCATTTAATTCAATTTTCAATGAATTATCTTGCAATTTTACCCCTTTCCAAACACCTTGGAGCGCACCCCTTCATGTTTTACCCTTCTCCACACTTCTTGGGGGCGGACTTTGTGTTTTTCATGCCATTTCCTCTAAGGCTGGGCGGACTTCATGAATTTTATGCCATTTTCCTCTAAGGCTGGGCGGACTTCATGAATTTTATGCCAATTTTAGGGGCGGACTTCATGAGTTTTATGCCGTTTTCCTTAAGGGCGGACTTTGAGTTCCTTGTGCCAAGGGCGGACTTTGCAACCTTCATGCTTATGGCGGACTTGGCAAACTTCATGCTTATGGCGGACTTCAGCTTCTTTGTGCCATGCGCCTCTCCCTATCATCTTGGGCGGACTTTGGCTTCCTCATGCCATGGCGGACTTGATGAATTCCTCGCCAGTGCCTACCTTTGGCATGCCAAAGGTAGGGCGGACCTTGACTTTTCCATGCCATTCCTCTCTTGATGGCGCCATTCTCAGACTTAGACATTTTTCAAAAATTCCTTGCCAATTTTCAAACTTTTTACATTTTGCCTTGATTTTCTTGTTTTCCGAAGACACATTGATTTTCTGCTCTGTGGGATCCAAAAATAGAAACTTTTTCCCAAAATAGAAACTTTCCAAAAATAGAAAAAGCAAAAAGCATCCCTAAAAAATAGGGACTCCAGAATGGCCTAAAAATGCCAAAAATCAAAAAAGCAAAAAGCAAAAAAGCAGATTCCCTAAAAAATAGGAAGTGTCAGAAACGACCGAAAGCAATGGCGATCTTCGTCCACCGGGTCTTCTAAGCACTTCTATGACGTTAAGGCCCAAAAACGAGTTCAAAATCTCAACTTAGCCAGACTGACTTTCAAAATTTTATCCAAATTCAAGACTCTCAAAGACGTTGCGCAGAGGGCGGAACCAAACTTGGGGGTCCCCATTTGCGATGGGGCGATGTGTGAAATAGGTCACAACAAGCAGCAGATCATTATTTTGAGCAGCAGATCATCATCTTGAGCAACAGATCTTCACATTTTTGCAGCGAATATATTAATATATTCATTTTGTATGTTCGCATCTAGGAGAGGTGCTATTATTCATTGTATCAAATTCGGCCTTGTGTTGGGCCTGAGTTGTAAGCAGATTTCTGTTCTTATTCCAGAATATATAAGCGATATATTTGTTGGGTTTTTTCCCCTCGAGTTTGGAGGGTTTTCCCAGGGTATCTTGTGGTGTTCATTGTCTTATGTGTTGCATTTTCTGATTGCTCTTATTTCTGACCCTAAAACTAACAATTCCCCTATCAAATTCACTTTTTCTTGGTCTCTTTTCCTTCCTACCTTTAACACCTTATCGATAGCTCCCTCCTTGGTATTTTTTTGTTAGAGGTTCCATCATGGGGATAGATTCAATTCCTTTTGCATGTGTCTCTAGATCTTCTTGAATCTTGTCATTTCCTCCAATTGGGTAGAAACTAGAATTTCCCCTTCTTTAAATGACACTTGCATTTCTAAAGAAGGCTTTGAAGAAGGATTAATACTTGGGTCTTGGATATGCATGTCTTGACTAGCCTTATTGTTATCTTGCTCCATTGAGTCCAATTCCTCAAATGTTTCCAACACATCAAATCTATTGCCAAAATCCCTTTAGAAACAACTTTATTTTGATGATTAACAGGCTGTCATTGAACTTTATTGGAGTCTTTCCTTTTGCTATTAGATTGGATGTTTGCATCTTAGAAGGATGAGAATATTGAGGGCCCATTTTTGTGCAATTTCTCTATAGATAACATATTCATGATATGCACGACATCGAAAGGGAAGTGCTTCAGGGTCGATTTTCTATATCTAGTTCATACTATCTAGTTTGATCCCCAATGATTAAGGAAGCAGATTGTTTAGATTAACTTCAACACAAAGGTGAACAAAAGTAGCAATCCTCCTGTCAAGGGTTTGATGAGACAGACCCAAGGGTTTCCCAATAATTGCTGCTATCAAATGCAGAATTTTGGGCCTCCAGAACTCTATTGGAAGTTGAGGGAGACGAATCATACAAGAATCTTGGATGGCATCTCCTACACAAGATCGAACCCTAAATTGTAAGGTTTGATGAATAACGTTGATTGGTTGTGAAAATATGGGCCTCCTTAGAAAATTTTATTCAGGTCCACCATTTGAGAGAACACCACAAAGAAGTATCCATTGGTTGCTAGAATGATTTCCAAGTCACCTTCCAAGGTCCAATTCTTCCAATTCTACAAAAAAGACAGAAATTTGGAGCCCCATGAATCTACAAATAAGAGCATGCTTTGACAAATACAAAACATCTCAGCAATAGTTTTCAGATTAATGACCAAAACGAGGCCGTCTTTGCTTTTCTCTAGGCAACCATTGGTTTTTGGATGAAAGCTTGAGGATTGATTAGCATTGGATTTTTGAGCTACATGCAATAAGAAATTGAGAGCATTTGCATGATTTGAGGTAGAGGAATCACTACCATTGATCACGTCTTTAAAAGACAAAAATTGGGGGTCCAAAGGTCTCCATACTACCAACCACAATAGACAAAAAAACAAAGCAAGAGAAAGAGAAACTTGAATAGAAAAGAAAAGGGGCCAATCAACACCCTATCATGTTGGACACAACTACCATGGATCCACAGGAAGGAAAAAAGGCCCAGCGTTACCGTTGGGTAGGCTCTCTGCCTAGAAAATTTGTACATGGACTGTTTAAACTGCCCAGATCCAGCTTATCCCTTCAAACCACGTCTCTTAAGCTTGAAAAACACCAGGGGTACACGTGGACTCGTCCCCTAAGGTTTTGGCCCCTGTTCCTGTGCCAGGGATAGGGGACGCCTTGGGGACATTTCCTAGGTGTCCCCAAAAAGAATTGCAAGGGATGTCCTATTGACGTGTGTTTTATGACAACACCAACACAGAATAAAATGTCCAATGGTCACTCTATTCTCTCTTGATCAAAGTATTCCGCATGCTAAGGTTGCGTGAAAGTTAATGCATTCAACTCCAAGGTTCCTTGTATTGCGAATAGACTCAGTTGGTTGATGTGAATATGCTGGGTATTCCAAGGGGACTTACGTAATTGTTCGATTTTGCCAAGTAGATGAAGGGTTTTGACTATGATGCTCTGGTATTTGAACTGACCGGGAGACACTGAATTTAAAGGGATAAAGGGTAGGAGTTCTATGATCTATATCTAAGGGGTGGAATGCGAGGACTGACTTTGGCAATCTTCAAACCAAACTTTGTTTCGTCTCCCTTTCAGACAACTATGACAAAGTTGGTGCAATCTTCAAAGGATGGATAAGATGTTCAAATTAACCTAACATGTACACTCTGTCACAACGATGCAAGTGAACACGCGAGTCACAACCGAAGTTAGGTACTGATGTTCCAGTTGACCACGCAGGGCAGACTTATAGTTAGGAAGCCCGCTAGTGGTATGGATAAAGGAAGACTTGCCCAAACCGACGCCACACTCCACACTTAACAACTACTTGCATAAAACAAAGTCTACTTTACTCTACTCTACTTGAATTGGAAAGATGAAAAGATCTCGTCAACTACCCACAATGCAAGATAGAATCACCAATCAATGAAAATCCATATATTATGAGTCTTACACAACAATCTTTTACAAAAACCTTCAAAGGGAAAGTCTTTCTTTCCTTTCCAAACTAAGCTAACTCCTAGCTCTACTCTTTAACTTCTATCTAGCTCCACTCTATCTCTGGTTTCTGTCTAATCCTGATATATTACAAATGAGGGGTGATACCCCTTTTATATCTAGCCCAGTCTAGTGGACGGCTTAGATTCAAATACAATAGAAGGCCCAGATCGAGCCACCTAAGCCCTGATTAGGGTTCTAGCCCTAAAAACCACCACTGAGAGGAGTGGGGCAATGAATGCGCTGAAGATTCTCCACTCCTCATCAATGAACCATTATCCGCCATCAATGCACATCATCCCCTTCTAGAAGATCATCATCCAGAAGGGCGTTTCCTTTCTCCTTTTCGCTGGCTGCAAACCTGATGAATCTGGCCGATACTGCCTCAACCTCATGATCCGAAATGGGAGGAATGTGATCCAACCGAAATTCCAAAACTGTCACTGTTTGCCCATGTCGGGCACAAGATTTCTTCCAGGCCGCAAGGGCGTCCTGGGTGTTCTGTATAATGCTGGAGAACGTAGAAGTGTTCTCGAAGTCATCCTGTGTGAAGGTCTTCACCTTAGAAAAGAATGGTATTAGTCTATTCTTCAAACCATCAGCAGTCATCTCTTTAGAAATTAGCCTCTTGGCAAAGATTGCCTCCAACGTATTGAGGACTCCATCCGAAATATTTGTCATGGCCTTTCTGACCCTGATAGAATCTTCCTGTGATGCATCATAGAATCCCCGGCCTGTGACTACTGAAGAGTACCACCTGGCGAAATCATATCTATCTCCTTCCTGAATCACACCTCCCTCAACCAAAACCTGTAGAGGTGTGTGCATCAATGCTCCCAAATGAAGAACAACTTTCGTCTGATAGATACGAGCCTCACCCCAAGCATGGTTAACTGCATCCATCCTTGCCACAATATCGGAGGCTTGCGATAGGCATGCGCAAGATCCTCCATAAACTTTCCTGTTTCGACATGAACGCTGACAACCCACTTGTTTGCCTGTTGTGCCATTCTTTTCAAATCCTCTAACCCACTGACTGATTCCTTGGAAAATTCATCTGGAAGCTCAATTGCCGGATTCTCTTGCCCACAAGGACGGGACAAGTGCTGCACGTAGCCAATCAGTGTCTTGTGCTCTACCTTTAATTTCTTGTACTTGCCCTCAACATAGGACAATCTATCCTTGAGTGCTCGATAGGAATTATTGCACTCCTGAACCACTTGTGCTCCAGTGGGGCGGCCAAGTTCCATAGTTGTAATCACATAATTTTTTGGAACGGCCTCGTTCTGATCACACTCTACCCGTGGCACTACCATATGCAACGTTCGAGAGCCATCCTCATTTGTTGATATTTTGGAGAACTTCCTAGCCTTCTTCTTCGTTGGAGGTGCACTGATCCTTTGTAACAACTACTCCATCTCAATTGCAGGATCATGTCCCATCCTGTCCCTTAGCCACTCTGGCACCTCCTACTGCGTATCTGATATAACAAAAGGCTGTTCAACCTCGGCCTCTATCTCATGAACTTCTTCCCTTCCATCATTCCGACGAGGCTCATCATTATCGATTGGCTTAGTATCTCCTGAGCTCTGGGCATCCTGATCTGAAGTAGCATCATCCTCAAGAGCTGCCTCAATTTCATGCTGAAATTGAGTGTCAGTGGCCGTCCCCTCATCCGTCTCTTGCTGATTTTCTTCTCGGGGCATGTTGATGCTCTGGCCCACTGACTCTCTACGAGGTGGCTGACTTACCACTTGTGCTGCCTGCTCTGCTTGCAATCTTTCTCTCTGATCCGCAAATAGTGACACCTCTTGCAAACTCGGAGATTGTGCCCGTGATGGTGTATGTGCGGATTCCTCAACCCTCAAAGGCTCAGGCCGAATTGGCTCTTTTCCTCTTGGCTCTGGAGTTTGATCCACTTGCCTTCTCTGTCTAGCTGCTGGCGACCTGTGGTCTCCCATCAAATTATATGTAAGGGGAATTGATCTTCCCTTAAGTCGGCTGACATGCCTCTCTACCCAACTCCGTGTGAATGTTAAGACTGGGATACAGAGTGTATCCAAGTCGGTAATCTCTGGCTTTGACCAATCTGGGAGTGGTAGAGGCATATCCCTTATCGTTTCATAATCAGCTTGTACAACGTTTATGTCTTCTTCAATTTGATTTGGCACTGGGACAATCTCGCATTCCTTGATCATTACCAACGGTATCCAAGAAAACATTCTCTTCCTGATCTCGATCTCATCCACTGCACTTGCCCAAAAGTCTTCAATCTGTGCCTTGTGCCTAAACTCTTCTGACAATATCTATTTGATGTTCCTGTGGGGATTGTAGTGATGCCTGCTGGTGTGGTAGGAAAGGTGGAAGAATTGGAGCTCATTTTCTGCCTCCCTAGTTGCTTGTAGTGATGGGCAGATTTCATCTGAATTCCCCATGGTAATTGGGAATCCAAGTCCACCTTTCTTCTTCTTCTTTTGAATCTTATCATAGGCAATAACTTGCCTAGATATTTCCAGCATCACTATTTTGTTTGTGGGATACTGGGACAATCTATAAGGATAAGAGGAAAATCCTTGCAGCCTTATGTAGGTAAACTTCGGAAATTGGATAAACCAACACCTGAACTTCTCAATCAACTCTTGTGCTTCCCTAGATATCCTGTGATGGGTCCTTTGCTGCAAGGTCCTCATTATGTGCATAGTGAAGGCGTCATTGACCCTCTTGTAGCTGGTGGTGCTTGTCAGATGCAATTGTGGAAAAGCCTCATGTATCTTAAATTGATGGGAACCACACCCGATTGGTTCCTTATAGGAAATTCCCCTATACTTCGTCATGCGAGCCAGCATGTAGGCAATGTAAGAGCCCACGTAAAACGTTTTTGTTCTCACACCATGGAGCTGCTCATGTATGTTCTCACTGATCATCAGTGCCCAATCCACGTAATCCTTGCCCTCTAGCACCAAGTTGACATAATAAAACGTCCAAGGTTCAAAGATGAATGCTTGGGGGCATCCTCCAACTCTGCTCAGCATCATTATCAGATCACCAAACTCTTGCCTCAAATCCTCTGAAATTATCTGTTTGGGTAATTTTGTACGAGTTGGCTTGGGTTTGATCATCCACCTGGTATTTATCAAATCAACACACCTGTCAAATGTGGATGAGTACATCTTTTAAGCTCTTTCCCTTGTTTTATAAATCATCTTCTCATGAACTGGAATTCCAAATGCTTCTCCGATTGCCTCTGGTGTCAGGTTAGCCAATACCTTGCCGTCTGGCGAAGTGATTGTTCTTTGCTCAGTGTTGTAGTAGTTGGCGCATTCTATGATGAGCTCTGGACAACGAATAGTTGGTGGAAAACTGGCAGTTGCATACAGTCCGCTCCTAACAATATTGTGCGAGGTAACTGATGGGTGATGGCCTCTAGTCCCCATTATTCTTCTCCTGAATGCCTCTAGGTTGAACGAGCCCAAGTTTGTGTCAGCTAGCTTGCCCAACTTTGAAGAAAATTTTGATTCCGGCAAGAAGGACTTGCTCAATCTCTTGATCACTGCTTGTCTTGATGTGTTTGCCTTTGCGGATTCAATGTGGTTCCCTCTGCCTACAGCTCTTCTGCTTGATTCAGCCATTCTGCAAGGAACAAAAGTCATTAGAAAACAAGATAATAAAATAATCACCATTGAGGGTGCCAGCAGATTTTTAAATAAAAAGGCTGCAACGCTTTGTCACTTTTAGCTGCAAACCTCAACACTCTTGTTTACTTCAACGTTTTTTAGAAGTCTCTCTACTTGCTGCAACACAACGTCTGATGCTTGGAAATGTTTGCCTGCAACAAGTCGCCTTTAGCAGATTTGGAACTTCACTCTTTTAAGTTTGCTTTTCTTAGCAGTTTAGGACTTCTTTCTCAAATCGTACTTCTCAGTTTTCAGCAACTTGGGACCTTTGCCTGTAGCTTCGTACTTCTTAGTAACTTCACTTTTTTAACCTCAAGTCGCATTTCAGCAATTTGAGAAGCTTCAAGACTTCAAACTTCGAACTCTTCAACAACTTCAAGGCTTCTCAGCAACTTGGGATTCTTCTCACAAATTCGTACTTCAACAGCTTCAAACTCCAAACTTGCTTAGCCACGTCCCAGTCAATTCAACCTCTTGCCAACTCGCACCTCTCAGCAACTTCAAGCTTCCTTCACAATTTCAAATTCTTCAGCAACTTGGGAATTTTCTTCACAAGTGCGTACTTCAGCCCCAGAGAGTGCTTTGCATTCAGCAACTTGTGAGAGATATGGAGAGGACTTCATAATATTATAGCCAGGTCGAAATCCCAGAGAGGCTATACTTAGCACATTTTTGAATTCCATTTTCCCTCCTTTTGCCAGTCGCAACACTTGTCATTTAGAGCATCGGAATCTTGAGCTTCTAGAATTATGAATTTTCATCATCCCTGCACAGGCCTGCTTCATCGTATTTGCTTCTTATAAAATATTGGATTAATCACTTCTTCGAACAATTTTAATTCATCTGGCTAAGTCATTTTTATTTCATTCTTGCCTTGACAAAATTATCCAGTTCAATCCTCCAGCGAAACATTTTAGTAAACTCATTCATTTTAATTGCCTTAGAGGAATTCTTAATTCGCCTTAGGAAATTTATCAAAATAGACATCGGGCAAAAATATCCACCGAAATGATGTGAGCAAGGCGTGGAACAAGTTCAAACCATCTCGCAATCGAAAATGTTCAATACCCAGAAGAAAATTCCTTTCAGAACTCATTGTTTTCATGTGTATCCAGACGAAGGGGTACATTTAATTTTTATTATTTTAAAATAATAAAATGGCTAAGGTTCATTCCACTTTACTCTGGACGTCTTCCACACCTGCAATCTTCAATTTTCTCCGCCTTGGCACTTCCTGTGATTTTCTTGAAAATTTTTCTCTCTGTCTGGCTCTGGGGGCACTCCACATTTGCCTGAAGAAAGTGTATCATCACCCCTAAGCGTATTTCTCACCCTTAGAAAATGATTAAATTTTAATTCACCCATGTGGGGCGCATTTGGGGGTGTGAGCTTCCATTTTATCTCCCTACGCCATAGCAATCCCCTTTTGCTTTAGGAAAAACTCCTAGAGAACTCATTTTAAATTACCCATGAGGGGCGTACTTCATCTTATGCATCAACCTTTGCCTTTACCCCTTAGGCCTTTTCACGCCTAGAGGCTAACACTTTACCCTTAGCATATTTCAAATCACACCACCCTTACCTTTACCTTTGCCTTAGGCGCATATAACATGTGGAGGGGAAAACACCTTGGGCGCAAATCACCCATGCCACTTCCATTCAAGGGTGCATTTGGCCTAGTCAACCTCCACTCTTGGGTGCAAATAGGGGTGTGAAGGGGAATTTTCCTAGCCTTTGTGACTTCTCACCTCCCTTGGGCGCATTTTGCATGGTGGGCTTCCATTTCCAAGCGCATTTCATGTGCTAAGAGGGAAACTTCCCTTTACCTTAGCGCATTTTCCTTTAACTTCCAACGTTTTACCTCATGTGGCCCCCTTGGGCGCATTTGCCATGGGTAGGAGTAACTTGTGGGCGCATATGAGGGGTGGTGAAGGAATTTCCATGCCCTTGGTGACCCTTCACCTTCCTTGGGCGCATTTTGCCTTGATAGCTTCCACTTTTGGGCGCATTTTGCCTAGGCAAAGGAAAACGCCAAAACTCAGTGACCCTTCACCTTCCTTGGGTGCAAATAGGGGTATGAGGAGGAATTTTCATGCCTTAGAAGAATTTTCTTGCTAGTCTTCACTTGTGTGGGCGCATTTGACCCCTGCTCAAGGAAATTTTGGGCGCATTTCTCTTATGCTGCTTCCATTTCAACCCTTGAGGGTGCATTTAGCCTAGTGTGAAGGAAATTCCACACTTATCAATTTTTCTTGTCAATTTCTTCATACCTCAGGCGCATTTGACCCATGCTAGAGGAATTTCAACACTTAGAGATTTTTTTTTCGACCCCCCCGCTTTATTTCTTCTGGGCGCATTCCATGTGTCTTCATGCCAATTATCACTTGTAAGTTTCCAGCGCCCTAGCCATGCCCTAGGCTTTCTATTTTTAGCAAATTCAGAGAAATTAGGGTTCCCTTGCATTTCATTTGTTCTGAGCTGGAGCAGGTGTGGCTGTGCTTCCACTTGGCCTTGCTACCTTGTTTATACCCTCTGTCCACACTGGTATGCTATTTTTAGCCATTTGCTCTTTTTAGCAAACCCTAAAAATTGATCAATTTTTTGTATTTCCGTTTGACCTGAAATTCGTTCCCGTTGTTCTTGATGCTGTAAGTGACCTGTTCACACTTGCCTCTGGCACAGTACGTGCTATTTATAGCCATGAGATGACTTACTAAAAATAGTAAGTATTCAGATCGTGCACAAATTTTGCCAGTAGGTGACTTGAAAGATGCTGATCCCGGTGGTGTGCTTCGCTTTGACATCTCTGCATTTTGTTCTATCTATTATTAGACATAGCAAGGGAAACCCTAATCTGACTTGCATGCGCTCCGGACTGCTCCTGCTTCCCTTGATTTCCGCTGTTTGTCACCTTGCTTGCTGGACTGAAGTGTTGGGTAACCGCTGGGGTGAAACTGCTATTTATAGTAAGTGTTCGGAAAGTGGTTAATCTGATGTCGGATGAGTTTGCATGTTACAATGCTCGTGGGATCTCAAAAAACCCAGAAAAACCCAGAAAACTGGTCGACGTGCTGGCATTGGCTAAAAATAGCAAGTCCCTGAAAACTGACTCATTCCGTTTGCATGTCACACCATTGCGAAGCTCTCACAAAACCCATATAGAATATCCGAACATGCATTGAAAATCTCTGCATGCAAACCCTAAAAATAGCCCTTGAAGGCTGTACCGCTGAAAGTCATCGTCTCGATTTGCATGTTATACCATTGCAAAGGTCTTGAAAAACCCAGATCCATTCTCCAGTCACGCATTGGAGAATCGTATGTTTAAACCCTGAAAATGGCCTCCGAGGGTTGAACTATTAAAAATAGCCAGTTGTCCGAATCTGTTCAAATTTCACGTGTAGGTGCCCGAAAGCTGCCTGGATGCGCTGAAGTAGTTAGAATCCCGAAACCCTGAGGGAGAGACCTCAAATTAGGTACTTACTAAAAATAGTAAGTCGTCAGATTTCAGTAAGATTTCAGTGGGATCCTGCCTTGGGCCTTCTGACTGTACTGCTGCACTCAGATTTTACCTTGATAACTCCATTTGACTTCAGACAAGCCTAAAGGATAGAAACCCTAATTTCGCAGACTTGGCAATCATTTCAACCTAGGTCAAATGACGGGACATCCCCGGGAGGACAAAAGATCAGAGATAGAACAAAAGCCAAAAGACAAGAATGCAGCAAAAATTAGGGGGTCCCCATCTTGAATGGGGTGATGTGTGAAAAGGTCACAACACGTCCCTGATCGACGGGGATGTCTTGGGGACAACATGGGGACGGCTGGCCATCCTTGGGACGGTAGGGGGATGTCCAAGCGTCCCCCGACCGTCTTGGGGACGACGGGCCGTCCCCTAATTTCCAGCATGTTTTGGCAATAAAAAGACAGTCTGAAATTTTAAATTTTTATTTTTTTATTCTTTTTAAGTGGACCCCACACCCTCCCAACCCTAAAATGAAACATAAACCTTGCTTTCAAAGCCATTTGAGTTTATTTTTACATTCCAAAAGAAAATTGCAGCTAAGAGGAAAGCGAGCAAGAGAAAGATGAGCCAGCCTCTCATACTCATAGTGGCAGTGACTTAGACTTTGAGTCTAATTTTGATGCAATGCTGGCATATGCCGATTAGAGGCAGCCATCATACTTTCTATTACTATGTTTTTGACATTTGTGACTTTGTCATTTTGACATTTGTAGTGCAAACTTGTAGCCTTTGGGCATTTTATTTTTAAAATTTAATTATTATATCATATGCACATTGACTGTTTGAAATGAATTATGAAAGCAATTAAGTAGCTATAGTACTATTGATTTGTTCGACTCTCATTACTCATGTGAACTCTATTGTTGTGTTTTACTAAGTACTTTTGATTCTATAATGTATATGTCAATATGATTACATTTGCAACTTTATCAATGTTCATTGTTATCATTATTCATATGAATATCTGAAATTTGAAATTTCTCTATACTTTTAAAACATACATACATACATACATACATACATACATACATACATATAAATGTATATAAATATATATATGTATGTATGTATGTATAATATATATATTATATATACATGTATGTATGTATATGTATATTATTTATATGTATGTATGTATGTATGTATGTATATATATATATACATGCATACATACATATACATTATGTATATGTATGTATAGAGATATATATACATGTATATGTATGTATAGAGATATATATACTTACATGCATACATACATAAAGCATATATAAAGATATATACATACATGCATACATACTTAAAGTATGTATGTATGTATGTATATATGCATGTATATATACATGTATATGTATGTATGCATGTATATACATACATACATATATATATAGATATACATACATACATACATACATACATACACATACACATACACATACACATACACATACACATACACATACACATACATACATATATATATAGCCGTCCCCTTTTTTTGTCCCTTGCCGTCCCAAAAAATCCCCTAAAAAAATCTCGTCCCCGAAATGCGTCCTCCCATCCCCCCGTCCCGCTGTCCCAGAAACTCGATGGAACATACTGCGTTTCTGGGACAGCGGGACGAGGGGAGGCATTTTGGGGACGAGATTTTTTTAGGGGATTTTTGGGGACACGTCCCCTTTGCCATCCTAAAAAATCCTCTAAAATATCTCGTCCCCGGAATGCGCCCCCTGTCCCGCTGTCCTAGAAACTCGGTGGAACATAGAAAAACACTTAAAAAGCCCTCCACAAAGCAGGTTAACAGCCTCCCAAAGCTGCAGGGGTGAGGCAATTGCGCGTTCTAGTGCTTTAGAAAACCCTCCAAATGCCTACTGCTCTCCATCCTCCAAAATCAAACATCCATAGCCTCTTGAATAGGCTTGTTGAATTCTACCAATTTTCCATCAAAGTTGAAACATAACCCTTTGGAAATATTTTATTCAATTTGTTGAGGCAATAGTCTCCGAAAATGAAACATTGATTTTTATAGAGCTGAACTATTATTCAAAAGTTCTTGATTGTAATTATATATTTATAATTCAACCTCTAAGGGGCATTCATATTATAAAGATGGTTTTGTTCTAGCTAGACAAATGAGCGAGGATTTCCATCGTAAATGTCTAATAATGGGAATTCTCATTCTTTGTTTTCTAGAACTTGTACTTGTATTTCATATTCTTGTTCATAGTGAATAGAAGATAATTTTTCATTACATCTTTATTATTAACCTGAAATAGTTTTGTCTTGTTTTGTTCTATTGCCTGTTCATTATAACATAGTAGTATATTAGCTAATTTAATTCATTGTCCTCCACACCAGCATCATGTGTCCCATTGTGCGGATAATGCATTATATCATTGGCTTATGTCTGGTCAAGGAGCACTCTTTTCAAAATGATATTCTGTGAAAAAAGTATAGGCTTGTGTACATAATTATGGAGACTACTCTCTCATTTATTTCTTTTGTTAGTGCAATCCAATATCAATTCCAAAGCATTAGAGCTCATTCTTTTGTTCAATTAGATTTATTGCACTTCTACAACATTATAAAATAAGCTCTCAAGGACACAACTGCTCACGACACATAGTTGCTCTGTCACCTAATGGGTCCCTTGCACTTGGGCTTCTTTATATAATTGGAATGTCTTCAAATATTATTCTTAGAAGACTTTGAGGTAATGCACATTGGTATAAAATATTGAAATATTTATCATACAGTGTCAAAATGGAGGTATCATAGGAATTGGTATGCTACAATACCTTTCCTAAAGTAGAGCAATATTAAATCAGTTAGTTTGCTTTTACTTTAGAAGAGACTGGTTGGTTGTTGGTACTCCTCTAGAAGAGTGTTGTGTTAAATTTAATGCAATCGGGGTAACATTTCACTATAACTGAATCAGTGGAAATGTGCATAAGCATTTTAAGATTACTAGGAGTTTGATTTTCTAACTAGAATCTGACTTGTGTACTTTTTTGACAGCCAACTGAAGTGGAAAATATTGATGATGAAGTTGAAGCAAGTGGCAGTGAAATTTCAGATGGTGCAGATGCTGACCAAGCACCTAGGTCAGCTATAGAAGCATTTCTGCGCTCCTACAAAGAAGCTATTGCTGTTAATGATGAAAACCGAATAGCAGATATAGAAAATCAGCTTCACTCCATTGAGAATGAGAGGGATGCTTTGTTGAAACAAGTAGCATCCTTAAGTGAAGAGTTATTAGCAGATAAGGACAGATTTCTTCGTTTGAATGCAGACTTTGCCAATTTCAGGAAGAGATCAGAGAGAGAACGGCTTTCTTTTGCATCAGAAATCAAAGGGGAAGTTATTGAGAGTCTCTTGCCCATGGTAGACAGTTTTGAAATAGCTAAAATGCAGATCAAGCCAGAAACAGTAGGAGAGGAGAAGATTAACAACAGCTACCAGAGTATATATAAACAGTTTGTTCAAATTATGAGAGCTTTGGGTGTCTCCATTGTTGAGACAGTTGGCCATCAATTTGATCCCACAGTAAGCTTCTCCTCTGAAACATTGAAATTTGAAAGCATGGTTTTGATAATCTGTGCCTATTGTATCACATGAAGTTAAATCTTATGTTTTGCTGCTTATGCTTGTCCCAATAATAAGCTCTGGAGTATTTTTGTACTTTGTTTGATGGATTAACTATGTCTGAAACCACCACACTTGGCTCCAAGTTCTCTTAAATATGTTTGAACCAGGCCCTCTGCATAAATGTTTGGAGTTGTAAAGTCACTCTTCACTTGAGGCAATTATACCTAAGAGTGATCTGCAGAATATCAATCACAAAAGTCAGTTCATTTCTAAACTGTTTTCATCCATAACTAACACATAAGTTAATTTTAATTTTATCTTCACATAGAGAGAGTTGCCCATAATTGCCTATAATTGCCCAGCCCTTCCAAGGATCAATTAAAAACTTCAATGCAGCTAAGTCTTCTAACTTATAGACTTAGTGCAAATCGTCATATGCAATTATCTAGTTGCTGGCACTAATGGCATGATCACTACTCTCTACTTCATTCTCCACGCCTTCTCCACGCCTTCTCTAACACTGCTCTTCTTTACGTACTTAAAACACTTTCTCCATTGATTTCATTTCACAAACCATCCCTAAATCTTGAAATCCTTGCTATATAAAATTCAGCATTTAGATCTTTTAAGACCTCCATGCTTTGTTGTTACTAAAAGTACTCACAAGAGCAAGAACACTCTGCAACATCAAAGAACCTTACATGAAAGAGAGAAGCATTGAAAAATGCTATATGCCAATAATGGTACAATGTGTACAAGATGAAAAATTAAAAAATGTACATATAGAAACCTTGCATATATAGGCAAGGGTGAGACATAGGACAACATAGGATAAGTGTTAATAGTTATAATCATATGACATGGAACACAATATGTAAATGGTCTATGTAAACTTAACTAACCAGGTGTGAAAATGATTTTAAAGGGAAACTGGTTAGTATTATACCTTGTTCACACCAACACTCCTCCTGGGTGCAACATAGGGAGGAAAAAGAAAAGAACTAAAAGACTCAAAGAAGGGTCCTGGTCACAAGGTTGGATGAGGTACCATGAACAAAAGATCTCTTAACAAATGAAGAAAAGGAGAAAAACCCATAGAAAAAACTCCTCAAAAGGAATAGAACAAGAAAATAAACATGTACAAGTGAAGGAAGGAGGGCTCAAGATGATGTGATGTGCCTTGGATATACCTCAAGATATGTTTGGTTGCCTTCCAATGGCTCTTGTGAGGATCTTGAGAGAAAGATGAGACAAGTCCATTTGCAAATAAAATATTAGAATGATTGTGTAAAGTACAAAAGACTCCCAACCAACTATTGATACAATGTAGCATCAAGTTTGGGTGCAGTGCAACTAGTAGACAATGTGACACCAAACTGAAATGGAATGGGGGCAAGCTTCCAATCAACTATGCTCAATCTCTGAAGCAAATCAAGAGCTTCGTTGAAAAATGGAATTCCCCTTGGAAGACTAAAGAATCTTGGAAACTAAGGAAGAAATGTAGAAGCCTGAGATGATCATTTCAAACAGCTCCAATGCTCATTGGACATCTTGGTGAGAATCAAATCATCCACATAAAATAAGTATCAAAAGATCCTCTCCATGTCTGTAAGTGTAAACTATCAGATTTTGAATGGCAATGGGAGAAACCGAAAGCAAGCATGAAGCTATCCATCTTCTCACACCAAGCCCGAGGGGCTTGTTTGAGACCATACAACGAATGATGAAGCTTGCAAGCAAATGAAGAGTGTTGCATAAAGCTTAGAGGCTGCTCAATATGGATCTCCTCATGAAGATCACCAATCAAGAAAATTCTTTTCACATTCATTTGATAATTGACCATTGCTGTGATGTAGCAACAGAAATTACAAGACAAATAAAATCCATCTCGACAATAGGAGCAAAGGTCTTGAAATAATCAATGTTCTCAAGCTAAGACTCTTACCCACAAGATGTGTCTTGTATTTGTCAATGGACTCATTTGCTGCATGTTGTTTTTGTTCACTCACTTGCATTGAACCAACTTTCTTCCCTTGGGAAGAGGTCAAGATCCCATGTGTGATTCTTGGTCAAAGAAGAATACTCCTCTTAACACTTTTTCACTCCAGTATAAATGTGGAATTTGAAAACCTTCGAAGATCATTTGAAAGTGCATGTCTCAAAAAACTGATACTTGTTGCTTGTGAATGATTGAGTGTGGTGAGAATCTATAGGATTACCAACCAAAGATCCAGCCTCCTCAAGAGTATTGTGGGTTACAACAATCATATTCATCATCCTCAAGAACTAAGTTTCCTCAAGTGATGGAGGAGTAGGTAGTGAGGGAGAAGTAGGTGATGGTGTATCCATTGTGTGAAGTGCTAATCAAACTAGACATCTTGCTGAAAGAAGACACTTGAGTATCAAGATCAAATAACTAATAAGATTTTACATCCTCACAATAGCCAACAAAGATCAAAGTTTGACTCTTCTTCTCCACAAACATCAACAATTCCGAATGAATGTCCAAGCCTCACTACCAAATAATTTGAAGAAGGAAACATTAGGCTTGACATGGGACCAAGCCTCCTCAAGAGTCATATTCCACATTGCCTTGTGGGACATACAGTTCTGAATATAATCAGTACAATTGATTGCTTAACCCCCAAAAGTGGGTGCCATGGACTTGGATTGAATCATACAATTGGCCATCTCTTGCAAAGTCTTGTCTTCCTCTTGGCCACACCATTTTGCTGAGGAATGTAAGGCATTGTGTGTTGAAACTTGATACTGAATACCATGATAATTGCAAAAATCTTGAAATGCTTTGTTCACATATTCCCCAAAACACCAAAGGGGCTTTGTAGATTCAAAGCTTTGATATTTGGAGTCACCAAAAGGGCTCACAAGATCAATAATACTATGCAACACCAAAGAACCTTCCACAGAAGAGAGAAGCAATGAAAACTGCTATTTGCTAATAAAGGTATAATACATACAAGATGGAAAATGTAGATAGAGAACCCTTGTATACATAAGCAAGGATGAGATAAAGGTCAACATAGGACTATGCCAAATGTCATAATCATATGAATTGAGCCATAAAAAGTAAATGCCTTAAATAAACTTAACTGACTAGGTGTGAAAAGAACCTAAAGGGGAAATTGGTTAGGTATTATATGCTGTTCACATCGACACGTATAAGCCATGCAAAGGGACAACGATTTGATTTTTCTCATGAATATATAGATATGCTTTATGCTATAATAACTCCATACTAAAACATCATTGATCACTATATGGAAGGTGGGGGTATAAACATGGGTGGCAGTGGAGATAATGTATTTATATAATCATTATTCAATAATGCTTCCATTGGCCATTCCTTATAATCTCTACTTGTTGTGGCCACAAACAAACTCTATTTGACTTTACTATTAGCTAGACAATTCACAACACAATTACCTTCTCTGAGATTGTACCTAAAATCTTTTATCTTTCTTAATGAAAGTTAGTGTGAGAATTCTTATCCTACACGTTTTGTAAGAAATAATTATACCAAATTATCAAATTCTCAAAGGAAATAATGTGAAATTTGATACAATAATTATAAGACAATCATCAAACAATTGAAAAGAGGAAACAAGCAGATTATTCTTGAGAGGAAGCAAAAAATATTCATGAGAATAAATAGTTTCAAAAAGGAAACCAATCCACTACCCATCTTGCCAATTTATGTTAATAATAATAATGTTTGATTATTATTAATGTAATTATTACAATGATGTAATAGTATATTTTTATATTTCAACAATCCCCACTTATTACATAATTTTCTCAAGAGAACAAATCAAGAGAGTTTGAACTTCATTTCTGTAAGAGATTGTTATATTCCAACAATCCCCACTTATTACATAATTTGCTCAAGAGAACACATTTAGAAAGTTTGAAAGATTTGAAATTCATTTCTGCAAGAGATTTAGTAAAGATGTTAGCACATTGCTCTTGAGTGGAACAATGCTAGAGTTGGATATACTGTTGCTGGACATGTTTGTGGATGGTGGCACTAAACCTTAGTCTGTTTAGTGCACTTATGAAAAACAGGATTCCAAACAAACTTTTGCATACTTTTATTGTCATATAATAGAATTGTAGGATCTGTCTCAAGAACACCAAGGCCTATCAAGATGTGACATATCCATATTGCTTTATAGACAACTCCACTTGTGGCAGGATATTTTGCCTCAATTGGTTTGCTTTTTGCTCCCCTATGATATCGGACCGGATCCCAAAAAGAAAACAAAGCTTGAATTAGACTTCTTATCATCTAAAGAATCTCATAGTTCACATCCATGTATCCTTGCAAAGAAAAATGTTTAGTTTGTTTGTATTCTAGCCCATACTCTATTGTAGCTCAAAACATGTTTTGTTGTTTTCCAATATGAAACCTTAGGTTCTTGCGTAAACCTTGAAAGATATTGACAACAAAGTTGACAGTTGGCTTTAGCGTAAGGTAAATGAGTCTCCCAATTAGTTGGCGATAAAGAGTAGCATTCACTTGGGGTGATGGATCATGATGAAAAAGTTGCAATCCTATGTCCATCGGTGCTTGCAATCAAAATTCCTTGAGCAATGTTTTGGCATCTGTAATGTCCCTTCCTAGCCTCTGTGCAGTGGACATCACCTCTAGCCAATTCCAGAGTCCCTGTTGGCTAAGTGGTTCAGATAAGGGGACTCAGTTCCAGCTTTGGGTGTTGGGTTTGTCGTTTGCTGGGAGACTTTCTATTTTTAGCAGGGCCAATTTGGTGCTCACTGTCTACAGTGAGACTTGGTGTAATATCAGTTTCTCTCCAGTTTGAACCTTTGGATCGTCATTTGCTATTTTTAGTACTTACTAAAAATAGTAATCCTATTTTGGGAATACTGGACTTGGTCAAGTTTGTCATTGCAGCATATTCAGTTGGTAAAGTTACTTTGATAAAATCATTTAAATATTTGAATTTAGCCTCGAAATGTGTGCTTTATTAAAGTGACTATTTTTTAATTAAGGGGGTCATAAGGGGACATCTTTAAAAAGTGACCATGTCACCTAGTATTACAACTTAAAGTTGTTTTTAAAGTTATATTTGAATATTTTCACCTTGGGTGCTAGTGATGAAGGAGGATTTCTTAAAAATAAATTAAATCAAAATGCTAAGGTAGCGAGGCATGGGTTTTAGGGTTGCCTGGTCGCCCTATTTGTGAGTTTCTCATAAAGTCTTTTTGGAGGCTTAATTTCATATGCTTGAGTTTTGAGAATCCAGGGATATGCTGCTGGTTTGAAACTAGGGATTGAAGGACGGGATTGAGGACGAAAACCCTTAGATTCTAAGACTAGTCTCGGCAGTGAAAGACCTTGCTCAGGTTGGTGTTGGGTGATTTCATACAGGGATCACAACTGTGCTTCAAGGATGAAGATATATCAATACTTTTGAGTGATTTTCAGTTAGTTTTTGGCAAGGTTACCCCAAGTTTTTGGGACGGGGACGGTAGGGGACGGCGGGACGAGTCCCCAAGTTTCCGATTTTTGAGGCCAAAATTAGGGACGACAGGGGATGGCTATATAAAATATAGGGAAAATTTAAAATATATAGGGAAAATTTAAATATTCATATGAAAACATGGATAAACATACATAATATACATTATAGAACCTTAACATATAACATTTGTGTTCAATATTCTTTGTCAATACTCAATACACATTGAAAATTCAGAATTAACATACATGAATCATAATACAACCTCCAAGTTATACTTTATAAACTTATATCAAATTACATAAGGTTATTTCCAGCTCACAAATTGTTGCACTCAAGGAGTTTTGGGCATCAAATTGCCTTAATATTCAGCCTATTTCCAATTGTGAAGAACTGTTTAAAAAGGTCAAAATCTTAAGTCTTTGTCTCTAAAACTTGTTATTGAACAGCAAGCAAATAAATTCAAGTTTACACACTTTTGGAATAATTTTTTGTTATTTTTATATATCTCTAATAGAGCATCAAATATTTATCTTGTGAGTGTTCCAAATATTGTGAAAGATATATGAAAATAATTTAAACGAACAACTCATAAACCAGAAAACTGAAAACTATTATATATATATTTTATTTTTAAAACATGCTTTGGCGTGGGGGACTGTTGGGGGACGGTTGGGGGACGGCTCAGGTGTCCGCTGGCCTTCCCCTATCCTCCCTTGCTGTCCCCTGGCCGTCCCCTGCCGTCCCTCTTTTGGTCAACCCCGTCCCCCCGTCTTGGGGACGTTTCTTGGGATTTTTGCAAAAAGAGGGATGGCCCCCTGTCGTCCCCCAGTACCTGGGACGTCTCGGGAATGGGTACGGGGCATTTTGGGGGAGGGGGAGGGGGACGCGTCCCCGGGTTTCCTTGGTAATAGGCTGAATATTAAGGCAATTTGATGCCCAAAACTCCTTGAGTGCAACAATTTGTGAGCTGGAAATAACCTTATGTAATTTGATATAAATTTATAAAGTATAACTTGGAGGTTGTATTATGATTCGTGTATGTTAATTCTGAATTTTCAATGTGTATTGAGTATTGACAAAGAATATTGAACACAAATGTTATATGTTAAGGTTCTGTAATGTATATTATGTATGCTTTATCCATGTTTTCATATGAATATTTAAATTTTCCCTATATATTTTAAATTTTCCCTATATTTTATATAGCCGTCCCCTGACATCCCTAATTTTGGCCTCAAAAATTGGAAACTTGGGGACTCGTCCCGCCGTCCCCGTCCCGGAAACTTGGGGTAACCTTGTTTATCAATGATTAACTCATCCATATATTGAATGCAATCACATATAACTGTAATGAGAAGTATGACGGTGAAACATAGCATAACAAAGCATTCACACAATAAATCAGTGGAACCACAGATGAGCAAAGTGACACAAGATATGCCGAGTGGAAAACCCTCCTGGGGTAGAAAAACCACTTCTAAACTGCTGCCTTTCTAGGCTTATATTTTAAATACCACTTTTAACAATGCCTTATAGGCTGATTTCTGAGCACCAACTCAAGGAGCACCAACCCCTCATTTTGAAACACCAATTTCAAGGAGCACCAACTCCTTTTTTGTTTACAGAAAATACAATGATATAGAGGGTCTCTCTGTTTCTCTCTTTTCTCACAAGTGCCTCTCAACAGACAATACCTACAATCCTCAAAGTTCAAGAATGAACTTCCAGAATTCTAGCCATTGACAACTTGTTATTGAACTTATATTTCAGATTTTCAATCTCAAAATCAAAACATGTCTTCCTGTGTAGACGATACAATAGCTGTGATTTTCTCACTGTTTTTCTCAGTCATTTTTCATAGTTCAAAACAGTTATTTTTCCGTCTGTTTTCTCTTGCAAATGTATCTTGATTTCTCTCTTCAAAATTACAACCAAAAAACATATATCTATCTTTTCAAACCAAATTAGGTAATTTTTAATGTTCCCCAACTTCTGTCGAATCTTTTGCCAGATATTATAGTGATTCAGAGAAGTATTCAAAATAGAAGATTGCTTCTGACAGAATGGTCAAGGAAAATGTATTTTGAGAAAGAAGACTCTGAACCCTGTCCACTCAAGGAGCCTGCATAGGCAATACAATCTGAAAAAGAAACAATATAATGAATGCACCATAAAAATATCTTTGAATACCACTGCAACAAAATTTAACTGAACCCTCACGATTGTGCACCCAATGACCAAGAGCAAATACCACAGAATCCATGAAGAAGAATGATATAATTTTCAGAATGCATGATTACCTACTAACCGAAAAACACAACCCTTCACAGCAGAACCAAAAATAGAAATGATATTCTATTAGGCTATCAAATTCACTTTAGGTAACCAAAATCTTGTCATCTTTGCATGAAAACCAATCAAGCATTTTTAATTTTGAAAGAAAGAGTAGTAGCTGCCTTATGGTTTTAAACTAAAATCTTTCTTCAAAAATGGAATGATAATGCCTGTTCGAGTTTGAAATGCTGCAACTGAAAATACCAGATGAGTTTGAAAAAGAACTTAGCTGGAGAAAACCTTCGAACCTTCTTCCATGCTCGTGCCATCCTTACCAACTTTGTCATAGTTCTCACAGAAGGCAGAGTAACGTTTGTCAAATTGAATGCAGCAAGAGAGAAAAAGCAGAGTAACGGCTATGACTCAACACCCATGGTGGCGACAAAGATGCTAGGGTTTCAAACCCACAAGCTTGTGAAACACAACGAGAATGCCCTAACTTTCCTTTGCAAAGCAATTGATGACTTTTCCAAATCATAATACCATTTCAAGTCCGTGGCTTCATGCATTTTGACTTAATCAAATTCATCCATGCAAAAGACCGACATCATAATTAAAAACATTACCATGTAATTTCCTTGTCTTTCCAACATGCTGATTACCTTAACAACCAAGGCATTATTACTAAGGGTCGATGTCAGTCACTTTCCAAGTAACTTAACAATTATTTCCTCATACCTGCTGTCGGCCTCAAGGCCTAATGAAATATCATTAATAAGACCTGATACATGTAAGACTTTTATTCAAAGCTTTTTGCTATGTTATAAAGCCCGATTCCATGCTAAGAGAGGTTCAATTTATTGACCTTTCCATGATAACCATACAAGGCCCGATACAAGTATGACTCCATTTAAAGTTATTTGCTGATATATGTAAGCCAAAATAATGCACCAAATCAACATTACAAAAATTTCCATGATATTGCCATGTTAATACCTTTTCCTAAAGAAGATGCCAATTGATATCAACTTATCATATTCCCATGCAAAGAATATCAAATGTTTAAGGAAATTCGATAGGGTTTTCTTAATATTAAATGCCAACTCCAAATATGATTCCAAAAACCAAGTTGTCAATAAGCATTACTTGTATGAGGTTGAAAAGAAAACACAACTATGATGTTGCCATGTAACCACAAAAATCTGAACATGCCAATACCATATAAACCTGTAGATCACCTTAGCACAGTATAGCTCAAAATGTCAAACCTGTCAAACTAGAATTATACCACCCGAACATAGAATCATAACCCTGAAAACAAGATGCCTTGTAATCTGCACATGGAGTGAAGAGATCAGTACCATCAAAACCATCGTCACAATGCCGAAGTCAAAACCAAGTATGCCAAGACAGAATATAAACAAGAGTGCCAACCATCTGAATGTAAACTGTGCAACTGATAATCAATCACCAAGATGCCAATCTGAAACATAATTTTGACATCAAGGACAAATACCAAAAGAGAAGTTCAACAAAGAAAGTCGAAGGAAAAAAACAAAACACATTGTAGGAAAGGAAAGTCAATGCCAGAAGACATAATGACATTTGTCATTTGTGTATTTGTCATTGTTAAACTTTACCACTGTTCTTGTATTGAAATTTCAATGTCATGATATTTTCTATAAATTATTAAATCATATTAAAAAAAAATGGTGTCTCCAAGTACCTCCATCTCCTATTTTCAAAAATAGCCGTATCGATACCAGTACCAGCCTCTCGTACCACTACCAGTACCAGTACTAGTCTCTTGGCAACCTTGGTAAATTGTAATCCTGACACCGTATGCTCAATTTAGGATCTACGCAATCAAAAAGTGGAAAGGAAGTTGTTATGTTTTCATTTACTTTGAAGCTAACATATTTTCAAAAAAAATTTGAGGGTGGTTATTACATTGTCTTTGCACCATGTATCTATTACTCAATGCAAGATTGTACCTCAAATAGAAATGAAAAAATCTTCTACCATTGGTTTTTACTACAAGGGCCTTGTCTTCATGAGTGATATCAACCAATTGAAACATTTTGACACCCCCTTTGGCATGAGCAACAACTTCACCATTGCGAATCTTGTCTTGAACAAGACAAAGTTTTTGACCATTTTGATGGTCAAATGAAATATCCTTGATACCCTGCACTTCATAGGATGTATAATCACCAAGGGAAATTTGCTCATATGAATTTTGATGGGGTGAGGTCGTAGAATCACCCTTGTTCTCTTGTCATGTGTTTGGATGCACCAGAATCAACATACCAAATAGGACTGTTAGAAGTGGAAGATTGACTCTCCCATGTTGTTTGTTGTGCTTTTTGTGTTTTATGGTGATTTTTTTTTGTCACCTTGAGAATGCTTTGTGGCTCTCGTTGGCAAAATTCACTATTGGCAAAGGAATTGTACTATCATTCTTGAAGGTTGTGTTTCTTCTTCCCACAAAGGAGACATTTTTTTCGGTGAAAATGAATTGTTTTATTTGGATTTGGATGAACTTGGTGGATTACTATGATGTTAAAGTGGCTTTCCCTTCTACTAAGATGTGAGGGTCTGAATATCTAGGGGGTTTGAGGTCTCAAGGGGGTTTGAGGTCTCAACACGAATTGTTTCTTCTTGATGAAGCAAATTCACAAACTCCTCAAAAGATGGTTTTTTGTTAGCCACATTGAGACATGTGACAAACATGCGAAAGGTAGGAGGTAGTGCTTTCAAGACAATGGGTACAAGAGAGTCATTAGACACAATTTCCTTTAATGCTTGTAGTGCCTTTATGACCTCTACAACTCTTCTAAAAAAATTCTCCACTTTTTCACCACATTGCATTTGCAAACAATGTAGTTGATGCTGCAAATGAAGAATTTGATTTTTATTTTTGGCCTCATATAGTGTTTTGAGGTGATCCCAAGACTCTTTTGCAGTTGTGGTTGTTTGGATGTGAGGTTGAACCTCATTGGAAACCCTGAACAAGATTATTAGTTTGGCCTTATCATACTGATTTTGATCAGCTCCATATTGTGCAGGCTTGGTGAGTCTTACAGAAACTATATCTCACATGTCTTCAAACCAAGTTGAGTTTGTACCTTGGTTTTCCAAGTAGAATAATTATTACCTCTCAATAATTGACAATTAGAAAGCATTATTTTTGGAGCTTTGGAAGCTGTTTTAAATTTTAATAGATGCGGGGGGTCCTTATATCTCCAAAATTATTTTTTTACCCTTATTTTTTCTCAATGATTTATAGTCAATGCCACAAACATCGTTGCAGCTATTTTAGGCATTAGATCCAGTAATTTGACACAACATTACTCATAAATGCAAATCAGAGGCAAATTTTATACCAAACATTGCAATTAATTTTTTTAAAATTTAACAAAGGAATGGCTTGTAATTTTTGATTTGCTTTTATTGTATTTATCTTCCTTCAATGTTTCTGTTAATTGTTGCTTAAGAACTAAGAAGGCTCCGAAGAGTGAGCAGACCTTGTGCATGTGGTAGGGAGAGGAGTGTTGGTCACTGTATTTTTCTGGTTTGTGGTTCTATGGACCAGAGCCAAACTGACATAATCTGTAGGTCTTACTTTACAACTATAAGAAAATAAATGAAAAGTACAATTATGGAATAAAATATTGTCTTCTTTTATTCCATTCTATGTTTTTTCTTTTCTAAATTTAAGACAACCTATTGTGGAAACGTTTAGGTTGTTGGTGGTCAATCCCACCTATCTTTTGTATTGGCCTTTGGTAAACCCAGATTGGATATACCATATATTTAATATTTCTCTCTTCAGAAATGTGACATTCACTTCTGGTTGATAGGGTCAGCATTTAGGTTGTTGGTGGTCAATCCCACAGTTATTTGGTATTGTGCATATCTCAGCAGACAATAGCTTCCTTGCATGTATAGTCAGGCTAGTATTCATTACATTATCAATTCTGCATGACCAGCAAACCCTAGGGAGGGATGGATTTCTGGATTCCTCATCAGTCAGTACTCTTCAACATGACTGTAGTCTGCAAATCAAAGAAATCAACAAGAAAGCAACTTATATATGAGATCACTATTTTCTGTTTGAGATTTACTTGAAAACTATTTTCTGTTTGAGATTTACTTGAAAATCCATTAAGAAAGCTAAAAATATTCCTCTGTTTTAGTTGGTAATCTGGATATATAATAACATTCAGCACTTGCAGATCTGTTTGGTTGTAATGAAGCAAAAGTTAAGCCTATCATTTCAAAATCTAGAGAATACAGCAAATGGTTGACTGTGCATCTTACTTTTTCTTTCCAACACTGCTCCTGGTTTATGTGGAAAATATTGGAACATGTGGTTGTTTGTGTCTAAAAATAGCCACAATTGCAATCCTTTGAAAGAAGTTTACATTCTTTGTTACAAAAGTACAGTGACTGATGTGATGAAAGGAACTGTCATTGTTTATGATGTATTTAGACTCTCTAGAGTTTGTTCTCAGTGCTTCTGTGAAATGTGAAGTTAAGAAATGGACATGGCAGAATTTCCTTGGAACATTCACAAATAATGCATATTGGTGGACCTTTTGCAGATCTTTCCTTAGTCTGATGACATATGTATGATGTGTTTAGACTCTAGAGAGTTTGTTCTCAGTGCTTCTGTGAAATCACTGAAATGTAAAGTTAAGAAATGGACATGGCAGAATTTCTTTGGAACATTCACAAATAATGCATACTGGTGGACCTTTCACAGATCTTTCCTTAGTCTGATGACATATGTAGTGTTCAAATCACATTGCTCAAGTCTCATGGATTTATCACATTTCATTTTTGTCTTAATTTGCAATCTATCTTCTCTTGTTTGTCTGCCTCATGTTCCTGGAACTTATGTTTAACTCTCTACGCATACTTGTCTCTATATGTCTAGTGTTTGCCTCCTGTTCCAGGAGCTTATGTTTAACTCTCTACGCATACTTGTCTCTATATGTCTAGTGGAGAGTTCTTGCCAATTGGTTTGTTCCTAAGCCATATTATTCCAGTGCTGGTTTATTGTACTCCTTTTTCTCAAGAAGCTCTTTTAAGGCTTCCAAGATCTCATAATCTAATTGATTTCTAATCTCGCCTCCAAATTATGATGTCATTTTAGTTTTCTTGCAGGAAACCCCTTCATAAAATCATATACAAAGTAATTTAGAAGTCAAACTTTCTTATTTCCTGTAATTTGTTTAGAGGGAATTCACATCAGCAGTTGTATGCCCAAAGTTTTTTTTTTCTGTGTTTTTTATTTTCCAGTATCTGTGCGCTTAATAATGTTTTTGAGATGTTTTAAACCTTGAATCTATTAAGGGGTAATTAGGGCATTTTGTACTGGAAAGACTATTGATTATTTCTTCATACTTAAGCCTTTTTCCTTAAGTTTTTCATCTGTAATTTCCATGTTACCTCACTTTGAGAGATGTGCACATTGAATTGAACTTTGTTCTGATAAGATTTCATGTGTTCATTCAGAATTCTGAAGCGTACTTTGTGTACTTATAAGGTTGTGCTTTATTCTTTTGTCTTCCATCGTTATACCATAAATCCACCATTTTTTCTTTATATCGAACACATTTTGGGGGCTTACTAGAATGCTGCATCAATTAGTTTGGTCACTAAAATATCATTGTATGGTTTTATGGTTTCTGGTTTCTAAAAAAGCTTTCCACTGGGTCATGTATCATTTTAAAAAATTTTCACAACAGTTTCTTACCATGTTTTTTAATTTTTTCCTTAATTGTTATTTTCCTGTTAACTAATGTATATTTTCAACACTTTTTTGCCAAAAATAGCTGTTTTGCATCTACTATTGATGGTCAACGGGTATATGCATGACAATGAGTTTAGTATATACATACACAGGCATATATGGTTCTTGTTTCTTATGGTCTTGAGAGTACTTATTGTATCTGTTTAGGAAATACATTTAATAAAATGCTACTCTTGGATCAATGTATGTAGTCATCATTCATCAATCTGCAAATTGTAGTTCATACCAAACCATTTATACTCGATCATTTGGACTCTTTTATCAATCAAGATCTACTTGGAAGAAAGTATATCCATTTGGCGTCTCTTCAGACTTCATCAATAGATTGTAAGTATTCATCATTTATGTCTCAAAATCACCAGTGATACTAAGCTACTAATGTTAAGTCTGGCTATTTTCGATTAGGGACCAGTTTGTGAAATATCTCACTGCTTGCATGAGGATTGGAGAATTTTTTTGTGAGATGCTTACCATGGTTCATTACTTTATAAAGCACACAAGTAGGATTCATTGCTTAACATGTGGCAGAGCACAACTTTAACTGTACAATGATGTGTTTTTCTCAAAATCCATATGTAGATGGTACTTAATACTTAGTACAGTGCATGCATCCTTTTCATAAAATGCCCTTAATAACCCAATGTAGTCAATGTTTACTGCAGTGCATTGGTAAATAATAGCTCCTCATAATTATATTACGGTAGGAGCTGTTAGAAATGCTTCTTAGGATGGTAGGAAGACATTCACTACAGTATGTGTGCAGAATTATTTGATTATCATGGATAACCAATTGTGATGCTATTCACAAATCTGTGTTTTGCAAATTTCTTGTAAAGCACACAAGTAGGACTCATTGCTTAACATGTGGCAGAGCACAAATTTAACTGTACAATGACGTGTTTTTCTCAAAATCCATATGTAGATTGTACTTAATACTTAGTACAGTGCATGCATCCTTTTCATAAAATGTCCTTAATAACCCAATGTAGTCAATGTTTACTGCAGCGCATTGGTAAATAATAGCTCCTCATAATTATATTACGGTAGGAGCTGTTTGAACTGCTTCTTAGGATGGTAGGAAGACATTCACTGCAGTATGTGTGCAGAATTATTTGACCACCATGGATAACCAATTGTGATGCTATTCACAAAGCTGTGTTTTGCAAATTTCTTGTACTGCTGTTACGTGCATCTACTTGGTTGTTTAGTTGAAAATGTGGTTAACAAACCTATGGTTTAGAAATAAGTCAACTCTTCCTATGGTGAAGAGCTAGATTCGAAATGGGGTGGGCATGGTTTTTTTCAGAACAGCAATTTGTGTGTATACACATGCACACATGTGCATTAAGTGGGTATGTACAAGCAAAGTTTTACTTAGCTGTCACAAAATTTTGGATTCAAGGCATTTCAATTCCCTGTAAGGCTCTCTAATATACTCTTAAGTTTTAGATTTGTGAAGTTTGTTAATCTCGTGTGTTAAAAACTCCTTGAATATAAAACAGTTCGTATGCTTTTCCTGAAATTGAGGTTAATTGGATTTACACAAAGGAGGAAATGCCTTACATCTACGCTTGATGTTTGACATTGAGATGATTTCATTGGCGTCAAGCACTCAATTGGACAGTTCTCTTATTAATACACATACACAAACTCTAATTATAATTATAATGAGGTTTCTGCGAATATCAAAATCCATTTCTTCAAGCAATTCAAACTTGGGCAATCATCCCTGGTCAGATGGAATAGAACCTGTGAATTAAACTGTGTTTTACCATTTTACCTCCGTAAGTGTAGATTCCACTGAGGATTCCTGCATATCTACTCATGCATAGTAACTTCCTCCCATGCTTCTTCCTGTTTGGGAAACCAGCTTAGCTACAAATTGCATTCGTTAGAAATCCCACATAGGTGCAAGCTCCTCCTGAGCCCTCACACTTAGAAAATTTGATTGAAATCAAGCAGGAAATTGTTTCTTCATTTGAATAGAAGCTCATGGAGGAGCAGATAAGTTTGACAGTAGAAAAAATTGAGAAATTTACTATAAGAATGATAGTTGGAGTTAACAAGACTCAAATTTGGTGAATGTTTTTCTCTTTGGTAGTTAAGTTTTTCTGGTATCTATATAATTCTTATGTTAGATTCTATTCAGTTCTTCAGTTTAGCTCTCTCTAATTGAGTGCTCTAACCTCTTTTTAGCTATAACCATGTTTTGGATGATTGTCCTATTAGCTTGTGGAAGAAGATTTTCTAGATAGATGAATATGACAGGCGGTTAATTTTTTTATTAGTTTTTTTCCCTTACTAATGTAATTCCATATTATTGCTACAGCTTCATGAAGCAATTACAAATGAAGCGTCAACAGAGTTTATTGAAGGAATAATAATTGAAGAGTTCAGGCGGGGTTTCAAACTTGGAGATAAGCTTTTACGTCCTGCCATGGTCAAAATTTCAGCTGGACCACCTGCTACCAAGTCTGTTGAAGCTTCAGGAGAAACATCTAAGCAATCTTTAGAGGGGGCTGAGCCAGATGATTCATCTTCTGAAATAAGAAATTCATCTGCAGAGACAGCTGAAAACCCTGAAGAAACCTCTAAAGAACCCAAGAAACCTGCTTCATCAGAATCCCCTGTAGCTGAGTCTTAGCCCAAGAATCAGAATGTATCTATTTGTCATTGTGAATCTTCAAATACTAGTAGTAAAGTGAGTTATCAAAATAGTTACGGCATCTTTTCTTCTACTTTATGATTTTAAACCCACCGATTGGCTTAATTTGTATTTAAATTTGGACAGTTCTTTTACATCAATTTATGGAGGACATTATCGAAGAGGGGACATGCTTAATTGATCAGTCTTCACTTATCTGTTTAATGTTTTACTTTCCCCCCACGTCTTAGGGTTATTTCCTCTTGCAGCCTTGGATTCTACGAGGATAAAGAAGTAGTCTGGTAATGCTTCAAATAAAACATTGTTGATTGTCTTGCCGTGAGAAAAATGAGATATATATTTATATGGTCTGTGAGAGAATTGATACTGTAGATGCTAGAGACTTGATCTCGCCAATGTCTCATTGTATGTTTGTAGAATGTGATCTCTCAGACGCATCAAATAAATGCTATCTAATCATTCCTTGATAATTAGACAAATTGCAGATTGCTTTTATGGATGAGAAGCGATGGGATAGTTGCAGGGTTGTAAATGGGAAAAAGGTCAGAAACACTTAAATTGTTTGGTTAAATAAGCTCATGTTGTCCTTGAGCCCTCCGATCTTTGTTTTGTTATTCCTCTATTTTTCAATTTCATTTCTTAGTTTAGAGAGGTGGTTTATGTGATGCAGCTTTATATTTGATTTTGAATGGTGGGCCTTGACCTTTTTTAAGTGGCACATCTTTTGGCTTGGCTTGGATAATATAAACCATAGAAGCAATAATCTTTAAAAGCGCGATAATTATGATTTATTTCTCACCCTCACCTAACAACGCTGAGTTTTGCTTTGAAAAAATTGCGATGATTTGAAAAATTAAGTTGTTTTGACTGATTAAATTGCAAATCAGTACCCATAAAATCGCAACCTGCAATAAACTAGCGATTTTTAACCTTTTTGTCAAAAAAATCTAGGGTTTCTGGGATTTTTTAATTTTTATGGTGATTGTCATAATTAAATGTAAGTTAGTAGGTTTCCATAACTCATTCATATTCAAGTCATATTCAAGTCATGGCTAAGTTTATTATGCTCTTATTTCTTGGAAGAATAGACCTCACTAAATCTTTGAGGCTAAGGTTAGAGACATTCTCACACATTCACATCAAAATAGACCATATGACCTTGAGTCTAAAAGTTCATCTAAGATCGGAGTAGGTTTTGGAAGCCCAAACAGTACAAAACCTCAAAAATAGATAATCTTTAAGGATGGTGGAGTGCCTTTTATTGGCCCAAACCTCTACCCTATGGATATATCAATTGGAACTATTCACAACTATAGAATGCAAATTCTTGTGTCAAGCTGAAGCATATTCAAACAGGGAAGGTTGACTTAGTTTAGGAACAACCGAAAACCGAAAACCTTGAAGCTATTCCCTAAGCCCCCCCTTATGGAGTTTGGTCACATGGACATCCTTTTCCAAAGGACTACCTGCATACTTGCTTTCAAATGAGATCAAAGTTACATGTAGTTCTTTTATGTTAGTAAGATATAACTCAAGCAAGGATTCCCAACCTTGATAGACAATTTCTCTAAACAACCAAGGACAAACTTAATGAAGGTCATGTAACCAAATCAAATCAACAACATATATAATTTCATTCTAATAGACCAATTCAATATGTTAAGATGATAGAATAAGGTTCTTGAATTACCTCTACCTATAATGGTCCCAATTATCAACCATTGTTATACTTAGATGGGTATTAAAATAACACCCATCTTAAATGACCTACCTTAGACTATAGTGTCATTTAAGGATAATTAGTTAGCTTCAAATCCATACACTACAAAAATAACATAACAATATAGTTAATATAAAATAACCCCAGTCACATCAAATCACAAGATATCAATTGTCAAAACATCTCCATAATGTTTCCATTGTATAAGCCCTGCTATGGCTTATGTGAGGTCTTACTACAATATGATTTAATGATATCAATCATTAAAAACATATTATATTATGACATTCCACTTAATTGGAACACATCATACATTAACAATACCATATAAAAATTATGTGAGACCTTGAAGGCTTACAAAAAACTTATAAACTTGCTTAAGTCAATTGGCAACGCTATGCTCATTAGATCCTCATATAAAGATGTACTCTCATGATATTAATAATAATATTCTTAACCCTTTTTTTTTATTCAAGGTGTAAACGCTTTTGACCAAAAGCTATGAAACGGTGAGGTCACAAATGGGGGACCTCATCTCCAATACAACCACTCAACAATACCACCCTAGCGGGGTTTGAACCTTGGTGGTAGGAACAACACCACCTCCTTTAAACCATCACACCATGCCAATATTGGCAATAATATTCTTAACCCTTACTATTTATATTAAATATGATTTTAATGGTTAGTTGTAAGATATTAGGAGCTACTATACAATATGATCAGAGATGGGCTAACTATTAACTCAATTTCAATAGCATCATCAAATAAAGCCACCTAAAAACTATTTGAACATACACTACCATTAAGGCATTGAGGTCATGTTTCCTTGAGGCATTTTGTTAAACAACTCACATGGCTTGTCTAGGTTTTATGTTTTTTGCATTTTTGTTTACCATATGAGAGAGAGGAGATAGTTATTTCATTATTTGAATTGTTGCCTAACAGTCTCCATTACAATGTCTAATAGTCAAATGTTGGGAAGGGTATTGATATTTATTATTTGAATTATACCTAGTATTCTCCTTTATGAGTCCATTTAAACTTCTATTTGCACACACCATAGCTAGTTTGGGGGTGGGTCAATAACAACAAGCTAAAGTTTAATAAGTATGATGGACAACAATTATGCCTTATCTATAGTAGTACTATATATTAAGTCAAATGCCAATCTTTGTCATGGTAGGTACCTAATTCAAGGAGCTTTTCTTGGTTATTGGGTCATTGATGTCGACCTCATGTCTTTTATCTCATACCTCCTTTCCTCTTTCCTTTGCCTTCTCCACACCCCCACACTTGTTAGTCTCACAACCCCAAAGAACACGCATAATATCAATGAGTGAGATTGCAACCACATGCATTATGTAGGGGACAAGCTCGTTTCTTAAAAAAATGGTGGGATTTGTTGTTGCCAGAGACTAAGGGTCAATCCCCCAAATACCCCTATCATTGGAAATCATGAGCTCCCACCTAAGATTTCACACATACCATTACAACAAATATTGCTACAGCACACATGAGCTCCATAGGAGTTGCAATGGCCCTGGATGTTCTCAAATGCCTCTCTTCATTAGTCAAAACAACATCCTCAACACCAGGCCCTAAAGAATTATTGCCCCTCTCATTTAACAAAAATTTTTCTATCCTTTATGCTTTGATAGATGTCCACACCTTGCACTTGGCCCCACCAAACCTTTTTTTTTCCAACTTAATTATTTAGGGCAAGTGATACTGTACTTTGTTGTAGTTCCTATGCCTCATAAATTTGTCACTTCTGATTCTTTTTCCCTATTTGAAAGATCTTTACTTTTATTTATTTTCTTGCTTTTCTACAAGGAGGGATGTGACATCCCATCGCCTTGGAATAAGCTGACTTGACTTATAAGGAGGTTGCATTTGCTATTCTCTTTTGCTAATATTTGCATTGAAGCCTTTTATTGTTATCCTATTTTCATGTTTGAATGTTTTAGGGTCCCGATTAATGATTTGTATATTCATTTTTCTTCAAAATTTTGAGTTATTGGTCAAGTTATTTGCTTTTTAACCCATTATCATCATCTTTCAAGTGGTTTCATTTTCATTAATTTGACTAATTTGGGGCAATTTTACCAGATTAAATGATTGCATTTTAAAAATATTCCATTGAATATGCATTTTGCTTGATGTAGTCCTCAATTTTCAATTTATGCAATATTTTTTGTAGGATAGGTCAATACTTATGCCATCAAGTACACATATTTACCTATTAATCCTTGCATTATGCCAAAGAACCATGCATCAAAGACTAGTCTTTGTAGTCAAGTACACCTCCAATATTAAATTATTTTCATAAACTCACACTTAAGTCCCATGGCTCAAGTCACTTGCTACATGGGTTTACAACACATATCACTAGTGTCCCATCAAATTCAAGTTAGAAAAAAATCAATTCAAGCAAATTTATTCAATTATCAAAGAAAACAAACACAAGTCTCTATGTTGTAAGTTATTATTTACATGGCTTTTCATATAACATCCAAGATTATTTCCAAAATCATAACATGGTTTACAAAAGCCATGCATATGAGTTAATACATACAATCTTCACTCACCTATTATTTCTTCAATATATATTTGCATACATTTAGGTATTGAAATATAATATACATCATCAATAAAAATTCTTTCTCAATGTATCTTTAACGTATATGGTAGAGCTATATATCAAATAACTCATTAAATGTGTGGCTATGCCAACCATTATTAAGGTAGCTACAATGTACCTATTCAAACACACATCATCAAGTCCTTTGCATTTTTTCATATGTTTCATGCTTATATCATGGGGAAGATCCTTAATACTCTCAATTATGCAATAAGTCTTCACATAATAAGTGTAGATTCAAATCCAACAGTTGGGTTGTGAGAATTAGTAATCATAAGATACCACAACTTCCATTGCACAATTTGATTTTCCTTTATTGTTCATATATCCAAATTCCCTTTTGCACCCATTTATGTATTCTTGGCTAGGATTGGTCAATCATTCTTATAAGATAAACGGTTTACTTAAGAAATTTAATGACAACATATTCATATTGAGTGAATGGGTTAATTATAGTGAACTAGTAGTGCAATACTTTCTACTTTATCCTAGAGTCTAGTGAACTTTATAAGTTTGGTGTTTGAATCACGTGTTGATACCAATGTAATAACCACCCTTGGTTATTAGTTTTTTTTAACCTAATGAATCCATAGCAAGGGTGGTAGCTCTATACCATAGTTGCACGATCTTGCATTGAACAATATAAGATCACATAAGTAAAATTCCTAGATGTAGACTTAATCCTCAAAGGTTTATTTGAGATAACCTTATCTACATATCCTTTTTGAGAATTGTTGGCGTAAGAACTAACACCTCTGGAGTGTGAGTTTGTACGGACAGCTATGCACACTACGTAATGAGTGCTCTTCAAATTAGGAGGGGAAGCTCCCTCGTTGTGCTGGAATGCATGAAATAGAAAACTAAACTAATATCCTATCTTTTTGTTCTCAGCTGGTAGAGGCACAAGGTTAAGAAAACCTAGAACGTTGCAGCTAAGTATTTTCTGGTTTCGCAGATCATCTAACTACAACTAAGCTAACTTCTTTAAATCTATCCAGTTTCCTCAAGAAACAGAGCATGAGGAAATGGAGCAGGAATGTATTATACGATAAACTTCAGGTGCGGGCTCACAACATGAAGGCAAGGGAGGCGCAACTATTTGCTAATCCGGGAAGAAGTTTATTAAAACAAACAAATAAACGGTAAACCTGGTACAGCTTCACAACATGAAGGCAAGGTAGGCGCAACTATCTGCTTAGCTGAATGAGTCTACTATAACACACATCAAACGATAAGCTTTAAGTAATGTTTCGCAACATGAAGGCAAGGCAGGTGCAACTATTTGCTCTTCTGAATAGGCTTATAATAAACAAAACGAAAGGTAGGCAACTGGGACAATAGATTGTATAGACGCAACACGCATGCAATAACGATCAAACCAGCAACCCCATTTAACTAAGGTCGAATAAACATCATGACAATAACATGAAGGCAAGGTAGGCGCAACAATTTATTATAACAGCAATTACTCTTTGAACAGATACAATAATAACAATACTACAGGCAAGGTAGGCGCAGCATGTATGCTATCAAGCAAAAGTTAAATTACAAATGAGCTTGAAGCTCTTATTTATAGACTTCAAGGTGTAGGCAACCCTAAAATCACCTTGAGTCAACTAAAGTCTTGCAATGCATGCAAGATCTTATTCCTAAACCCTAATTGAATGAAACTATACAGTTAACTGGGAAACTATCATCAGTTAACTGAAACATCTAATCTAAATGGACAAGGTGCAACATGCACGTCCTTATTGAAAGCAAGTCAATTGAAATGCTATCATCAGTTGACTGAAAAATCAGCATTGTAAACTCCTCCATCTTGGACGCCTCTGGCCCTCCACCTAGGTTATCACGAACTAACCCTTCGAACTCAGCTTGAACTGCCTCTAACTCGGTGTAGGTACCATCCTCATGCCGATAATGACATGGGATTTGAGTGATGTATTCGCTGATGAAACGAAGAGCTGCAACAACCTTTTCCTGAATCATGCTCATCTTAGCAGAAATCTTGTCATATGTCTCCACCCTGCAAAGATATAATTCTCTCCAAGTGAAGACCTTCTTCTGATCTCCATCTGCTTCAATGGCGTCATAGATTCCTGCAAGCTGTGATATCAAAATCAGGTCCTTCGGCTTACGCTCGGCTATGCAAATCTCGAGCTCCTGAATTCTCTGGCGAAGACTATGTGCGTCAACCCTCAACTGATATAGCTCTATGAGGAGGTGTCGACCAGCAACAATAAAATCTTCAATCCAGGTATCCAATAGCTTTCCTCGATTAACCAAGTGTTGAATCCTCTGCTGCTCTGCGGCGGTTTCTCGAAGTTGTGGAAGTAAAGGTGCTTGCCCCTCGTTGCCATGATGATAGCATTCCAGTTGACTTGCTTTCAATAAGGACGTGCATGTTGTACCTTGTCCATTTAGATTAGATGTTTCAGTTAACTGATGATAGTTTCCCAGTTAACTGTATAGTTTCATTCAATTAGGGTTTAGGAATAAGATCTTGCATGCATTGCAAGACTTTAGTTGACTCAAGGTGATTTTAGGGTTGCCTACACCTTGAAGTCTATAAATAAGAGCTTTAAGCTCATTTGTAATTTAACTTTTGCTTGATAGCATACATGCTGCGCCTACCTTGCCTGTAGTATTGCTATTATTGTATCTGTTCAAAGAGTAATTGCTGTTATAATAAATTGCTGCGCCTACCTTGCCTTCATGTTATTGTCATGGTGTTTATTCGACCTTAGTTAAATGGGGTTGCTGGTTTGATCGTTATTGCATGCGTGTTGCGTCTATACAATCTACTGTCCCAGTTGCTTACCTTTCGTTTTGTTTATTATAAGCCTATTCAGAAGAGCAAATAGTTGCGCCTGCCTTGCCTTCATGTTGCGAAACTGTACTTAAAGCTTATCGTTTGATGTGTGTTATAGTAGACTCATTCAGCTAAGCAGATAGCTGCACCTACCTTGCCTTCATGTTGTGAAGTTGTACCAGGTTTACCATTTATTTGTTTGTTTTAATAAACTTCTTCCCGGATTAGCAAATAGTTGCGCCTCCCTTGCCTTCATGTTGTGAGCCCGCACCTGAAGTTTATCGTACAATACATTCCTACTCCATTTCCTCATGCTCTGTTTCTTGAGGAAACTGGATAGATTTAAAGAAGTTAGCTTAGTTGTAGTTAGATGATCTGCGAAACCAGAAAATACTTAGCTGCAACGTTCTAGGTTTTCTTAACCTTGTGCCTCTACCAGCCGAGAACAAAAAGATAGGATATTAGTTTAGTTTTCTATTTCATGCATTCCAGCACAACGAGGGAGCTTCCCCTCCTAATTTGAAGAGCACTCATTATGTAGTGTGCATAGCTGTCCGTACAAACTCACACTCCAGAGGTGTTAGTTCTTACGCCAACAGTTTTCTGGCGCCCACCGTGGGGCACGAGGCAAGAAAACATTCAAGAAAGCTTCACGCTTTATGTCACGGGTATGACCATTTGGCGTCCTACTGCTCCAGTTCAACAACCAGGACTTACTCCGGTTGCCTTACAGCCGAACTTTGTGTGAATTCAAGGCGAGCAGTCAGAAATCATCAGTAGCTTGCGAAGTTTCATCTTTGAAAATCAGACATCTACTACTCAGTGGAGAAACACAGCTACTACTCTGGATAAAGAAGAAGAAAAGGCGGATCTTGCAGCAGGTAGACCAGTTTTGCCACCACTTGCGTGGGAATAAAGCAACCTGGCTTACCAAGTTTATTACAGAAGGAGGCGCAATCCTCCCATTCAAGAAGAGCCGCACTTTGAGGAGGTTCCTGAGCATTTTCTAGAAGGATTAGAAGAAGAATCTCCAGCCCCACCTGTCACAATGGGTGACAACGACAACAACAACAACAACAACAACGGCAACGGTCGGAACGGAAGGAACGTGAGACGTCCAACCCCACTACCTTGGGGCAATAACATCGGACCGTTGGCCTTACAAGGACATCATGAGCTGCCTAAGGGATCACGAAAGCACTTTCCTCGATTCCATGGCGATGGATCTAAACATCCAGATGAACATATATCAGCATTCACAGCGGCTTGTTCCGTTTTGCATGTTCCACATGAAGACATAGCTGTTCGTCTCTTTGTTGAGACCTTGGAAAGCAACGCATCAGACTGGTTTCATAATCTTGAACCTGGTCTTATCACAAGTTGGGCAGTCATGAGTGAGAAATTCTTGGCAAGGTTCAAGCCTGCTGAGGATAATCACCAATTATTTGCACAGCTCTCAAACTCAAAGATGGAGCCTACTGAACCAATGAGGGAATTCATAGCAAGGTTTAACCGCCTTGTTACACATCTTGCCCATACACTGAATCCATCTGATGAGATTTTGATGAGCAACTTCATCAATGCACTACCGTCAGAAATAGCCTTTCTCTTAAAGGGAAGTGAAGAAGTAGATCTACAACTCACTCAAGAGGACGCTATCAAAATTGAAGATAATATGATTACGAAGGGCAAGATGAGGAATGATTCAATCAGACCGCTTGTTCAAGCGTCTGCTGATCCGCTACTTCAGAAAGTAGCCAACGAGGTGACCATTCTCAAGAGGCAGTCACCCGCACAAGGGCAGCAAGCACTGCCTACACAATAGTCATATCAACCGCCATATCAACCTCAACAGCCGTACCAACCGAAGAGGAATAACTTTCAGCCTTTCAACAACTACAAATCAAAGTTTCCGCAAGGACAACAAAGACTGCATGTTGAAGCTGAGAAGTCTACAGCTTATTGCACTTTCCATGATACAGTTGAACACACCAGATCTACATGTCCGGAAAATCAAAGAATGAGTCAACTCATGGGATTTGCTGAGGCTACTCCTAGTTCAAGTTTCGTACCTTCACCAACTACAAATGTTGTCTCACCGTAGACAGGCAACTTTGATGGCGACTCCGCAATGGGATATTTTGATAGAGAACCCGTTAATGAACAAGAAGAAGAAGAAGAAGAAGACTACTGCCGATACTCTCTTGCAGTCAATCATGAGAATATCTCATCGCCTGTGTTTACACGTGCACAACACTTCAAAGCACAGAAAGAAGAAGAGGAAAAGCGGAAGTCTGATGAAAAAGGAAAGGAAGTGGCTTCCACTTCCAATCAAAGGTCTTCACAAGTAAACACCGTGCCGGCTGTTCAAGATCCATCCTCGACAAACTTTGACATTGTGTCTTCCATGATGAAGATGAAGGTACAAATTTCACAACTGGAGTATCTTCAGGATCATCCAGAGCAATTGGAAAGAATCCTCAAGGTGGTAAAGAAGAAGGCTGTAATTCAGCCTACATTACTTGAATCCTCTGTTCCAGCAGAAGACAAGCCAAAGCCGTTCTATATATCTTTGTATATAGGAGGTTTTAAACTCAGCAATTGCATCATAGATAGCGGAGCGTCGGACAACGTTATGCCTTTACAAATCATGAACGCGTTGGGACTTTCGTGCACCGAAACCAAAGAAAAGTGTTATTCACTTGAATCAAAGCCAGTGCCGTTGGTTGGCCAACTAAAAGATGCGCAAGTAAGACTTGCGTCTTGTCCAGAAAAGAAGATTATGATGACTATCTTGATTGCTGACATTCCTACAAGTTACGGGATGTTGCTCAGCAGGAGTTTTTGCAAGGATCTTGGAGGAGAAATTCAGTTGGATTGGTCGTTCGCGACAATTCCATTGAAGAAGGGAACATTTAAGCTGGAGCCTGAGGTGAAATCAAAGTTTACGGTGGTTAAGTCCCAGTTTCCGGATGCACAAGTGTTATATCAAGACACGGGACCGGGGACATATGCTATGATATCTGATGTCAATGAAGATGGTCAAAATTTTGCACTTTCCACGACTACATCACATGAAGAATCAAAGATGTGGAGGATGCAGTTTGATGGCAGTTGTTCAACATCAGGATCAGGAGCGAGAGTAGTAATCATCTCTCCCGAAGGTTGCTTATATCCATTCGCATATAGGTTGCAATTTGATTGTACCAATAATACTGCAGAGTACGAGGCGCTTTTATTGAGTCTCAAGAACGTGAAGGATATGGGGATCAAATTACTTAGAGTTGAAGGAGATGCAGAGCTCATTGTCAAGCAAGTCAGGGAGCAGTTTCAAGTTAGAAAGAATCGCCTTCAATCCTATAGACAGAGGGTGTGGAATGCCATCGACTGGTTCGATGCTTTTGACATCCAATATATTCCAAGAACGAACAATAGTAGAGCCGATGCCCTTGCAGTGTCAGCTGCTCTTTTCATGCCGCATTCTGACTTTCGTCAAAATTCTTTTGCTATTGAGCTGATCTACAGGCCAGCTGTACCAGATAATGCAGACAACTGGAAAGTCTTTGATGACGACGATGACATCAAAGAGTTTCTCGTTATGGGAGACAACTACAAAGAATTTTTCTTTGAAGGGAATCCTATTCCTTTCAAAGAGTCAATTGCTGAAGACTCTGAAGCTACAGAATCCAGAATCATACAACTGAAAGGAAATCAGATTCCTAAGGGTTTCGTATCTTTAGAGGATATTTTTGACCGGCATGACCATTTCATCCAAAATCAGAAGATGTCAGGTGTTAATACTTCTGCTGAACATTTCCAAGTGAACATCGGCACCGAAGACAAACCTCGGTTTGTGAATCTAGGCAAGTGTTGTACTACAGAAGAAGTTGAGAAGTTTACCGCCTTGTTCAAACAATACAAGGATGTATTTGCTTGGTCATACGAAGACTTGAAGGTCTTCACACCCATAGAATTGTCACATACAATTCCTCTGAAGTCTGATGTTAAGCCTTTCAGGCAAAAACAGAGACATTACAATCCGCGGATTCAAGATACTATCTACGCGGAAATTCAGAAGATGGTGGACGCAAAGATAATTTATCCAATCCATCACTCCACCTGGGTGTCTAACATTGTTCCTGTGCGCAAAAAGAATGGAGAAATCAGAATTTGCGTGGATTTTAGGAACTTGAATTTGTTGTCCTTGAAGGACAATTATCCCTTACCGATCATGGAGCATACATTGCAAACAGTCACCGGATCGGAGATGCTATCACTTCTTGATGGTTTTTCCGGTTACAATCAGATTGCAGTGGCCGAGGAAGAGCAGATCAAAACAGCTTTCACCACGCCGTGGGGAATGTTTGCTTATGAGAGGATGCCTTTCGGCCTTATCAACGCCGGTGCTACTTTTCAGAGAGCCATGGATTTGGCGTTTGGGGATCTAAAAAATAAAATAATAGTAGTTTATCTAGATGACTTGACGGTTTTCTTAGATAAACGAAGCGATCACTTTTTGCACCTCGCAAAAGTTTTCGAAAGATGCAGGCATCATAGAATTTCATTGAATCCTAAGAAGACCATCTTCGCGGTAACGGAGGGCAAGTTACTTGGCCACATCGTTTCCAAGGAGGGAACTAAAATTGACCCAAATCGGGTGGATTCAATCAAGAGCCTGTCTCTTCCTACAAGTAAGAAACAAGTGCATTCTTTCTTCGGTAAAGTCAACTTTATCCGAAGGTTTGTACCAGATTTTTCGGAGCTGACGAAGGAAATCTCAGCCATGATGAAAAAGACGTCCAATTTCATATGGACAGAAGAAGGTAGACAAGCCTTCATCAAAATCAAGGAAGCTATTGCTACTGCACCAACGTTGGTTCGTCCTGACTTTCAGAAGGATTTCATCCTTTACTGTTATGCGTCGGAGCACATGTTGTCTGCAATATTGACTCAGAAGCTCAATGAAGAAGGAGAATCTCCTATCGCATTCATGAGTACCAGTTTTAAAGATTGTGAATCACGCTATTCTCAAATTGAGAAGAATGCGTATGCTGTCGTTAGAGCTGTCAAAAATTTTAGGTTCTATATCTTGAATTCACATACTACGGTGTTTGTCACCGATCCAACAGTAAAAGGTGTGCTAACTCAACAGGAGATGGGCACGAAAAGAGGAAACTGGATCGCAAGAGTTCAAGAGTATGATCTGGAGATCAAGCCAACCAAGCTCGTTCGCGGGCAAGGTCTTTGTCGATTATTGGCAGAAGACGGAGATGAAAAGAAGAAAAGCAATAGTGGAAATGAACCTGAACCAGAAGAGGACCTTCCTTTGGTCCTATTAGTTGATTCTGCGGAAGAATGGATCACAACCTTGTGGTATTATTCAACTTATGGAGAATGTCCACGTCACATGGACAAACAGCAGAAGAGAACATTGAAGCTGAAAGCACAAAATTTTGTGCTTGTCAATAACGTTCTGTACAAGTGTGGCCTTGACGAAACTTTCCTTTTATGCGTCGGTAGAGACCAACAACAAAGATTGTTGGATGCTTTTCATAGTCAAGCGTGCGGTGGTCACTTCTCATCAAGGGTTACTGCATTCAAGATCCTACGAGCACGGTTCTATTGGCCAACCATGTTTCATGACGCATATGAATGGGTGTATAGATGTCAGTCTTGTCAGCAGTTTGTTGGTAAAGTCAGATTGGCAGCTACTCCACTCAGGCCAGTTATCATTGATGCTCCATTTCAGCAATGGGGTATTGATTTCATAGGTCCCATCAACCCACATTCCAGTAAGGGGCATATTTATGTCCTTACAGCAACAGATTATTTTACAAAATGGGTTGAAGCGGTTCCTACCAAGCGAGCTACTTCAGAAGTTGTTTGTGACTTTTTAAAGGAAAACATCATTTCACGCTTCGGAGTGCCTCGCAAAATTGTGGCTGATAACGCAACAAGTTTCTCGTCAGAGGAGATACTTAATTTTTGTTTTGATCACGGCATCACGCTGTCACACTCATTAGATTATTACCCTCAAGGTAATGGACAGGCTGAATCATCAAATAAGAATATAGTCACAATTGTGCGCAAGCTAGTTGACGCAAATCAGAAAGCTTGGCATAGTAAAATATATGATGCTCTTTGGGCTGATAGAATCACTCCCAAACGAGCCATCGGCACTTCGCCTTTTATACTTTTGTATGGTACAGAAGCAATGTTACCCATTACATTGGAGTTGTCCGCTTTGCAGTTGGCATCTACAGTGGATGAGGAAGAATTCAAAGATCCGATCGAAAGGAGGATTTTGTACCTGATGAAGCTAGCGAAAGAAAGGGTGGAGGTTGTCGATAGGATCACTCAGCATCAAGAGCGAGTGAAGAAGATTTTTGATAAGAAAGCTTGTCCGCGAGATTTCGAGATCGGAGATCAAGTCTTGTTATGGGACAAAAGACATGAACCTAAAGGAATGCATGGTAAATTTGATTCCTTATGGTTAGGACCCTTCCAGATACATGAATCAAGGGGAGAGAACACATACATTCTCTCACATCAAGATGGAAGGCTTCTCCCGCTACCTTATAGCGGGCAATATCTCAAACACTTCAACCCTCCGGGGGAGGAGTAATTTTTTGTAAGTTTTATAAATACTTTTTATGCTTTATCGTAATGTCGTATTGTGTTTTCCCGTTCAGTGATGTTTTGTCGTGTTTTAGCTGATTAAAATAGGTAGTCTTGTTGTAGGTGATTAGGAAAGTCCAAGTGTATTAGGTGATTAAGGAAAACTCCAATGCCCAATGATAAAGTCACTGGTCTACGAAACACCGAGATTCCTAAATTCTCCTATGCCGTAAGTATCCGACATGGTCACCAGACGGAGCCTAATGTTGTACCCAAACCAAAATTTTTGCTTCATCAAGGCATTTTGCTTAAAATGGTCTAAACCTTGTAAAAGTGGGGTCAAAACTCAGTTTTTGGGCAAATAAAGTATGGGCTTTTAGTCAGTGTGATGCCAGGAAGATACTGGAAAAATTTGAAAAATTTGAAAATTAGGGTTTCTGAAGTCTATTTTTAGCCCGAAACCCTAAAAAATAAGAACTTGTCAGAATTGGCTGAAATTAATTTTGATTGGCTTATTTCACATCATGATCATAGTGGTGAAGTCAGTTTCAGTTAAAAGTCAGTTTAAGGCTGGTGGGTAGTTATAACTTTTTCAGGAGAAAAGTTAGGACCTCTGAGGTCATTAATGGCAGTTGGCCAGTACCAGGTGTTAATATCTAAGCCTGAAACTCAAAGAAGAACACTCTACGATGAAAGATGTTGAAAATTATGCTTTTTGACGGAGGAGATTTTCAACGAGGTAAAAGTACTGTGAAATTGGCTAAGTCTGGATTGAAAATATTCTAAGTTTGGAGTTCAAAAGCGCCACTCTCAGCTAGGGGCGCCCATCATTATGGAAGCTGTATTCAACTTTTTGTGAGATTTTCTACCAAGATGATTTCTTCAGTTTCCTGATAGCTTCGCAATGAGCTAGCCAGCCAGTCCGACGGAGGAGTAAAACGCCTGAAAACGAAAATTCAATACAGAACGAGGGAAATGCAAAGTAGATGACTTTGAAGAGAAAAAGCGCCCCTGGAGGCCAGGGGCGCCCATCTTTTTGAAGATTCAAATGAAGTCTTTTGATCAAGTGACACCCAAGAAGTTTGTTTCTATTTTTGGTCCAGCTCCGCGACGCATCTGTCAGCAGGTGAATCTGAGTTGCCGAGTTGCCGCCATCAGTGGTCAAACTTGAGGTTCCAGACTTGATCAGAAACTATTCAGAAAGGACAAAAGCGCCCCTGGAGGCCAGGGGCGCCCAAGGTTTTAAGACCTTTAATGAAATCTGTTTGATGATTTCAGATGCTCATCTCGTTCGTGTCAGCTTCAGCTTTCCGTTCCCTGTCTCAGCCAGTTCAGAAGATGTCTTGGCAATCCGCAGTCGGAAGTTGAGTAATTTTTGCCAGTTGCAGTAATGGATGACATTGGTTGGGAAAAGCGCCCCTGGAGGCCAGGGGCGCCCATGATTTAGGAAGGTTAAATGATGTTTTTATACAAAGTGTTCATCAGGAGCCTTTGCTCAGAATTCAGTCTGCTCCGCAGTGAGCCAGTCAGCGTGTTCTGAAGTTTTGTCAAATACCGGGAAACGTCAAGTGAAATATGGTCAAGTTATCAGTGAAAATGATGAAAATGCCTGAAAATATTCTAACACTGAGGTCAAAAGCGCCCCTGGAGGCCAGGGGCGCCCATCTTTTTGAAGCCTCAGATGGTTGAATTTTGAATTGCCACCTCAAGGAATCTTCTTGTCAGATTTGGTCCTGCTCTTCATCGAGATTGTCAGCCAGTTGATCCGACGTGACAGTCAACCAGAATCAGTGATCGAACATGAGCTTCGTTTGAGGTTTTAGATTCTAAATTTTCAAAAAATGTCTAAGTAAGGAAGGACGCCTAAAGTCAAAGGTTGACTTTTTTGAAATTCAAAAGTAGAAGTGCGCATGAAGAGAGTTTTCAATTTACCAAATTTAGATCTTCAGTTAAACTCTTTGCATGTCGACTTCTATTTTACCTATTTTTAGTCATAACTGGCAAAAACTAGTTTGCATGCATTAGTTAACTGAGTCTTTCAAGGTGGCGCCCTAATTTGGGGTTGTTCTACATCCAGTTAACTGAGTTTGAAGCCAAATATAGGCCATGCGTGAGTTTTGAAGCACCAGTTGTACTTCAAGCGCCATTTCCAATGCTTGACATGCATTTCACACGCCTTAGAAGATATTTTGCTATATATTTTGCTAATGGCGTCCATTATTCTTCATCAGAGTTGACAAGAAACATCTTTCTTGAGCATAAAAATTGATCTGCAGGTGCTACAGGTGTCAGATTTCAGTATTCTTTGTAGCTACAGATTCAGATTGTTCAAGGGAAGATTATTTCAGACTTGGTTTCTATTTTGCATGCAGGTGTTATCAATTCTACTTCAAGCATAGGCGAATTTTTACAGAAGAAGAGAGAAAACAAAAAATAAAACTTCTATTCTTCTGTCTTACTTTCTTCTATTCTCGTCTTAGGTTTTCTTCGCATGTCAAAGAAAACGACAGATTTTTCAGAAAAGCATCATCTGGGTTTGAATATTTCAGCATCAACAACAATACCCATGTCTTAGATTATTTTGTGAAAATTGCCCCGTTGCCTCTTTTCTAGAAGCACTGTGCTTTTTTCCAGAATTCTCTTTGCATGTGGGCCTAAATCACGTTTTTTCGCAAATCTGTTGATCTGGGTTGTTTTAGGATCCATTTCTACATAAAACCCATGTTCCAGATTTTCGCGGGAAAAATTGCCCCCAGTGCCCCTAACTGCCAGTTCAAATCTCAACCGAAAACCTTTTGCATGCAAGCCTAAATCCCATTTTTTCACAATTCTAACGTTCTGGGTTGCATTAGAATTTGATTTTGCACAAAACCCATATCTTAGAATTTGTCCGAAAAAATTCACTTCCCCTTGCTATTTTTAGCCTATCCTCAAGCTTTTTGAGTTTTTCCAAAGTTGTCCAAACATACCCGACTTTACAGTCAAAAGTCTAGTTTTTTAGAATGCAGTATAATCCCATAGATTATAAGGCCAAACAAGTCTTTCTTCATAACTTTCTAAAAACTACCGATACCGACTTAAGTCATGTTTTTCCCATCGTCAATCTGAACTCATTGGAGGGTATCAGCAGTACTACAATCAAAAATCTTGAACGTTCAGGGATATTTGCAGCGGCGTCCATTCCTATCTCAGTCTTTGATCTTGAGTTCGTACTTGCTTGTGTCAAGCATTATGACTCGTCTACCAGACAAATCAGATCGACAGATGGAAGGATTATTTGTAGCCTGAAGCCGAGGGATGTAGAAAAATGTTTTTCTATTCCTCCACGTTCAGATCATTTCGCTGTATCCATTTCAGATTGTGACAGAATATGGGAGGAGGACAAGGATAGATCACAGAAGAAAGTAGCTCAACGGTGGTTGAAAATTCAGAAAACCAACATGCCAAGGAAGATTGCACGTGGGGATTTCAAGGACGAGATTGCTATTTTGATAACTTTCCTTAACCGGTTAGCAGGTTCTGAAGACGCAAGTGTTTTCCGAACATGGATGTTCTACCTCATCTCACGAGTTATTGATAAAAAAGAAACATTTGACTGGGCCATGTTTATCAGCGAGTGTCTTCACCAGCAGATTACAGAGTTCCTAAAGATTCATGAATTCCATATGGTAACTTTTCTGGTTTACTTAGTTGCATTTCAAGGCAGCTTTAAATTATTAAAGACCGATGGAGTTCTGGGTGTTCAGCGAGTGTACGAATACTACCCTCAGTTGGAGTTTTCGAAAGCTGAACAGGACTTTACAGCAGTGAATGATCATTTTCTTATGAGAACGGTCAGAAATTTAGATAACGAGATGCATGTGAGGATTTCCACAGAGGCACAATCAGCAATGGAAAGTTGGGCAGATTGGTTTATCCAATTTCCTACTTTCACATATATTCGTGTATATGGATATACAGGAGAGCCTCTGATGCTACCGAGGTACCCATCGGATAAGGTTCTTTTCATGGAGTTCATGAGACAGGCACATGAGGTTCACACTTTTCTTCGCAATCGACATAAGCCAGCTTTCACCTTTCCGTTTGAGTTAGGTATCTACAAATGCAAAACAGCTGCTGATTGCAAGTTAATGGCACACGAGTTAGAGAAACTTCAGCTTGGGTGTTTTCCTCAGAAGCGTGCCTATGATCCGTTGGGTCATTATTCAGCAAGGTTGGAGCGAAATGTTTCACATTCGGCAGCGCTTGAGGACTTTTGGGTCAATTGTGAGGATGAATTTGAGGTGCGCCGTCGTCATTATTGTAGGCTTACTGTTCCACAGATTGCTGATTTCTTATCAGAGGATGTGGAAGGTTTGTCTGATGATGATGGCAAGATACTACTTCATTCATTCATTAGAGACCAAGTTGCTCGCCAGCCACTTCGCCAACCTGATTGGTATGTTCCATTGAACACTTCAGTGAAAGACTTATCCAGATCTGTTATCAAAAGCACCATGTACTTCCTTGAGAGCAAGCGGAAGCGAAGGGTGATCCCAGTTACAGAGCCGCTAGCAGTGGTAGCTTCTTCTTTACCTTCTACTTCTAGAGCTAAACCTCGAGTCAAGGTTACTATGAGGCCGCCTGAAGGGGTTAAGATGGGAATTAATTCAAAAGGAAAAAGCATCACCAAAAGGAAAAAGGAAACAAGTTGAGAAGGAGCCAACACTTCCAGTTACAGAGCCAGTTATTTCATCGGAGCCAGTTATTCAGACTGAGGCCGGTTTGTCATCTCCAGGTTCACCTTTTTCAGCGCACTCATCTCCCATAGATATTGATTCGGAGCCTGAGATTTCGATACATGAGACCTGCATACCAGTGGATTTGCCAGCAGCTAATACAGTAGAAACGACTCCACCTCGAGAGGACAGTATTCCTTATTCATCTTGGCTTGAGAAGTCATTGGAGAGGGAGAGGCGTATGCCTTCATATAATCTTGATTTATCTGAGTTTGGTGAGCCCTATCATAACAGGTTGAATAAGAGGGCCAGAAAGCAAATAAATATTGAGAAGAATCTTGAGGCAGAGATCGTCATAGAGGTTGCTACTCCTCCAAAAGACAAATAATTGGATGAAGTTGATGTTGGTGATTTTACCTTCGTCAAAACTAATCTGGGTAAGAATACTCGACACACCGACGTGAATCTATTCAGAGTCGTCGCGAGTAATCTAGAGGAGCGCGTCATGAAAGATGGTGAGGATAAGGTAGTTCTCAAGGCTGAAATCAGACAACTTCGCAGGTACATCTCGGGTTTGCTTCATGGCAACGAGGGGCAAGCACCTTTACTTCCACAACTTCGAGAAACCGCCGCAGAGCAGCAGAGGATTCAACACTTGGTTAATCGAGGAAAGCTATTGGATACCTGGATTGAAGATTTTATTGTTGCTGGTCGACACCTCCTCATAGAGCTATATCAGTTGAGGGTTGACGCACATAGTCTTCGCCAGAGAATTCAGGAGCTCGAGATTTGCATAGCCGAGCGTAAGCCAAAGGACCTGATTTTGATATCACAGCTTGCAAGAATCTATGACGCCATTGAAGCAGATGGAGATCAGAAGAAGGTCTTCACTTGGAGAGAATTATATCTTTGCAGGGTGGAGACATATGACAGGATTTCTGCTAAGATGAGCATGATTCAGGAAAAGGTTGTTGCCGCTCTTCGTTTCATCAGCGAATACATCACTCAAATCCCATGTCATTATCGGCATGAGGATGGTACCTACACCGAGTTAGAGGCAGTTCAAGCTGAGTTTGAAGGGTTAGTTCGTGATAACCTAGGTGGAGGGCCAGAGGCGTCCAAGATGGAGGAGTTTACAATGCTGACTATCAGTTTCAAAAAGGTGACCACATAGGTTAGAGATAGTCAGAGGGAGATCCGAGATGGAGACAAAGAGTTGGACAAGCAGTTAATCATTGTGGACAGCGTCAAAGTGCCAGATGATGATACTATTGATAAATTCCTGGAGGAGATGATAAACTTGGAGTAGATGTTCAGTTAGACCATGCAGTTGCTTACAATGATGAGTCATCAGAAGTAGTTAACTCGAGGCTTCTTTCCGAGTTAACTTGCTGTTATACATTGCATGCATGTCTTTCTTGTAAACATCTACATATACTTGGAGATTAGATTAGATTTTTCAGTTGACTGATGATAGCATTCCAGTTGACTTGCTTTCAATAAGGACGTGCATGTTGCACCTTGTCCATTTAGATTAGATGTTTCAGTTAACTGATGATAGTTTCCCAGTTAACTGTATAGTTTCATTCAATTAGGGTTTAGGAATAAGATCTTGCATGCATTGCAAGACTTTAGTTGACTCAAGGTGATTTTAGGGTTGCCTACACCTTGAAGTCTATAAATAAGAGCTTCAAGCTCATTTGTAATTTAACTTTTGCTTGATAGCATACATGCTGCGCCTACCTTGCCTGTAGTATTGCTACTATTGTATCTGTTCAAAGAGTAATTGCTGTTATAATAAATTGCTGCGCCTACCTTGCCTTCATGTTATTGTCATGGTGTTTATTCGACCTTAGTTAAATGGGGTTGCTGGTTTGATCGTTATTGCATGCGTGTTGCGTCTATACAATCTACTGTCCCAGTTGCTTACCTTTCGTTTTGTTTATTATAAGCCTATTCAAAAGAGCAAATAGTTGCGCCTGCCTTGCCTTCATGTTGCGAAACTGTACTTAAAGCTTATCGTTTGATGTGTGTTATAGTAGACTCATTCAGCTAAGCAGATAGCTGCACCTACCTTGCCTTCATGTTGTGAAGTTGTACCAGGTTTACCATTTATTTGTTTGTTTTAATAAACTTCTTCCCGGATTAGCAAATAGTTGCGCCTCCCTTGCCTTCATGTTGTGAGCCCGCACCTGAAGTTTATCGTATAATACATTCCTGCTCCATTTCCTCATGCTCTGTTTCTTGAGGAAACTGAATAGATTTAAAGAAGTTAGCTTAGTTGTAGTTAGATGATCTGCAAAACCAGAAAATACTTAGCTGCAACGTTCTAGGTTTTCTTAACCTTGTGCCTCTACCAGCTGAGAACAAAAAGATAGGATATTAGTTTAGTTTTCTATTTCATGCATTCCAGCACAACGAGGGAGCTTCCCCTCCTAATTTGAAGAGCACTCATTACGTAGTGTGCATAGCTATCCGTACAAACTCACACTCCAGAGGTGTTAGTTCTTACGCCAACAATTCTCAAAAAGGATATGTAGATAAGGTTATCTCAAATAAACCTTTGAGGATTAAGTCTACATCTAGGAATTTTACTTATGTGATCTTATATTGTTCAATGCAAGATCATGCAACTATGGTATAGAGCTACCACCCTTGCTATTGATTCATTCGGTTAAAAAAAACTAATAACCAAGGGTGGTTATTACATTGGTATCAACACGTGATTCAAACACCAAACTTATAAAGTTCACTAGACTCTAGGATAAAGTAAAGGGAATTTGGATATATGAACAATAAAGGAAAATCAAATTGTGCAATGGAAGTTGTGGTATCTTATGATTACTAATTGTCAGAACCCAACTATTGGATTTGAATCTACACTTATTATGTGAAGACTTATTGCATAATTGAGAGTATTCTTTCTCAATGTATCTTTAACGTATATGGTAGAGCTCTAGAAGTAGAAGGTAAAGAAGAAGCTACCACTGCTGGCGGCTCTGTAACTGGGATCACCCTTCGCTTCCGCTTGCTCTCAAGGAAGTACATGGTGGTTTTAATAACAGACCTGGATATGTCTTTCACTGAAGTGTTCAATGGAACATACCAATCAGGTTGGCGAATTGGCTGGCGAGCAACTTGGTCTCTAATGAATGAATGAAGTAGTATCTCGCCATCATCATCAGACAAACCTTCCACATCCTCTGATAAGAAATCATTAATCTGTGGAACAGTAAGCCTACAATAATGACGACGACGCACCTCAAATTCATCCTCACAATTGACCCAAAAGTCCTCAAGCGCTGCCGAATGTGAAACATTTCGCTCCAACCTTGCTGAATAATGACCCAACGGATCATAGGCACGCTTCTGAGGAAAACACCCAAGCTGAAGTTTCTCTAACTCGTGTGCCATTAACTTGCAATCAACAGCTGTTTTGCATTTGTAGATACCTAACTCAAATGGAAAGATGAAAGCTGGCTTATGTCGATTGCAAAGAAAAGTGTGAACCTCATGTGCCTGTCTCATGAACTCGATGAAAAGAACCTTATCCGATGGGTACCTTGGTAGCATCAGAGGCTCTCCTGTATATCCATATACACGAATATATGTGAAAGTAGGAAATTGGATAAACCAATCTGCCCAACTTTCCATTGCTGATTGTGCCTCCGTAGAAATCCTCACATGCATCTCGTTATCTAAATTTCTGACCGTTCTCATAAGAAAATGATCATTCACTGCTGTAAAGTCCTGTTCAGCTTTCGAAAACTCCAACTGAGGGTAGTATTCGTACACTCGCTGAACACCCAGAACTCCATCGGTCTTTAATAATTTAAAGCTGCCTTGAAATGCAACTAAGTAAACCAGAAAAGTTACCATATGGAATTCATGAATCTTTAGGAACTCTGTAATCTGCTGGTGAAGACACTCGCTGATAAACATGGCCCAGTCAAATGTTTCTTTTTTATCAATAACTCGTGAGATGAGGTAGAACATCCATGTTCGGAAAACACTTGCGTCTTCAGAACCTGCTAACCGGTTAAGGAAAGTTATCAAAATAGCAATCTCGTCCTTGAAATCCCCACGTGCAATCTTCCTTGGCATGTTGGTTTTCTGAATTTTCAACCACCGTTGAGCTACTTTCTTCTGTGATCTATCCTTGTCCTCCTCCCATATTCTGTCACAATCTGAAATGGATACAGCGAAATGATCTGAACGTGGAGGAATAGAAAAACATTTTTCTACATCCCTCGGCTTCAGGCTACAAATAATCCTTCCATCTGTCGATCTGATTTGTCTGGTAGACGAGTCATAATGCTTGACACAAGCAAGTACGAACTCAAGATCAAAGACTGAGATAGGAATGGACGCCGCTGCAAATATCCCTGAACGTTCAAGATTTTTGATTGTAGTACTGCTGATACCCTCCAATGAGTTCAGATTGACGATGGGAAAAACATGACTTAAGTCGGTATCGGTAGTTTTCAGAAAGTTATGAAGAAAGACCTGTTTGGCCTTATAATCTATGGGATTATACTGCATTCTGAAAAACTAGACTTTTGACTGTAAAGTCGGGTATGTTTGGACAACTTTGGAAAAACTGAAAAAGCTCGAGGATAGGCTAAAAATAGCAAGGGGAAGTGAATTTTTTCGGACAAATTCTAAGATATGGGTTTTGTGCAGAATCAAATTCTAATGCAACCCAGAACGTTAGAATTGTGAAAAAATGGGATTTAGGCTTGCATGCAAAAGGTTTTCGGTTGAGATTTGAACTGGCAGTTAGGGGCACTGGGGGCAATTTTTCCCGCGAAAATCTGGAACATGGGTTTTATGTAGAAATGGATCCTAAAACAACCCTGATCAACAGATTTGCGAAAAAACGTGATTTAGGCCCACATGCAAAGAGAATTCTGGAAAAAAGCACAGTGCTTCTAGAAAAGAGGCAACGGGGCAATTTTCACAAAATAATCTAAGACATGGGTATTGTTGTTGATGCTGAAATATTCAAACCCAGATGATGCTTTTTCTGAAAAATCTGTCGTTTTCTTTGACATGCGAAGAAAACCTAAGACGAGAATAGAAGAAAGTAAGACAGAGAATAGAAGTTTTTATTTTTTGTTTTCTCTCTTCTTCTGTAAAAATTCGCCTATGCTTGAAGTAGAATTGATAACACCTGCATGCAAAATAGAAACCAAGTCTGAAATAATCTTCCCTTGAACAATCTGAATCTGTAGCTACGAAGAATACTGAAATCTGACACCTGTAGCACCTGCAGATCAATTTTATGCTCAAGAAAGATGTTTCTTGTCAACTCTGATGAAGAATAATGGATGCCATTAGCAAAATATATAGCAAAATATCTTCTAAGGCGTGTGAAATGCATGTCAAGCATTGGAAATGGCGCTTGAAGTACAACTGGTGCTTCAAAACTCACGCATGGCCTATATTTGGCTTCAAACTCAGTTAATTGGATGTAGAACAACCCCAAATTAGGGCGCCACCTTGAAAGACTCAGTTAACTAATGCATGCAAACTAGTTTTTGCCAGTTATGACTAAAAATAGGTAAAATAGAAGTCGACTTGCAAAGAGTTTAACTGAAGATCTAAATTTGGTAAATTGAAAACTCTCTTCATGCGCACTTCTACTTTTGAATTTCAAAAAAGTCAACCTTTGACTTTAGGCGTCCTTCCTTAGACATTTTCTGAAAATTTAGAATCTAAAACCTCAAACGAAGCTCATGTTCGATCACTGATTCTGGTTGACTGTCACGTCGGATCAATTGGTTGACAATCTCGATGAAGAGCAGGACCAAATTTGACAAGAAGATTCCTTGAGGTGGCAATTCAAAATTCAACCATCTGAGGCTTCAAAAAGATGGGCGCCCCTGGCCTCCAGGGGCGCTTTTGACCTCAGTGTTAGAATATTTTTAGGCATTTTCATCATTTTCACTGATAACTTGACCATAGTTCACTTGACGTTTCCCGGTATTTGACAAAACTTCAGAACACGCTGACTGGCTCACTGCGGAGCAGACTGAATTCTGAGCAAAGGCTCTTGATGAACACTTTGTATAAAAACATCATTTAACCTTCCTAAATCATGGGCGCCCCTGGCCTCCAGGGGCGCTTTTCCCAACCACTGTCATCCATTACTGCAACTGGCAAAAATTACTCAACTTCCGACTGCGGATTGCCAAGACATCTTCTGAACTGGCTGAGACAGGGAACGGAAAGCTGACGCTGACACGAACGAGATGAGCATCTGAAATCATCAAACATATTTCATTTAAGGTCTTAAAACCTTGGGCGCCCCTGACCTCCAGGGGCGCTTTTGTCCTTTCTGAATAGTTTCTGATCAAGTCTGGAACCTCAAGTTTGACCACTAATGGCGACAACTCGGCAACTCAGATTCACATGCTGACAGATGTGTCGCGGAGCTGGACCAAAAATAAAAACAAACTTCTTGGGTGTCACTTGATCAAAAGACTTCATTTGAATCTTCCAAAAGATGGGCGCCCCTGGCCTCCAGGGGCACTTTTTCTCTTCAAAGTCATCTACTTTGCATTTCCCTCGTTCTGTATTGAATTTTCGTTTTCAAGCGTTTTACTCCTCCATCGGACTGGCTGGCTAGCTCATTGCGAAGCTATCAGGAAACTGAAGAAATCATCTTGGTAGAAAATCTCACAAAAAGTTGAATACAGCTTCCATAATGATGGGTGCCCCTAGCTGAAAGTGGCGCTTTTGAACTCCAGACTTAGAATATTTTCAATCCAGACTTAGCCAATTTCACAGTACTTTTACCTCGTTGAAAATCTCCTCCGTCAAAAAGCATAATTTTCAACATCTTTCATCGTAGAGTGTTCTTCTTTGAGTTTCAGGCTTAGATATTAACACCTGGTACTGGCCAACTGCCATTAATGACCTCAGAGGTCCTAACTTTTCTCCTGAAAAAGTTATAACTACCCACCAGCCTTAAACTGACTTTTAACTGAAACTGACTTCACCACTGTGATCGTGATGTGAAATAAGCCAATCAAAATTAATTTCAGCCAATTCTGACAAGTTCTTATTTTTTAGGGTTTCGGGCTAAAAATAGACTTCAGAAACCCTAATTTTCAAAATTTTCAAATTTTGCCAGTATCTTCCTGGCATCACACTGACTAAAAGCCCATACTTTATTTGCCCAAAAACTGAGTTTTGACCCCACTTTTACAAGGTTTAGACCATTTTAAGCAAAATGCCTTAATGAAGCAAAAATTTTGGTTTGGGTACAACAAGAATCAAAGGTGTCATAGTTCACATATCAAAATACAAAGAATTCATCCACACTACTTGGATGAGGTCTTCAACCTCAATCATTAATTGAGCTTATGATTCTAATTTAATCCATATACAATAGTATGATAGCCAATGCATTCTAATCAAATGCTAGTTCTACAACATCAATGTACCAGTACATAAAGAACCACATAGTGACTAGCTCACATACCCATCTCATGTACACACAATAATTTGATTATACATACATCATATATACACAATGTGACTAGCTAGGAAAAAGGGAGGTGATTGCAACCTTACTACAAGTTTCTTCCCCTTTATGTAGCTCACTAAGTCCTTGAGTACATCTTAGCCAACAAAGGAATGCTAGTGCATCCCACATGGGTCCCATAATTTTCCTAATTCACCACCAATTATGATGACAAGACAAGCATCCCATACTACCTGTATCATCACCTTGTTGGTTTCTCAACTTGCTTTCAATAATCTCTAAGAAGTTGCAAATTCCTATGACTAGGATTATTGAGAGGACGAGCCAACAAATGAGAGATGGATATATCTCTCTTGCACTCCAGGTTTTGCAAAACCTAGGTGGGTATGCCTCAAACAACACTATATTTTGTATAAATAATTGGATTTTCATAGTGGACAACATAATTTGTTCATGCATATAAGTAAGAATTTAAAAATGATTCCTCAATATCAATATTCCTATTACCCTTAATGCTCAAGAACATAAACATAACGCCTAAACTATTAACATCCAACACTAAAGTGTGATTCTTCATTCTAGATTTTGTGGACATGGATGCTAGAAAGATTGATGCCAGTTTCTTAGGATTATAGAGTCTAAAAAATACAAACATTTACTATCCTAACAAAATCATCTTTGTGGTTTATCAATATAATATTATTGCTTTACAACAATTTAAACCCCTAACTAGATCAACTTCAAGATTTAACTATTAAAATGCTAGTACCTTACAATGACATAAACACTAATGATTTGCTACCCAGATTTTACAAAGTAATCATTTACTAATGTTGAAAAACCCATTCACTGTTTAGAGTAATTTATAGCTCTCCTTGAAAGAATGTAAACTCAGTAGTGAATCTTATAACAAATTTGCAAGTGAAAATTTTCATTTGCTTGAAATCTTACTTCTGTTTAAGGATAAACAACATAACAAAAGTGACAATTTGAGTGCAAATTTTTATTCATCTCAATTTCAACAGAGTGAAATAATTACAATAGACATATTGGAACAAATTTTCAATCTCTATTATCTTTCAAAAAAATAGTATAAATTTTTCTTTAGTAAAGTTTCTATGTACAAGCTTAATCTCTCCAAGATCACCCAACACTTACAAATGAAAAAGACTTTACAATATATAGAACCCCTTTTGAAAAATCAAGACAACTATTACAATTTAAAAAAAATCAGAACATCACATCATTGGGAAGCTTTTAGTTTCATTTGGCTTTTGATTTTGAAATTTGCCACTTTCCACTTTGATTTTACGGGTATTTAAAATCTATTTCTGAAAATATTTGAAACAACTTTTGAGAGCCATAAATTTTGACCCGGGTACTCGTTTGATATCTTTTGTTTCAAATCAAAGATCTTGGAGACCTCTATTGCCAAAAAATTGCTATACCAATTTCATCATATTTTAGAGCCAAATTCAATCATTTAAACCTTCAAAATTTAAATTTAGATTTCTTTCAAGACTTTTGAAACTCAAAAAATTTAATAACTTGTGTCTGAGTGTGATTTTTCTATTGAAACTCATTCTTAAGGTAAAATTAGCATTCCTAAAGCTTTGGGTAAATTTTTAGATCCATATGTGCTTAATTGCAAACTTACTAAAAATAACAATCTTGGTATTTTTAGCTATTTTCAAGACCATTTTAGCGATTTTTAAGTGAATATACTCATTTGGCTCGAAATTAATGTAAAAGGATAACCTCACATATATAATTTTTTTGATCTCAACCTGATTGGGGTAAAATAAGACATCATAGGGGAGACAAATTAGGATGACATCTTTAGGAAAATAAGTTAAATTTGTAGCAATAGACATGAGTTGAGAATTTCAACATAGGATCCAACAGACTGATAAGGGTATAAGTTTAACCACATAGAACACAAAAAATCATTAATAATATTTTCAAGTCCATTACTCATCTATATCATCACACAACCAAACAAGTTACATAATCAGAATGTCTTATGGTCTTATCCTAGACTCAAAACTAGTGCCTATACCATATTAATTTAATAATCAAAACCTTGAGAAGCACACTTTAGGTAGAGACACCACAAGAGACACACACATCATTTTGATACACCTAATATTGAACTCTTGAGATGGGTAGATCCTAGCATCCATTACTTGCATACTATTGGTGAAAGCCTATCTAAGCCCTATGAAATCAGGTTGATCCTAGCATCCATGTCGTATGGTCTTACCTTAAACCCAAAATTAGTGCCTATACTATCAAATTACTTTGACTGATTTAATAATCAAAACCTTTATAACCATACCTCAAAAAACCACAACATAGGAGACACACACATCCTTCTAATACACCAATGCCAATATTGAACTCTTGAGATGGGTAGATCCTAACATCTATCACTTGTATGATATTGGAGAAAATTTACATAAACCCTATTAAATTGAGTAGCTCATGACATCTATAACCTACATGTTATTGGAGAAAGTCAACTAACCCTATGATATAACAAAATACTTCATTTGGTAAAGCACACTCCTTGAACTTTGTCATGTTGGAGCAATGATAAGATTATCTATAAGTGGTTCATATGTTTTACAATTTTGGTGATCGCCTTAAGATTAGTGGAACAAGATACACTAAGAGAATAATTAATCTCTACCTATGCCCTCACATAGTCCCTTTCTCAATCCTAGTTACGATACCAAGAAGTCGGCTCTTGTATCAATATTGGCTCAACATTCTGACATTTAGAGAGTACACAATCATTGATCTAAAACATATTGTCCTAAGGATTTACACTCTATATTGGTTTTTTGGTTACAATACCACTTGGAGGGGTCCACTAACTCCTAAACATTGTCTTGTAGGTCTCGGGATGAAACTACCAACATCCTAGTAACCCATTGAACCCACATGAGCTAACTTTTAGCTAGTCACCGATACATAAACAAGTTGTTCACTCAATTTGATCATTACTTAGAAACACAATATTTATTAGATAAAAATCTAACTCACTATAATAATATTAAACAATTTTTTAATTTCAAGGACATATTATTTTTATATTCTATCAATCATAAAACTTAGCAAATAATTATCCACCAGATATATATAAAGACAAAACATCATACCATATTTGGTAATACTTGCCATAAATTTCCATGGTTGGAAAATTTTGTCATAAGGAACCACATCCTAAACTCAACACAAATACAAGTACATATTTAGAGAAGTAGACCATCCATACTTAAATTTTTTTCACACCATTAGATCCTAAAGGCTTGATTCAACATCAACATTAAATGCAAGTTAGTAGGTTTCATTTACCCTCTTATACTTGTCACTAATTCAAGACACAATGCCATAGTGTTCAACACATAAATTCTTATTATTTTAGATCATATAAGTTTAGAGGAATTCTCACACATTCACACCGAGACAAACCATGATGAATGTGACTTTAAAATTTTATTTGAGATTGGAGTAGATTTTGGAAAGACAAAAACCACAAACCTTACAATAGACAAGCTTAATGAGGATGGAGTGCCTTTTATTGGATTAGGCCTATATAGTGGGAACATATTAATTGGAAGATGAGTTTATAACCATCTAACACAAATTATAGCCTCAAGTTGAAGCATATTGAAAGATAGAAGGTCAATCAAGTTTAGGAACTCAAAACCCTAAAGCTATTCCCTAAACCATTCCCTATGGACTTGGGTCATAGTGGCATCCTTTTCCCAAGGAATACCTACATCCTTGATTTCAAATGAAATCAAAGCAACATGTAGCTCTCTTACATGAGTAAGTTATATCTCTAGCAAGGATTCCTAGCCATGATAAATAGTTTCCCTAAAGAATCGAGTACGAACTTAATGAAGGTCATATAACCAAAAAAAATGACCAATATATAATTTAATTCCAATGGAACAATTCGATATGTTAAGATGCCACCATACTAAGAATAAAGTTCTTGAAATACCTCTACACATAATGGTTCCAATCATCAACCATCTTTATACATAGCTAGGCATCAAAATACCACCCATCTTAAATGACCTACCTTTAGAAACAATTAGTCAACACAAATACATACCCAAAAAAAATATCATAACACCATAATCAAACATAAAATGACTCTAAATCACATCAAATCACACGACATAAATTGCCAAAACATCGTCATAATGTTACCATTATATAGGCCCCAAAATCGTTTAGTGTGATGTCTTACTATTATATGTTTAAATTAGTAATCATCAAAATCATATTATATTATGATATTCCACTTAATCATAACACATCACACATCAATAAGACCATATAAAAAATTATTTGAGACCTCAAAGGTTTACGTCAATACTTATAAACTTGTTTCAAGCGTGCTCAATACTCAAGTCATACTCAAGACAATTGGCAACATTATGTTCATTAGATCATCATACAAATATGTACACTCAATAATATTAATAATAATACTTTTAACCCTTTGATTTCAATTACCATATGGTGCAAATCAATATTCTTATAATAATCTCGATCGTGGTCTATATAGTATTCACACTTGCCATTTATATTAAATACGACCTTAATGATCAGTAGTAAACTATTATGAGATACTATACAATATGATTAGAGATGGTTTATCTCTTAATATCAACATCATCAAATTAAGCCACCTACAAACTATTTGAACTTACACTACCCTTATGGTGTTGCTTGATGTCACATTTCCTTTAGTCATTTTGTCAAACAACTCATGTGCCTTGTCTAGGTTTCCATATTTTTGCATTTTTGTTTACCATATGAGAGAGGTGTGTGAGAGATAGTTAATTCATTATTTGCACTATCATATAAACTCTTCATTACAATGGCTAATAGTCAAACATTGGGGCCTAGTATTCTCCCTTGCAATTCTAATAGAACTTCTATTTCTATGCTCTACAACTAGTTTTAGTGGGGGGAGAGTTGAAAACAAACTAATTTTCTTATGTACATGGAAAAAATTATGATTTATTCAAAATAAAAATCTATTAAGTCAAATTCCAATTTTATGGTGACAAGTACTTGATTCAAGGAGCTTTTCTTTTTGACAGGTTTGTTGTAGTTCTCATTTCTTCCATCTTTTTCCTCTTTTTTCTCTTTCTTTTGCTTTCTCCATACCTCAAACCTGTTAGTCTCACGATGCCAAAGAACACATAATATCAATGAGTGAGTGCAAACACCCATATTATGTAGGGGATATGTGGCATTGAGCTTGCGTCTTGAAAACTTGGAAAGGTTCATGAATGTGAGATTTCACACATACCATCACAACAAATATTGCTACAACACATGCGCGTCCCATAGGAGGTTCCATGGATTAGTGTGTTCTTAGATGTCCCTCCTCAATTAATCAAAATTCCATCCTTAACACCATGCCCTAAAGAACTACACCCCTAGATTATTTAATGAAAATTCCTCTATCTTTTATGCTTTGGTGGATGTCCATAACTTGCACTTTCCCCCATACACCTATGTTAGTATAATTTAATTATTCATGGTTGACATGATTCCTTGTAGATGAACACCACACTTCATTAATGGTGTGTTGGGTAATCCCTCACTTTGTCATGGTGATTGTGTCTCATAAATTTGTCACCTTTGACTCTTTTACCTTAGTTGACAAATCTCTTTATTTTATTTATTTTCCTACTCTCCTACAACAAAGGATATGGAATAACTCCCAAATCCTCATCATCGAGTGTATCAACTCCAAATTTTTAATCTCTTTTTCTACATATGCCATGAAATCAATGATCGTCTTCTATAGAGAGACTCTTTGCACCCTTTTCTTCTCTTTTGTCAGCATAATAGTTTTCTTGGGAACCCCTTAAAATTACCAACCCTTCATGCCTTCCCAGAATATTATCCAACTAAGGTTTCTATTTTTCATTGAGTAGCTCACATCAATCATAGTGACATCCATAATTGATATCCCCAAATCACACTTAACTCTTGCAGCTACCTTCTATAATGAATAAATGTCCTTTCACTCTATATGCCTATCCTTCCTATCTTGTCACCTCAACACATGTGCATCCATACCTACCTATCATTGAGTCATAACTAATACATAATTAATGTATCATTCATATTGATAAATATATTATGTATTAATCTATTTATAATTAGTAGTATTTTTCAAGGTAATAAAAAACCAACTTTTATGTCTATACCTATACTCTAAATAACTATAGCTTCTTCCATTGAACTTGGAGTTTCTAATGGCACTCCCACTTGTTCACAATTCCCTTCATTTTATTTCAAATGTGTCTTTCCTACCACTCCGTGTGTCTCATGGGATTTGTGTAATTGGTGGTGTAGATGTTGAGGTGGTGGATGCATCCTCCCTTGGTTGGGTTTTTTTCTTTTCATTCTCTTGTGACATCTAGGTATTTCACAATAGTTGAGAAATTTGATTCATGCAATCCTATGAAATCTAGGAATGTTGTTGTTGGCTTGGATAGTCCTTTGGTCCATAAAGGGTTTTATGCTTGTAGTGCGGGCTCTCCAAAAATATGTGGTACTACATCCATTAGTTATGCAAAAAACATTCAATTTTTATTGTATTTTTTTTAATTAGTTGAGGACAAGGAGGTAGTGTTGGATGGTTGATTTGGATGTGGGGTCAACATTCCATTTGTAGGCCTTGGATCCCTTCCTTCAACCCTCTCACTGAAGCCCTCAATGTCTTTCCATTTTGGGTTAGACTTCCTAATCTCCCACTTCATTTATGAAGTGAATCCTTTTTTGAAGCTATTGACAATGCTAGTGGTCATTTTTTGAAGGTGGACTTAGCTTCTTCAAATTTAGACACCCTACCTATGCCCATATTTTGGTTGACATTGACATCTCCAAAGATATTCATGGAGATATTGTCCTAAAGGTGGAAGATAAAACTTGGACTCATTTGATCAATTTTGAGGGTCTTCACTTTTGAGGTAGATGGTGATTCATTGTTGGTCATCTTATTTCTAATTGCCTCTACTCCAATTGCTCGAAAGTGCACTTGGCTATTTGGTGAAAAAATTCCCTTCTTAGACACTTGATTGTTGGTGATTTTTTTGACTTTGAGGATGGTGGTTCCCCTAAGGTCTCTCCAATGGCATTCCTTGTTGAGGAGATGGTTTCCTTGGCTCTTGTGAAGGATCCCTCTATAGTTGGTGTGGTTCCATCAACAAATTTGGTTCCCACTAGGAATTCTTCCCTTGGTTTGGTTGTAGTGCTCCTTTTGTGGTGCCCAACTCCCTTATGGCTTGTGAAGGTGTTCCTACCATGCCTATGGATTTTGTGTTGCATTCAATTTCTCCTAATGAACATTCTTTGTCTTTTCACATGGTATCTTAGGTTAAGACAATGGTTGAGGCTTGTCCTTCCCTTTCTCATTGATTTGAGGGTCTACACAATGATGTATCTTGGACTTTAGTTCATAGAACAAAGAAAAGGTCTTCCTAAACATCTCTCCAAGTCACGTACCCAAAGTAAGGGTGTGTGGATTAAAAGGTTGGGGTTTGAGATCATGTGAGATGTTGATTCTCTAGTGTTTCTAGGTAGAAACATTATGCCTATACTTAATTGTGATCTTGTTCTATTACCACATTCGCTAAATAATATACCATTACATTACTAAAACTTATTGTAATAAAATTCGCTTTTAAACTTTACACTTTCTCTAGAAAGTGGTTAAATTTCCAACTCAGACTAAAACCTTTTGTAGAACATTCATTATTATAATGGAGTATCCTCCTATTCACATTCTTGAAATTCATAGAAATTGTAATAGCTTCTAGCTTCTGTCCCCTTCTCTTTTGTTGGGTATTTCCTAAATATTCAAGCTCAATATTTTTTAGTTGTGGTCCTTAATGCAAGAGAGTGCCTTGGTTAGCAGTTATTTTAGGTTCGTTAGGAAAGTTGACCATATTCTGACCATAAAATCCACATTGAGGCATTGAATTTTTTTTAATTTTGTCTTGGATCAGAAGAGGGATGTTCTAGCTTCACAAATCATTTTCTCTCTTGACTTTGTCAATTTTTGTATAGGTTTGATAGGTCATTGTTCACAAATAGTATTATTAGTTGTAATGGCGTAAAATTGCACCCCTTGCAATTTCACATACATTCTTGTATCCACTTTAGTGTCCACTCCCCTAGAACTTGTGTAGGCTCATTTTAGCCCTTGCATCAACCTTTTTCCATCTCAGGATGCTCAAGGACCTCGTTTTAGTAGCTACCTTCATGCGTCAACTTTTCATTGAACCTTGTGATTTTCTTGTTAGTGTTGTTTTGTAGCGTGATGTGTCTAGACACTAGCATGCCGCACAAATTTTTGTGCACCTCGTGGATGTATGTGTGCCGCACTAGCGTCCTGTGACATTTTGACATTCAAACGACTAATTTTGATTATGTTTTCCACTTGTCAGCAAGTTTAGTCAGTGGTAATGGTTTAAGACGCCTTGTAATGGATTTGGAAGCTTATTTTTCTTCCTCTCCTCTCTTCAAAGGTATCTTTTCAATTCTATGGCTTCTTCCAAGTGCTTCTAGCTTCTCTCTGGCCACTTCTTAGTTTTTCTCTCTTGGAGATTCTCTTTCCCTCTTGCTTGTACAAATTCTTGCTTGATACAAGAACTTCAAGCTTTCATGTTCTTACAACACTCTCAAGCTCTTATAGCACTCTTTGTAGCTCCTTTGGCTCTTGCAACTCCATCTTCCTCATCTTGTGCTTGCGAGCATCCTGGGATTTCACACATTCCTCTATCGATTGTATCTCTATTTTGTGATATAGGTTCTCCTCCTTGAGAGAGGATTGCTTTTATCACACCATATTTTCTTTGTTCACTTTTTCTATATATTTGGCTGTCCATGGAGGTGGGAACATCAAAACAGGGGTTTGACTGAGGAAAACCCCTATATAGCCCCAAAATTTTCTCCAGATCTTATGTATACAAGTATTGAAGACATTCATTTGTTGGAGGTTTCATTACTTGGGTTTTTGTGCTCGTATTCTATATCTCATCCTCTTTAAATTTATCATATGTACTTTACTTCATTTCAGTTCTGTTACATTCTGTAAGTTCTTAGCAGTTTGATTGTTAGTAGTCGCTTTGTTGTTTTCTGTGATAAACTTAGTTTCTAGTCTATATGAGACACCAACATGCCTCTGGGACTCCAACACACCACACTGTCATCCTTTGGCTAAGAGCCTATTAGTCTATCCAAAAAACCTCTATGATTTACTCTTTCTGATTCTAAAACTCTTGTTCTGTTCCTTGAGGTATTTTAGGGAAGAATCTCTTGAGAATAAAGAGACTCATGAGTAGTGAATCCCAATTCTCTAAATTTTGGTGAACCTAACGTGAACCACAATATTTTTCAAAAACTAGGAATTTATTTACCCCAACTTTGCGGGGTCATAACTTTTGACTCGGTGCTCGAAATTCAAAATCGTTTACACCGTTGGAAAGGTCTCCAAGAGGACTAATTCAATCCCTAAAATACTGTGGCTTTGATAGCCGAATTTTAGGGATTGATGCAAGTTTCGACCAAAAAATCTGCTCATAAGACATCCGAAAATGCAAATTACTAAAACCTAGAAAATATCGAAAAAATTTGGATTTTGGATTTTTCTCAGTTCTATCACCCCTAGACTACTCCAGATCGACTGACTTGTTATTCATCGTACTTAACTTAATATTTTCAAAATGAGTTTAATATCTTCTTTTATCGGTTCAATACCTAATTCTATTCTAGTGGCTTGGCTTTGCCCATGTCACTTTGTATCTTTGATCCTTCTTATGAGATTCCTCTTGCTTTGAAGGATATCTTGCTATAAGAAGATGAAATCATTGATACCTTTCTTAAAATTAATCTACCTTCTCTTCAATCCAATGCACTCTCTTCTAGAGATGATAAATTAGTGAATGGTGAATATCTTCTTTATCCCAATTTATTCTCTTCTAGAGACATTGCGTTTGTGAATGATGAGTCCCATATGTGTTCCGATGCACTCTTTTTTAGAGATGATGTATTAGTAAATGATGAAGCTCCACTCACATCAGATCCTCCAAGGATAAATGCTGAGCATGTTTCTCCAAATAACTATTCCACTAGTTGTGATGATTCTATAAATTTAATCTATGTCTCTGCTTCCCCTCAAAGGCCTAAGAGGTTGTTCATTTATCTAACTCCAACTAGTGCTTCTCCTAAAAGGATTTGTTCTATTTACAGTGTCCCATTTGATATAAATTCTCTCAATCTTTGTAAGGCTCCCTCTTATAGAGTGATAGCCCATACTTATAATACTAGAAAGAATAAACAAAATGTTAATCAACTTGCTTCTTTACCACCTTCTCAACCAAGCCTTCCTTCAACACCTAAACCCACAACTAAAGCACCTGGTGATTACAATCTTGTCGAGCAACTCCGCGTCACTCCATCCAAGGTCTCACTATGGGACTTACTTCAATCTGCTATGATTTATTAAGGTATGCTTCAGGAAGCCTTGCAAAATATCCTCTTGCCTTATTAAGGTATGCTTCAGGAAGCTAGGATAATGTGAGAAAAAATTGTAATGTTCTTAATGTTGATCCTCCTCCTACCGAGGAAGATGATCACACTTCTTTTAAAGAGGCTAATGTTGGCAGTCCTCTCCAGAAGGATGATGACGATCCCATAAAAGAGTGTGATCCCCATTTTTGGAACAATTCTCTTTATGAAGATCCTCCTCCGTCTCAAGATTTGCAAGTACGTTATGGCCCTGGCTTTAGGCTTGTCTCTAAATATGACTATGGGCGTAAAGGTTGTGTGCTTAATGAACAAGGCATTCAGGTCCCTATAGAATGTGCACCTTGTAAGTGTAATTTGGGGCTTGGTTGCTCAAATGAAGAATCTAAATGAAAACCATGGTTGAATGTTGACATGATGTTCGCTCAACCTCATCCGCCATTATCTGCTATCTTCATGTCTTCTTCTTGTGAGCAGTCAAAATTTTCTCCACAAGAGAAAGGGTTACTTCCTACTCCTCATTATTTATTTGAGCAAGAGCATATTTTGTTGTGGTTTCTAAAAGCCCACTTGATTATTCTTCCTTCTCCTACATAAGAAATTTCATAAACATGATAATGAAAAATATTCTTTCTGTGCATACCATCGAGTGCTTGGCCATTCCATTGGTGAATGTAAGGTCTTGAAGGATAGAATACAACCACTTCTCAATTTATGTGCCATCACTCATTTATTTGTTGATTCACTTGCCTCTTCTTCAAATGAAAAGTGATATCGAAGTCTACCTCTTGTAAGAGAGGGGGACCAACCACTGCAAGGCCCTAGGTCACGAAGGGATGAGATCAGTAGGCTGCCCTAACTTACCTTAGTTTATGGGAAATATTAGGATAGTCAAGATGAGAATTATGGGGACTATAAGGTCCTTCGATCACTCTGCAAACCCAAGAGTTGAAAGGAGACTAGGCGAGTCAGTTTTTAGGGTCAACTCTGTGTCTCAGATAACTCTCTGTCAGAGGACAAAAGTGCAATTTTGAGGTGACAGCGCGGTGCGTTGGTGTCCATACAACCAGAGAACCAAGAAGACAAGGTTCAACCATTAAAAACCAGACTAACAACCTAGTTGCTAGTTTCTAAGGGAGTATAATAACACTATGAAATATGAAACATACAAATGGACGTGATAAAACAAATATATTACCACAAGGGTGATGAAGATGATCTCATGTAATAACTTGTTCACTAGATCGCTCCAAGATATCTCCACCTACACACAAAAAAGAGGGAAAATGTTGGGGGGCTGTTCAGGCGTCTGCCTCAGTCAGACCCCTATTTTGGTGTTTCCACCTCCACAGATAGCCAAGTTTGCAACAAAGTAGAAATAATATGATAAAGAGGAAATGAAAGTAATAGAACACTAAAACACTACAAAACAATAATGTGCTAACTCAACCAAATAATAGAGATGATGAGTGAGGAGCTTACCACCTCCGCCCAAAGTGCTCAAGGCTAGTGGTGGAGAAAATGAGAGGAACTCAAGCCTCTGCTTCATTGGTGTTGTCCTACACTTTCCCTATTGAGGTGATGGAGTGATGAGATTGCTTCTATGGAGTGCAAAATGTTGCTTCAATGCTTGGAAATGCTAAGAGCTTGTGGATGGAGTTGTCTTAAGATGGTGAAGAGATAAAAATGGATCAAGGAATAGTCAATATGAAGAAGAGAGATGAAGAAACGACCATATTCGGGTCGGCTAGCCGAAGGGAGGCGTTACTATTTGACTTCCAATAGGAAGTGTAATGCCTCTGCAGACCAAAGCTATAGGAATTTTCTAGGGACATAAGCGTGCCGCGTGGGAATCCCTAACATAAATGCCTCTATTGATGCTCAAAATAGGTGCCAAGTGGAATGAGAACAATGAGCTTATGTGGAATTAAGCCTCCAAATTTGGTTTTCTAAAGTGGAGGAGGGTAAAAGGGGAATTTGCATTAGGGGTGCAAATTCACTCCTATACATTTTCCCCCTACTTTAGTGAGTACGAATACTAATGAGTGTTTTGATAAAGTAGATCAAATAAGTAATAGAGTTAAAAAAATATACTTGAACCATCAAGGAAGTAGATCATGGTCTGGTGAACCTGAGAGTGTAGGATAAGAAAAGGACTTTGTAGCTTCGCAGAACTATGAAGCTGAAGAAAGAAAGTGCCTTATAGGCTTGCGGTCCTACAAGGGAGTATCCTCCAAGACCTCTCACAGGAAGGAGACCAAGGAAAACACCTTACAGACTCACAAACCTGTAAGGAAGGTATCCCACAAGAACTCTCACATGAGGGAGCCCAAGAAAAGGGGACTTTGCAGAGTCAAAAAGTGGAGACATGTTTACCCACAGATAGAACATGTCAGGAAGCGGCCACACAGGCCAATAAGCAAACAATCACACATACCATCACCAAGTTGGAATAATTTCAAAGGGGTTCCTTGGGAACCCTTCAAAAGGAAGAGGGGTACACTCAAAGGATGCACTATTTGAAAGCGAGGTCTAGTCGGGCTACCCCAAGCTAGATGCGAAGATGTGAAGTGGGTCTAGTCAGGCTGTCCCCGAGCTAGATGCAAAGATAGGAAATAGGTCTAGTCGAGCTACCCCCAAGCTAGACGTCAAGATTTAAAGGCTTTCAAAGGGGTCCCTTGAGAACCTGATGTGAAAAGAGAGAGTCCACTCAAGGGATGCACTGTTCAAAAGCTAATGCCTTCTTTCTCGAATCGATTCATCATCAAAGAATCCTTTTAAAAGATGTTCACTTCATCAAGGAATTCGAAAGGAAGGACATACCCCCACGCGAGGGGAAGATCAAAGCTATTCCCACTTCAGAGGAAGGTTTCCAAGTCCTTTCTTTACAAACCGATGATGAAGGAAACATGTTCTGTTAGGGTTTCAAGTTGAGAATACAATTCTAGCAAAGAAGTGTGTGGAAGGTCTTGAGAAAAGATTCGTTGGAAACAAACACTTTTTCTAAAGATCCAAGTAATGCAGAGGTGGAATTGTCACACATAAGAGGGACAACTCATCCAAATAAGAGAAAGATAAAGGCAAAGCAAAAAGGAGAGAGAATATGAACAAGGGGCACATGGGGATCTAGTTTCGTGGGGTTAGATCTACGCTTGCTTGTATAAATATTAGGTAACCACGATGCAAGGGCGAAAGATCATCAATCCCCAACCAGATCAGGAGGAATGCATAAAAAAAAAAGTAAATAAAAAATTGCGTCAACATGGAAGGAAGCCTAAATGCTCCCAACGCTTTGCATCGTCCCCAATTTGTCGAAATTCAATCACAAATAAGGAAGAATGATGATACAGATAGAGGAAGTTTACAACACAAACACCACACCTATATCCAAGCACCAACAGGGGTGATGAGGGTCATCCAGGCACATATAGAACGATTACGGGGGGACACATCGTGACACACACACATCTAATCTAAAGATTAAGAAGGGGTCTCCCCCTAGAATTGATCAACCAAGAGGTCATCAGCCTCCCACTCTAGATCATCGTAAGGGGAAGGAGGATGAACCTGTAGTGGTGTAATGTTAAGGGGAGGAGCTTCTGACCCTCCAAAAACAAGGGCTAAGGAAGAAGATCTGTGAGGTCTCCGTCGCTCAACTCTTGTGGGTCCAAGGTCAACGACCTGGTGAAGATCGCTGACAAGGTCAAAACTTCATCCACCGAGTTAAACATGCACCTAATGAGAGTGCCATGTTTCACCTCAACAGACAAAGGAGTTTGCACCCAAGGTTCATCGCTAGGCTCACCAAGAGATTCAAGAGTGGTGAAAAACTTGGGAGAGGCTGGGACCAGTTCTGTCACTAATAAAGATCAAGTCAGTGCGAGACCACCTTTCAGGGAAGGTGGGATCCTCTTACATCCTTAGTTATTGGAGGGACCACTCTCTACCTTCTTCTTCGTCGCAGGAGGTGAACTCCCCACAAATGAAGCAAGAAGGGCAGAGGGAGAGGAGGAAAGAGACATAGTAGATATAACCGAAGTGTTAATTATATCTATGAGCTTTGGGAAAGGTGGGACATTTGGAACAAATTTCAATAGAGGAAACTCCACCAAAGGAGCGATGAACACCTACACCTTCCTAGGTGCATTTGTGCTCATAGTGGAAGCCAAAAGTGATACAAATCTAGTTTGAAAAGAAGGGAGAGAGGAGGGCATGGAAGGAGGTCCTGATGCAGGAGTGGTCATATCCTCTTCCTTCTTTTGTGAGGTGGCCTGCTCAGATAGGAGAGCCTTTCCCTGATGCTTGCACTCACGTGCAAGGCGGTTTTTGTGACTCTTTGAACTAGAGGCTGGAGGTTGCAAAGGAACTGAAGGCTCTTGCTCAGCCATGGGAGTGTCCTCCACAGTTGTTTCTAGTGGAGGGACAAGCTTCTAGATAGGAGTAGGAGGGATAGGTTTAGAAACAATAGGGGGAATCGAATCTAGTGCCTCGGCAGTGGGCCTCTTCTCGTTCATTGTTTTAGGAGCAGGAGCGATGGGAGGCCGTGGAGAAAATTCTCTTCGCGAGCCTTTCTTTCTTCCGTATAAGTGGTACCAAGGTCTAGGAGGTTTGGTACGGAGATCCGATATAATGATCTTGGGTCTATGCCAAGTAGGCACCATCATACTCAATGGATAGATACTGAGCTTACTCATCCAATACTCCTCCCAAGAAAGGGCAGTAGACGAGGCAGCCCGAGAAGGAGCAAGCTTCTCCTTTCCCTTTCAAGAGGAGGTAGCTGGATGCTCTACTATAGGAAGGGTCAAATTTGGCTATCCATTGCCTCAAACCTTATACTTCACATAGTTCTTGTAAAGTAGGTCTGGTCTTGGTGGAAGTGAACCAACTGGAGCAGGCCAAAAGTGATCCAACAAATATCCTCCATGAGACACCATAGGCTGGTATCCAGTGTCATGCACTACATGCACGACACCCTCATGGGAAAACTTTAAACACTTGTGAACTACAAAGGTGATACCATTCATGGAAGCTAACCATGATATACCTAACTTCACCTTTAATAGGTCCGACTCCGGAATAACATCGAAAACAATGTCTACGCTCCTGGGTCAAACTAGGATGGACAACGTTATCAATCCATATGGTTTAAGAGAAAGACCATCATGCATATGGATGATGTACTTTATTTTTTCATATTCCTTGCAGGGAGTTTAAGAATAGAGTCTCCTCCATGATGACATTCACTCTACTTACGGGGTTGACTAAGACCCCCATCACAATTTTGCCATTGAGGCGAGCGGGAATGTATAGTGGGGAAGGTTTGTCATTTGCTGGTATATATTGTGAAGTGAAAGTTATATTCGATGAATCGATCATAAGACAAGGAGGAGTAAAAATAACCATGTTAACGTAGACTTCAGGTTGAGAAACATAATCAAAGAGATCGATAATCATATTATTAGAATGAGACATAAATGGGTCCATGTATATTTGCAATTCACTATTAGCTTTCACCACTGATTTGTTTGTATTATATTTATTCCCATCAAGAAAAACAATACCATCCTTGATGTGATCTTGTATCTCATGATGTAGGCGCATGTAATATCCGGTGTCATGTCCGTTGACTAGATGGCACTGACAATCGATATTAACTTCATACCAGCTAGGATATGGTTCTCTAACTAGTTTTGGACTTGGCAAGTTAATAATCTTATCTTTCAATAGCTTTTGTAAGATGGAGGAATAAGATTCAGATAAACTTGTGAACTTTCGATAATGTCTGAGGTTGTTGTTATCCACAATGGTTGCGATATTCACAATGAATTTTCCTTTCCCAGATTGATAAAATAGACTTCCCTTCAGAATGGGAGCATGGGGAAGATCCCCTGAACTGAACTACCATCTGTTGATACTCTCACGAGGCCATACATAAATGTGTGAAAGAAGGGTATTTCACAAGGGAAAAATTCTCTTGCCAAGGCCTTTGTAAGTTCCCTATGAACACCTTTTGCACATCAGATTCCGGTAACGGGTATGATATTTGTGAGAAAAGTGCCTGATAGCGCGCTATGAAATAAGTAATATTCTCATTATCCCCTTGTTTACATCGAAGAAGGTCAGAGAAGGTCATCTTAGGCCCAATGTTGGCTTGGAATTGTCACAAGAACTGGTTCACAAGCTAATCGAACGTAAAGATGGAATTTCCAGGCAAGGAACAACACCACTCGAGTGTTGTATCCTTGAGGGATTGAGGGAATAGTTTGGCCATCAATGCATCATGATGGAAGAAATCTATACATAAGGAATTAAAGGAAGACACATGTGTCTGAGAGTCCCCTTTGCTTCCATATTTCTCGAATTTAGGAATTTCCATCCCTTGCGGGAAAGGAGTGTTTAGAATTGATACCGACAATGGGCTATGTTAGAAGAAGGGCTGGAAGATAGGCTGGGTAGAAGCTTGGGAAAGGTTCGCCAGTTGGTTCTGCATCTTTCCCATATTCTGGAGAAGGGTATTCAGAATCGAGTCATTAGAAGACATAGGACCACTGAAATCACTATCGGAGCCATTGCTAGGACCACCATCATGGCCACCACCGGAGTCAACACCAATGCCACTGCCACTAGTGTGACCTCCATTGAAGCCACCACCACTTCCAAAGCCACTACCATGACCTCCATCGGAACCACTTCCGCTAGTACCACCTCTGCCACTAAAGCTACCACCACCAAAGCCTCAACCAATCATCCCGCCGAATCCTCCACCACCTGAGGCGACAGGAGGCGTGAAGTGAAAACCCAAAGGGTTCTTGTTTACTTTGATAGTTTTAAAACTTTAAGAAGCAATGGGGATAGTGATCGAAGTGACTGTGTCAGCCACACACACAGATGTGGGAGGCATGGAAACTCCTAACTGTCTCTCATGCTCCTCGAAGGGGCTACCCTGAATCATGCTGCCATGGTTCGAGGGAGCACCTCTTTAGTCAGATAGTGAGACTAGCTAGGAGTTCTATACTTGTTCAGTCTTTTCCTACCATATACTTTATTTCACTAATAACCTTAGTGACCCTAGCTAGCTTCGGGTCTTTTTCCAAGTGATTTTCCAAAGCACTTAAACCCTTTGCTCAGACTAGTGATGTATTCGAAAGGTATGTGGACAACTTCACACTCATATATGGATGATGATGTAGGTAACGTAGGAGGAGTAGGGATGTGGTCAGTTTCATCGAAGAATATGGACTCGCCCGATGACACCTAATTCTATGTAGAAAGACCAACTGTAGAACTGGAGAAAAGACTTGTAGTGAAACTAGAAGAGACCTTCGTATTCATCAGAAGGTGTCATAGGATTATCCTGACAATAAACCCAGAAGTCATGGACTAGGTTGTGATACTCATAAAATTTCACAACATGCAGGAGTACAACAATCAAAGGGCATAAGAGAAAAAGCTCAGAACACCGACAAATGAGTAGAAGTTGGTTCACGTCAGGCTCACCAAAAATGTAAGAGAGGTGGACCAACTACTGCAAGGCCCCAGGTCACGGAGGGCTGAGAGTAGTAGGCTTCCCTAACTTACCTCATTTTATGGGAAATTTTAGGATAGGTGGGATGAGAATGATGGGGAATATAAGGTCCTTTGATCACTCTACAAACCCGAGAGTTGAAAGGAGAGTAGGAAAGTTAGTTTTTAGGGTCAACTTTGTGTCTCAGACAACTCTCTTAGAGGAAAAAAGTGCGATTCTAGGACGACAATGAGACACGCTGGCATCTCTCAGGTGTGCTGGCGTCCATACGACCAGAGAACCAAGAAAACAAGGTTCAACCACTAAAAAATAGACTAACAACCTAGTTGCTTGTTTCTAAGGGAGTAGAATAACACTATGAAATATGAAACATATAAATGGATGTGATAAAACAAATATATTACCACAAGGATGATGAAGATGATCTCACATAATAACTTGTTTTCCATCTCGCTCCAAGATAACTCCACCTGCACACAAAAAGAGGGAAAATGTTGGGGGCTCTTTAGGGGTCCACCTCAGTTAGACCCCCATTTTTGTGTTTCCACCTCCACGGACAACCAAGTTTGCAATGAAGTAGAAATAATATGATAAAGAGGAAATGAAAGAAATAGAACACTAAAACACTACAAAACAATAATGTGCTAACTCAACCAAATAATAGAGAAGATGAGTGAGGAGCTTACCACCTTCACCCAAAGTGCTCAAGGCTAGTGGAGGAGAATATGAGAGGAACTCAAGCCTCTATTGCAATGGTGTTGTCCTATGCTTGCCCTATTGAGGTGATGGAGTGATGAGATTGTTGCTATGGAGTGCAAAATGTTGCTTTAATGCTTGAAAATGCTAAGAGCTTGTAGATGGAGTTATCTCAAGATGGTGAAGAGATAAAAATGGATCAAGGAATACTCAATATGAAGAAGAGAGATGAAGAAACGACCATATTCGGGTTGGCTAGCAGAAGGGACGCATTACTGTTCAGCTTCCAATAGGAAGTGTAATGCCTCTTCTGCAGACCCCATCCATAGGAATCTTCTAGGGACTTAAGCGCACTGTGCAGACGTTTGCGTGCCTCGCGGGCATCCCCGATAGAAACACCTCTATTAACACTCAAAATAGGAAACAAGTGGAATGAGAAAAATGGGCTTATGTGGAATTAAGCCTCCAAATTTGGTTTTCTAAAGTGGAGGAGGGTAAAAGATGAATTTGCGTTAGGGGTGAAAATTCACTCATATACACCTCTATCATGTATGTTCTAAGTATCTTGCATGGTTCTCTTCCCCTATGTGCTAGGGAGCAGTGATAAATTATTTTGGAGATGTGTGTCCTTGTTAAGGACCTCCTCTCTTTTCTTTATCTTTCAATTGGAGCATCCCCTTGAGTGGGCCTTTCAGTATCTTGAAGGGTTCCCGAGGGAACCCCCTTTGAAAGTTTCTCCTTTGAATGAAATCATTTGCGTCTAGCTTGGGGGCAGCCTGACTAGACCTCACTTTTCAAATAGTGCGTCCCTTGAGCGGACCCCTTTTCTTTTGAAGGGTTCCTGAGGGACCTCTTTGAAAGCTTTCAAATTATGGACTATCTACATGACTATCTACTTTCTTTCCATCATGGATTTTTTTCTTCTAACATGTTTTATTTGCGGATTAACATGTTGCTTTTACAGGTGCACCTATGAAGCTACTTTCCAATCTGACTCTATGGAGTCCCCTCACATTGGAATTCCTTCAGGAAAAATTACCTAGGGTGCCTTCTTAGCAAATCTAAGGACCTGTGAAGCACTTGCATCCTGCGAGATTTTTCCATTGTTGGTCTGCGGGCCTTCGGTGCACTTTGTTCAAACCTCCTCAAGAGAGAGTACCTATGGAGCCATCTCTTTTGGAAATTTCATTCCTTTTCTATCACTTAAATTATCTTATCTCTTCTCTTCTCAATTATATATAATAGATCGAAGACTTGCATCTTCTTCATCCTGAGTATATACCTCCTTCAATCTTCGACATTGGTTGCTTCCCTAACTTTTGGGTGCATTATTTTCTTGAAGCAACCGATCCTTACATTCTTCTCTCTAATTAAGAATTATTCTATGTGTTATTTCTTAATTTTGGGACAATGCATAGTAATGAGACAACCTTTTACATCTAGGTCTCTTTTACTTTGCTGACTTAGATCCTTTAGTTTGTTGTGTGCCTATGCATGTGTGTTTTTATGTTCTAACCCCGTGATGTAATGGATTTTTATGTTCTAACCTTGTCTTGTGTATGCCTTTCTTGTATAATGTTTTTGTTTTGTAGGTCTTCACCCTGGGGGCATGATTCCTTGGTTTGAAGTGTTGTATGCTTCCTCTACAATATATTTTTGGCATCATGATGTTATTTATGTTTAGTATATTTCATTTAAGCGTGCAAAATAGTGTAGATTCATATGCCCACTAAAGTGGGGGAAAAATATAATCGCGTAAAATTGCACCCCTTGCAATTTCACATAAATTATTGTATCCACTTTAGTGTCCACTCCCATAGAAATTTTGTAGGCTCATTTTAGTTCTTGCATCAACCTTTTTCCATCTAAAGATGCTCATGGACCACTTTTTAGTAGCTACCTTCATGTGTTAGCTACACATCAAAACTTGTGCTTTTCTCGTTAGTGTCATTTTGTAGCATGATGTGTTTGGACACTAGTGTGTTGCATAGACGTTTGCATGACATGTGGATGTCTACACACTGCACTAGTTTCTTGTGATGTTTTGACATTCAAATGAATACTTCCAAGAATGTTTTCCACTCGTCAGCAAGTTTTGTTGATGCTTACGGTTTTAGATGCCTTGTAACAGCTTGGGAAGATTCTTTTTGTTCCTCTCCTCTCTTCAAAGGCTATCTTTTCAATTCTATGGCTTCTTCCAAGTGCTTCTAGTTTCTCTTTGGATGCTTCTTGGTCTTTCTCTCTTGGAGATTGTCTTTCCCTCTTGCTTGAACAAACTCTTTCTTGTTACAACAAATTCAAGCTTTCACATTCTTACAACACTCTCAAGCTCTTATAGTGCTCTTTGCAACTCCTTTGGCTCTTGCAGCTCCATCTTCCTTATCTTGTGCTTGTGAGCATCCTAGGATTTCACACATTCCTCTATCGATTGCATCTCTATTTTGTGATATAGGTTCTCCTCCTTGAGCAAGGATTTCTTTTATTGTGCCATATTTGCTTTGTTCACTTTCTCTATCTATCTATGGAATTGGGAACACCAAAATGGGGGTTTGACTGAGGCAAACCCCTATATAGCCCCAACATTTTATTTAGATCTTATGTATATAAATATTTAAGATATTCATTTGTTGGAGGCTTCATTACTTGGGTTTTTGTGAGCGTATTCTATCTCTCATCCTCTTTAACTTTATCATTTGCACTTTTAATTAATTTTAATTTTGTTGCATTCTGTTACCTTCTTGCATTCTGTAAGTTCTTAGCAATATGATTGTTAGTATTCACTTTACTATTTTTTGTGATAAACTCAGTTTCTGGTCTGTATGAGATTCCAGCATGCCTCTAGGGCTCCAACACTCTATGTTGTTGTCCTTATTCTACGCTATCATCTTTTGGTCGAGAGCCTGTCAGTCTATCCATAAAACCTTTGTGATTTACTCTTTTTGATTCTAAAACTCTTGTTCTGTTCCTTGAGGTAGTTTAGGGTAGTTCACCCCTTGGGAATCTCTTGAGAATAAAGAGACTCATGAGTAGTGAATCCCCTTCTCTACATTAGTACTATATTATTAAAGTTGTATAAATAGTTTTAGGCACTAAAATATTGCATATGCTCATTCTCATATCATAATTCTTATCTTGACACCTAACAACACCTGTAGACACCTAAAAAATGCTACCTTCATCTAGTCACATGACTCATTTATTCATTTCTTAGGGCCTTATCATTTGTTCATTTCCTAAGACCTAATCCATTAACTATCTATCTCGTCCAATCATCACCTAGTTCATTCATCCATCACCTAGGTCTTGATTCCATCTTATCACATCACCTGATCATCTTACTACCTAGGTCCTGATTCCATCTTATCACATCATCTAATCATAATATCACAAAGGTATTGATTTTATCATCATTTAATTTATTCATCATCACCTAGGAAACATATTACCACTTAATGCCTAATATTTAATTAAATGACTCCTAAATTATTTAATTAAATTTGGCTAGCATTATTCACCCATTTAATAATTAATTATCCATTAATTATTATTCATCAAATATCCATAATTACCCAAATTATTTATCCACTTATTTAATCATTTATCCTTACATTGTCCATTAATAAATTAATTATATATTAATTTTCATCACATGTGCACAAATAATCCAATTAATTATTAAATTAAATAATTCCACCTCATCTAGTTGATTTAATTAAATCAATTCACTCAAATTCACTCTTAGTCCCACTGATCAATCAAATCCACTTCACTCATCCGTGGAATTAGTTACTTATTCCATGCAATATTCAACTCCCCTTGATTCTCTATGCACTTAGTTAACTTCTCCATGTAGATAGTTGAATAATCAATCGGATCTATTAACCATCCAATCACATTGATTTGAGAAATTCTAATTATTTTAATTAAAACCACATCTCCTCATCAATCCCCCAAATCAAGGATTAGATCTCAACTTGTAGATTCAATCCTAGCCATTCATCAAATCAATCGACAAATCTATAAATCAAATCATCTCATATCATCAATCAAGAAGTCAATCAAGCATTCAATCATATATCAATGTTTTCTATGTTTTCATTTTTTTTCTCACCATAAGCACCAATTTTAAAATAAACTTTCACATTTCAATTTTGGCTCAAAATAAATAAGTGTCTTTCAATCCCTAGGGTCCACTTACATAAGCTCTTCTGTTGTGCCTTAGGGTGATCTTGAGGATTATAAATATGAGTGAATTTTTTTTTATGAGACCTTATTAGGGATTTAATCACACCAAAGGACAACCTCAACCACTTTTTTTGGTGGGATATATAAAGTGGGAGAGTGAAAGTTGTACCTCAAAGAGTGAGCTATCATCATGTATCCGACAGAGCCTTGATACCTTCGATTTTTCAATACTTGGTGGTGAAAAGACTAGGAGAGAACCTCCATGGCTCATGCATGTATACATGCCCTTTATTCACAATTTTTTCCATTAATCTTGTAATTAGAAGCCTAAGACCTTTGATTGTCTTCTAGTGTGGTACATCTAGTGTGGTGCAAGGGATGTGAATCGTACTTTAAAGTTACTCACCATGTACTATCATTTATTGAGATATAAACTATCCTTGATTAGGTATTTTTCCTTCCAAGGTAAGGGGTGTATAGGTGGTACATGACCTTACATACCCTAGCTATCCATTCACTTGAAAAATGTATTAGCTTTGCTAGTGGGCCCACATTAGGAGTCACTACCACTTGAATAATTGTAGGGATGCTAGTATGTTTGTTATTTTTAGATTAGAACATCCCCAATTTAAGCCAAATGAAGAAATTATCCTTCTTGAGCCTTATATTTTTTAACTTTTTGTCTTTTTTAGATATTAAAAAAAACAATAATTTAAAAACATTGAAATGTTGCAAAAATAATAAAAAAAAGTCTTGTGTATTTGTTTTCTTAGATTAGCATTTACCTCTTGCTAAGGTTTAAGTATACAATATTTCCACATCATCCTCTTATTCTAAATCTAGTTTTATATTTGTCTTCTAGGTTTAGACTTATCATTTCCATTCATAACCATAACATCCATTATCATAGTTTTCCATCCAAAGTCACCATCATCCAAGACACATCCATTACCTTTGAGTTAGAATTTCATTCTCATCCTTCATACACCATCAATTTTCCCATAACATCTTCATCCATATGCATACCATCATCATACACATACACATCCTAGCTTAGAACATCATAACATTCATTTACCACTTAATTCTTATATATCCATATCCAAAGTCTACACACCATCACTTGCATCTACATCCATAGTTTCATATCACCCGTATCCTAACATTCTTAGTTACACACTATCCTAGGTTTAATCACCATCCAAATTTCTATAATTTTTTTCATACCAACCCCATACCATCCTTTTAGATTAGACCATCACCCATAACCTAAAATTCATAGTCACATATCATCCTCATACACATTAATATCTTAGGTTTTGATCCCCATCCATAGTTTTGTCATCCTTTTGTCATGTCATAACAACATATCACCCTCATAAATATTCATACCCTAGATTAAAGCATTCATCATATACATTTATGATTTTCCATCTAAATTCTTACACACATTTGTTTGTTCCATCTTTACATCCATTCTCCTAGGTTGAGATCAAAATTTACATCTACATTATACATCCTTTATCAACCACATATTAATTCAAAGCCATTATCTTTTGTCCTCATACACACCCACCATCATAAATATAAACCATCACCTACATTCAAATCACAACTTCCTATATCATTACTTTGTCCAAGTCCTAGGTTATACTATCACCTTCATCCACATCATAAATTTCATTATCATTTACATCTTCATAGATCCCAATTATCTTACATTTTCAACCATCATTTACATCCACTTTCCTTTTAATACCATTATCTTGTCTATACCATATCACCACATACATTCACATCCACAACCTCATTTCATCCTCCATAGACATTCATATCCTAGATAGATAATCACCTATTTGTATACATCCATTACCATAGGTTTCAACCATCATTTATCATCTATCATATATCATTACCTTGTCTAAGTCCTAGGATTCCATTGTCGCATACATCCATAATCTAAGTTAGAATACCATCCTCATACAAATCATAAAATTTTTAATATAATTTAGTAAAAACTTATTATCCTACTTTTCCAATCATCATATACATTCATTTTTACCTTTCAATCCACATCAATCACATACATTAACATCCATAGTCATATTTAATCCTTCATAAACCATTCACATACATCAACACATACATTCATAATCAAATAACATGCTTTATTGACATTCATCATCCTCCATCTAGACCACCACTTATATATCATATCCTAATGTTATCATACCTCACCCTAACATTATTCTTACATCAACACATCTAATCTCATCCATTCATATATAGACACAAAATATCCAATCCATATCATCCACAACACAACCAATCGATCCAAATTATCATCCATTTAAATTTAATTCAAATATTATCTTTGAAAATAAAAACTTTATATCATCATCTATCCTTAATTATTGTGTTCTTAAGAACTTTTCCCGGATCTTAAGTAGAAATTTAATTAAAAATCATTCAATCCCATTGGATGAAGTTAATTGAGGAACTTGGCCTATCCCAAGTTAAATATTTTGAGAAGCCTAATAGATCTTACTTGAGAACTTGGCCTATCTCAAGTAAGAAAGATTAAAACTACAAATCAAATCTCCCATGTCTTGATTCAAAAGGTACCTTTTCTTTAGATAATTTCATCACCAACCCTCAACATCAATCTTTGTTCCAAATCGACTCACATCATCACAATCATCCATCATGAACCTTAAAATATAAGCACAACTATGAAATTTTTTGGAGTTATACTTTGGACTTCAAAGTTTGATTGTATCTACAAACATATAAAATTCAAGTGTGACTTCAAACTTCACTAAAGTTTCACTTTTGAATTTGAGTTTTAATTGCATCTACACAACAATAAAATACAAGTACAAATTCAAATCTTGATGACCAAACTAGAACAACAAAAAGACAAGGTTTTCTTGATTTTTTGTTGTATAAAAATATCCTAGACCAGTCACTTGAGCATATACCTAATCTTCATTGGAAAATAATGAAGTATCAAAGGCTTAAAACACTATATAAACTTAATGTTAAATTTCCCAAAACCTACATAAATCAACACATGCTAAGGAAATGACACGGTGCTCAAATGGAAACAACTAATTAGAATGATAAGTGTTTCAAAATTTAATTATAACATACACTCCATAATCAATAAGTAAATCAAACTAACTAATTACTTTTTTATTCTTAAGAGAATAATAAATCATGCTTTCAAATCATATTTCCTAAATATAGCCTAACATGATAATTTGGTTACAATAAATATACATTTGATTCCAAGTTCAAGAAAAGATAAAATAAAAGATAAATATCACATCATAATGTTAGTTCTATAATTATGAATTTACATATAAGGAGTCAATGTCTTGAATTATACATTTTCAATAAAAAAAAGAAGAAGAATTACAACACCTACAAGGTCATGAAATCCTTGTACACTCCCTAATATAATACAAGGAATCTATGGCTCCAATATTAGTTCAAATCCACCCAACCATGTGAAAACCTTAAGCTTATCCCTTTGAACTAAGAGGCAATTGACTAGGTAGTCATTCAAAATGCACCACACACACAAGTACAACATATGACTATACTAATTAATAGAATGAAATCACAAACACATAATACAAAGAATAACTGCACATGATATTAGAAACAACACACTAATAAAAAATAATATATAAATTTATTCACAAACACTTATCATATTCACAATCAAACACACAAACAAGGAAGATAGTATCATCACATGGAATCGCTAATCATCATGAAAATGTTGAGGAGTGTTTACATCTAATAGGGGTCCTCAATGACATTGTCATCAATATCTAGGATCAGTCCCATGTCCTATCCTATTGTACTTCATACTAACATGGGCATATGGAGAATTAACTCACGAATTAATCTTTCTTTTATGTATGTGATTTGTAACTCCATTATTTTTAATTATTTATCTTTTATTACCTCTAATTGACCCTAGCATCATTTGTATTGAAAATAAATGGACACGAGAGTCCACTAGATTACGACCTAAAGACCTCACATCTTAAGGCCACATAGTCAAAAACACAATATGAGCATAACAATGAAAATGAGACCTAATGATAACACACCTATGACCATACGATTTACCATACTATTTGCCATAAAAATTTCCTTCCATAAAATAATACTAAAAAACACTTGGAATTCAAATTTTTATTTTTCAAATACATGCATGAAACTTGCAAAATCCTAAATTTCAATAATGGTAGCTCAAACCCCAACCAAAATTTAAAATTTTAAAGTTTAAATTCTAATAACACCCTTTTAAAGCTATAGACACTTGAAATGCGACCTTAACCCCACCACACCTAATTTTAGCCTATCCCAAGCCATTAATTAATTAAATAATATTTATTTATTTAATTAATTTACCCATCACCTTGTCCTATCCAATTAATTAAATAAATATTCATTATTTAATTAATTAATTTATCCATTACCCTTATTGCCAATTTCTCTAACTAATTAATTAATTTATTGATAGTTAATTCCTATTATCTTTTCCTCCAATGTTTAATTTAACTTTATCCCCCAATCTTTATCCATTTAATCCTAACCATTATATTCATTCACATGGATCAAAATCTAAATTTTTCCTCATGTGACAAGTATCCCCTTCACATGCCTAACTAACTCCTTGTCTAGATTCATTGAACCTAGAAACCTAGCCAAAAGTAAAACTAACTTTCCATATCACACCTCTTAATCCTATCCATTCACATAAGGATGTTTCCCTAATCCTAATCCTAAACCTAACCTTTATCCCTCTTGTGACACTTGTCACATGACTACAACTTTGATCCCAACCCTAATCCTCATTTAATCCTAGCCATCCATTAACCAATGCATCCTGGCCCTTGGTTTCTCCCATGGAAATTCTATATATGAGAGGCCTTTCATCCCATTTAAAAAATCTTCCATATTCATAGCCTTATACTATTGAATTTTCTATCTACTTCTCTCATTTTATATCTACTTCTTCTATAGCTTAGCTAATCTTCCATCATCATATTCTTATCATCATGTTGGTTTTATAAGAAACCACATTCCTCCATCAATACATCAAAAGAGAAAATCAAGTGGAGCTAGGGTGCACTCTACTTCAACTCTATCTAAGGAGAAAGAAGGGTTCAAGGTAAAGGTATTGTGTTTATTTCATTAAATTTCCTATTATTTACTTTCAATCTATTTTCTTGTCCTCAAAATCTAAGGAAATAAAAATCACAATTTTCCAACCACATAAAAAATTCCAAATTTTTCCCACAATTTTGACATAAAATAGAAAATTTCAAACATAAACAATTGGAATTGTTAAATTGATTTTAAGAATTCACCAATATAATATTTCCTAATCAATATAAATACATATGCATCCACTTAAGGTGGGGTTGACAAAATCATGAATAAATTCTAATTTACATGCAAGGGGATGAAACCCTTATTAAATCCAATGAACAACATAAAAAGAGAGGGAATTTTGTCAAAGGCGATTCACCTTCCAAGATAGCAAGGAATATCCACTCAATTTTAAGCCAACCAATCCAAGCAAGAAATCCTCCAAGAAAAATTATCAATCTAAGTACATAAGGAAAAATGGAGAGCAAAATCAAGCAAGAAGTAAAAGATAGAATCACTACAAAAGTGACTTATTTTACATTTATGCCAGTTTTACCTATATAAAAGTCCCCTCTTTTAATTTCATGTAACAATCCACTTTAAAATATTTTAAATAAAATACCTACTTTATCTTTTTCTCTTATTTCCCATTTCCTTTTTCTTTGCCAAATAAACCCTTTTTAATTTCCAAAGTAAACTCTTAAATATTTCCTTGTGAATAAAATGACTAAGGTCACCAAATTATTAAATATTGCCAAATTTTGAATGTATTTTCCAAATAATCGATGCTTTCCTAATTAAAAAATTTGAATAAAGAAAAATGAAGGAAAACACATCAAATGAATATATTATGAGGCATAAAAACTATAACTTAATCCATGACCAACATAAATTCATTTTAACAACACACAAAAAATATATAAAAAATGATTAAATGCAATTAATCACAAGATTCAAAAAACCTAAAAAAACACCATTTATAATTTTCTACACAAATTACGAATCTAGAAGCAACCAATTTGGATTTAGGCTCACAAGTTCACATGAGATACATCTCATAAATCAAAAGTATGAGGATAAGAACACACCATTTTTATGTTAGAGTAAAGGTTTTAACTTAATTATGTTGATTAAGTTACCTTTATTCCCTTCTTAAGATTTCACGTTAGTTTGCATAATGTGACATTTAATAATTATATTAATTATTAAAATGTTATCCTATTAGGGTTTTATTAGGGTTTGCATGATCTCCTTTTTATAAGGATTGATCCCATTGTATTTCATATCAATTCATTCTCTCTGATATATACATTTTCAGTTTTCAGAGAACCCTTGCTTGTTTGTCTCCATCTCTTCTTTTGTGACAGGTTATTTGCATGCAGATGATCTTCGGGGTTTGTGGTGTTGTATTTTTTCAACTCCTACATGGTATCAGAGCTCCACACCTGCTGCTTCTTGTTCTTGTTTTGAAGATTTTTGGAGCTTCAAAGGTTTGGGGTTTGTTTTCTTGATCTAGGGCATACCTGCAATTTTGAAGCATTTTCAGCTCAAATGGACATTGCCATTGCGTCCGTAGCGGTCCAAAACCCTTAAATTGACTATTCATTCATCCGTTTTGGACAAAGTCGAAATTTGAGGCAATTTTTTTTTGCAAATACGGCCGTACGACTGTCGCTTGCCTGGTAAATTTTATTTTCAGAAATTTTCATCCGAAATTTTTTATTGCAAAAAAAAAATTATTGTCATTGTATTTTTTGTTAAAAAAATCGGGCATAATTTTTTTAATTTTTTTTGTAAAAGTTGTTTTTTATGAAAAAAAATAAAAAAAACAAAATAAAGTTTTTTTTGCAGTTTAAGGGCATGCTGGCCTCGGTACAGGGTACTCGCAGGTACCTACGTATGCAGGCCTGCGGGCCCTCTTGCCTGCCGGTGGCCTTAGTGCCGATCGGTGGTAGACAGTACCGCTGACGGCGGCCCCCGCCTGCAACAACTTTTTTTTTGCTTAATTTTTTTTATTTAAAAAAATTAAGGTTTTTTTTTGTAATATTTTTTTATATAAAAAACAATTTTTTTAAAAATAAGCCCAATCGCACTTTTACGGTGACGGCCGTTTGGCCATCAAATTTAACCTAGTGTTTTTGCTATGACGGCCGTATGACCGTCAAATTTAACCCAGCGCTAGTTTTTTTCCCTCTTTGGAGCTGATTTATTTCGGAGGCCGTAACTTGGGCATACGATATCATTTTTTGGCAAATGAGATATCGTCAGAAAGTTGGTTTTCTCATATTTCCAGTGGTGTGGGTCTCATCACATCTTTTTTTCGTTGGTGCATTCTACAGCCAGTTGAAGACAAAGGGGCTATTTTTAGTCTCAAGCTCATAACTTTTGATCAGTTTCTTCGTTTTTTGCAATCTCAGCAGTGTTGGAACCGTATTTCAGAGCTCTTCAATTTCATTTATGCCATTTTTCTAGATTTCACTCCAAGTATCTTTTATTCAGTTATTTGTGTTTTCACACTCTGGTGGATTACCTGGACATATTTGCTCTGGGAAAATTTTTGTTCGTATGGGATGCTTTGTTCTTGGATGTTTTTCATATATTTTTAGCATCTTGTCCTTTTTGGAAATTTTGAGCATCATTTGTAAGCTATCTTTTATGTAAACGCACTGAGATAAAGTGCCACACTATTGTACATGCATCTTTTGGGGATTTTGCACATAAGGTTGTACCATATTTTGTACTCGCACTGTTATTATAAAGTGCCATGAGGGGTTGTGTAGTTTGCCTTTGTTTTGCCATCACATCTTTGTCTGGTGAGTATCCCTCCACGACGACAGTGAATCCATACCATGGGGGGTTGTGTAGTTTTCCTTTGTTTGCCATCACACCTTTGTCCAATGAGTGTCCCTCCACGATGACCATGGATCCATATGATTCCAGCCTCATGCATATGTGCTTTGTTTTGCACACCACTTTTTCAATTGCAGGTGCTTTCTTGTGCACTTTCAGATGTATCTTCTTCATGCACTACAGGGTGTTGCACACCATTTCAGTTGATCTGTCAGGCTCCCAGTTCAACATTATGGGGGGATATTATACTATTCGTGCTAATGCTTCCTTGGTTTCGCCTTGGAAGGAATATTCCATTCTCAGTTGATCAATGTTTCAGACTATTGGTTCTTGTACCATTTGTATCTTCATTCCAGGTGTTTGCCTTTGTTTGCCATCTGATTCGAGTAGTGTCGTTTGGGGCACTCATGCAGATTGTTGTCTTCTTAACAAACTATTAGTACTTATTCCATTTGTATCTTCGTTCCAGGTGTTTGCCTTTGTTTGCCATCTGATTCGAGTAGTGTCGTTTGGGGCACTCATGCAGATTTTGTATCATCGTTCCAGGTGTTTGTCTTTGTTTGCCATCTGATTCAAGTAGTGTCATATGGGGCACTCATACAGATTGTTGTCTTTTTTATCATGATCATCCTATCTTCAACGGAGGTTCTTCAGCACCATAGCAGTCATCTTTTGACAGTTATTTACAACTTCTTCTGCTTCAGTGATGTTCTTCTTGGCTTTCTGCATCTCTTTTTGGAGTAGAGTTTTTTCCCATGAGGTTTTCTCTATTTCTCCTCTTTACAAAGATTTGGTTGTATTTCGGTACCTGATTTGGCCTAGTTTCCGGGACCCATGTTGCCTTCTTGCATTTGTTTGTAGTTGCACTGTTGCTCATCTTAAGGGAGGGTGTTAGAGTAAAGGTTTTAACTTAATTATGTTTATTAAGTTACCTTTATTCCCTTCTTAAGATTTCACGTTAGTTTGCATAATGTGACATTTAATAATTATATTAATTATTAAATGTTATCCTATTAGGGTTTTATTAGGGTTTGCATGATCTCCTTTTTATAAGGATTGATCCCATTGTATTTCATATCAATTCATTCTCTCATTCTCTCTGATATATACATTTTCAGTTTTCAGAGAACCCTTGCTTGTTTGTCTCCATCTCTTCTTTTGTGACAGGTTATTTGCATGCAGGTGATCTTCGGGGTTTGTGGTGTTGTATTTTCTCAACTCCCACATTTTAACCAATCCAACTGTGTCCAGTTTATCATTGTTGGGGAAACCTATGTCTAAAAATCAATACAAATATTAGGCATATTTGCACAACACAAGATAATCAAAAGATAATATATATAGCAACCAATGAGATAATATCCAAAAGATGATATCATAATCTACATCTAACTAAAAATAATATAACACTAGCATGATTCAAATGTAGAGATACATAATAATAAATTATTATAATACTAAACTCAATTAATTATATAAGCATAATCACATCATGGTGAAATAAATGAATCTAGAGCATTGTAGAGTCCAACATGTAAAAATCCACACATGAGAAACCGAATACACAATCTAAAATCCTCAATGGAAATCCAAAAATAACATCATCACTGAATATGAGAATAATATCAAACACAAAATAAGTCCAAGCATATATAAATCCACATACATGAATCTAAATACATGATTTATACAACTCAATAAAAATCTAAAGAACATCATTAAGTATGATAATAACATCAAAGTATAAAATAATAAATAGAATGAGACACATACACCTAGGGTCTTATATAACCTATGGTAAATTTTTAGAGGTTTCTTGTATCAAACTTGTAACAATCTTGACATGGACATGTAGTTGTCTTGAAGTGAACCTACAATGGGCTTGTATCAAGTGGATATGTTTTTGATTAAGGAAAAAATAGGTTTTGAAGGGGTCCCGAAAACCTTTAACAAAAAAGTAGAGATAGATATAACATGACCAAATATAAATCAGGAAACAAAAATTTGCCAGAAAAGAAGACCCATAAAAACCAGCAAAGAGGCAGCGCCACAAAAATCTAGAAAAAGCCTAGCAACAAGCTAGCCACTAGGCCATATTCTTCAGGATGTCCTCCACCTCCTGCTCTAGTTGGTTCATGTTGAGCGATGCTTTCTTTAGCTCCCGAATGTTGACAGGGGCCTTGTTTTCCCTTCTCTTTAGATTCACTCTAGTTCTTTTGCTTGGACCAACAGACTCCTCCTAGCCTTTCTCTTTTTCAACATCTGGTTCCACAATAGTCTTTTCCTAATAAAAATTATCTAGATTGCCAACCATGATGTTCATTGTATTTTTAGTAGATTTTAATATCTTGTGGCTCATGTTCATCACCATTTGGATTGACCCTTTTATATTCTTAAGCTTTTCCTCAACAAAAGAAAGCTTGTCATCATGATTTTTCTTAAATTTATGAAGATCTTCAACTGTTATCTTGAGGCAGTCCACCATGTATTTATTTTCTTCCCCAATCCATAATTTAGTATCCCTATGTCTCTGATTGTGTGGTCATTCAATTTAGGCCCTTCTAGCTTGCTGCTCCAATCCCTCCGTTTCAACTTAATTTCCTTAATCTAAAAAAAAACCCATCTCGTCAATCTAAAAAAGTCCACAGTCCCATTGCGAGCAATGGCGAGGATGTCAACAAGGAACTCACATTCGACTTTGAAATAATGGTCATCAACATTGAGGTTGCTGAGAAAACAAGGCCTATCCTCTCTGTTAGTGGCATGGTAGCTAGAATACTCTGACAAAGGGGTCGACTGAGACTCCTCATGGTTAGAATCACAGGAAGGGTCCACTAAATCCTTTCTTTTAACCTTCTCCTGGGGGCAGGCAATATATTTTCCTTTCACCTTAGATTTGGCATCTTCAGATCCCTTAAATCTATCTTTAGGGGTCAAAGAACCAGGTGTAGAGGGGGTGCTAGCTTTCATCTTGCTTTTACTTCTTCCCTTCCCCAAATCCTTCGAGGTTGGGCCAACCTCATCCTCCAAATATGTTTCCCATTCCTCCTTTTTCATATAACTTGTGCCCAATTCATCGTCAGCAGAGACAGATAGGTGGGGAGAAGGGGACACATGGGATAGGGTCGACATGGATTTAAAATGCTAAAAAATTAAGACAAGTAAGCATTCATGAAGGATAGGGTATCTAACAGGGTTCATGCTATGGTCATTAAGGTTGGCGTTCAAAGAGGTAAATAGATATAAAGGAAAAGAAACCCTTACCTGATGCTAAAAGTGGTTGAGGAACACAAAATGGTAGCCAAAGACCCTAGTGTATCTCCTATCCAGAGTGATGTAATCCATAATCAGCTTTAAAACCTCCTGCTAGAGAAACTTAATGTTCTTGGAGTCATAGCTGCTTTTAGAGACCTTATTAAGGTCCTCTTTTTCCTTCTTTGTCTTCATAAACATTTTCACTGCCAGGTCTGAGAGTTTCCTATCCCTGTAAAATTTGAGACCCTCCATATAAAGCTTCGTCACCTCGGCTATAAGCTTCTCGTCGATGAAAACCTTTCCCCAAAATAGATTAATTTTACCATTCTTCCATTCCCTAGCAAAGTACCTTGTTACCTTTGGGTTCTAGCCATGAAGTTTTACAATATAAGGGGTGAGCCCTCCCTTCTCTAATAGTGGCCACACCTTAGCATTTCCTCAACTCCTCATAGTCCATCGGTTCCACATGATGGTGGTCACTACCCATTTTAGAAGAGTAAGAAAACCACTCAGAAGGATCTTGAAATCCACACAAACTAAATGCCAAAATACCCAAAAAGCATGTGAGGAAAAATATCTCAGAATAGCAATGAAGACTTTGGTACTCCAACCTTCAATATGGAATTATTAAACATCAGTTCCAAGACTGCATGACTTGACACTCCGCATCCATAATCATTAGTTGATAGGGATATTGGTAGCCTTTCCGTGGATTCTGTCATACTTGAGTAAGGCTATGACATCGGCCTCTAGCTTGTCACCCCTTTGCCACGTGGTTTTTTCTTTGGCTTGAACACCCTTGTTAGCAAAAAAAGTCCACCGTCATGTTAATTTCCTGGTAGGCATGGGAAATGAGGCATTTTTCAAAAGAGATTATTATCCTTTTAGATAGATTGATCCAACTTTCTATGGTCTATGAAGGCTTTTGGAGGCCCTTGATATATAGTATGATATTATTAGAGTCACCCTCTAACCAAACATAATTGCAGTTCAATTGACGGGCAAGATTTAAAGCTTGGAATGCCCCTATGGCTTCAACAAGGTGGTTGGTCTGGGTGCCCAAGGGGAGTGCCACCATTGGAATAAAAATGCCATTCTCGTCCCTAATCACTCCCCCACACCTAGTAGGCCCAGGATTACCCTTAGTCGCCCCATCAAAGTTAAATTTTACCCAACCAAGAGGAGGAAAATTACAATGGATGCCATCTCTGGGTCCCTTAGTTGGCTTAAGGGGATAAGAGATATCAAAATTAATCTTCCAAGCATCAGAAAGTTTGAACTCATAATCTTGACACCTGAACTTTACTTTTTCCTTAGTTTTGTAGCTTAGCGCATTTAAGTTCTCTCCCACAGCTCTCATAATTTTACCAAAAATAATTTCCTCCAAAAGAGCAGAATACCTAAAGATTCTATTATTACGTTCTTTCCAAATGCCCCACACAAGGTGTGGGAAGATGTATCGATAAAGAAACTTTAGCACCTAATTGTTTGAGGGAGATTTCCATTGGCAATAAAAGTCCAAGATAGAGCCAAGAAAAACCCAGTTGAGGTTCCACAACTGCAAGACCCTGCACCAAATGTCATAGGAAAAAGGAAAAAGGAGAAAAGATGTGACACAGTCTTAGCCTCCACACAAAAAATATAACATCTATTAGGAAGAGAAAGTCCATGATTACAAAGATTGTCATTACTCATAATTTTGTTCTGAAGGACGATCCAAGCAAAGATGTTGACTTTAGATGTTAGGTTATGCACCCAGGCCTTCGCCCACAAAGGAGAGGGGGAGTAATGATAACAAGAGGCCACCATTGAGGAGACATAGGTCCATTTTGATGAAATTTTCAAAATCATTGTATCCTCCTGGCCCCGTTGGTTCAACACAACAAAATTTAGAAGAGACTATAGGGGAGTAAGGTCTGGACTAATTGAAGAAATGCGAACCCACTAGTCATTTCTCCAATAATCCCCAACTAATGTACCAAATCTGGTTTTTCACTCCTCCATATGAAGCTTGAAGATAGTATGATCACAAAGAGGCTCATTACCAATCTAATTATCTTCCCAGAACAAAATATTTTTACCATCTCCGAGTTTCTAGAAAGCACCTTTCATAAAAAGATCCATAGCCATAATGACACTATTCCAAAGAGTAGAGCCATGGGGGAGATTCTGAGAACTAAGAAATTCCTTGAAAGAAATGACATAATGCAAATATTTGCCATGCCAAATAGCATTCCATTCATTGGCTTTAGCAAAGGTCCTCCAAACTTGCTTTGCCAAGAGAGCTTTATTAAAGACTAATATTCCATAGACCAAGACATCCATATTTTTTTAGGTTTGCACACATTCTCCCAAGCAACCAATAGGATTCTCTTTTTCACCTCAACCCCCAACCAAAGAAAGTGTTTCTGAATCTTCTCTATAATTTCAACAAATTTGGAAGGGATCTTGAACAAACTTAGAGCATAGACATGCAAATTCTAAAGAGAAGACTTAAGAAACATAAATTTATCTGCTTGATTGAGGAGGGCCCCTTTCTAACCAACTAGCTTCTGATTAAATCGATCCACTAGGGAAATGCAAAAGGAATTAGGGGTTTTGGTTCCCAGAGGAAGCCCCAAATAAGTGGAGGGGAGAGAGTTAACAACACAACCAAAAATTTCAACTATCTTCCTTTGCTTGGGTTCAAGAGTGTTGAAAAAGAAAAGGGAGATTTTCATCCTTTTAATTTTTTACCCTGAAGCTTCTTCATAAAGCAATAGAGAACACTTCAAAGTTCTAGCTTCTCCAATTGTTAAAATTTCCATGAGAATAGTGTCATCGATGAATTGCTGATAAGAACAAACAAGATTAGCCGATGCCGACTTTAGCCACTTTAAACTTCCATCTATCACATTTTTGTGTATTAATCTTCCCAAGCTTTCCACCATCAGAGTAAAGAGATAGAAGAAACAAGATCTCCTTGTCTCACCCCTCTTGAAACCTTAAAAAAGTGGGAAGGGGACCCATTGATAATAACAACAATGCTAGTAGTAGAAATCATTTCCCATATCAGCTGAAGAAATATCTCCGAGAAACCAAAAGCTCTTAAAACCTTCAACAAGAACCCCCAATCCACCCTATCACAGGCCTTGGAAATATATAGTTTTAGCAAAAAACATTGGCTCTTTGAAGCCTCTAAAGAGTGAATGTTCTCATGAACAGTGATAATAGAATCCATAATCTGTCTACTAGGGACAAATCCGTTCTGCTGAGGAGAAATCAGGAGTGGGAGAACACCAAGCAACCTTGTTGTAACAAATTTAGAGATAATTTTATAAAAGGAATTACATAAGATGATCGGGTGAAAAGAGTCAAAACCATCGGCACTAGGGAACTTAGGGATAAGAGCAATGAAAGTAGAATTAAGCTCCTTCAATTTTTTTCTTAATCCAAAGAACTCTTTGATCGAATTAGCTACATCCTCAGCCATAATTTCCCAGAAGACTTGAAAGAAGAACATCGGAAATCCATTTGGACTAGGGGCCTTATTCCCTTCAAAAGAAAAATGACCTTCCTAACCTCTTACAAAGAAGGAATAACAATCAAAGATTTATTTTGATTCTCATTCAAAATGTTGGGAATAGCATCAATGAGGGTTTGTTGAGCATCCACGTCCAACCTTTCTTCTGCAGCTAAGAGATTAGCAAAGAACTAATTAGCCTCACTCCTGATCTCATCCTCATTATCAATTTTGGTGTCATTCTTGATAATATGAGTAATATGATTTGACACCCTATGTTTTAGAGTTGTCATGTGGAAGAATCTAGTGTTCTTGTCTCCTGAAGAAAGCCACATTGATCTTGATCTCTGTTTCCAAAATTCTTCTTCTTTAGAGATAATATCATGATAGCTCATAAGAATTTTGTTTTCTCTAGAGAGGAAGTTTGCCACGTAACCATATTTCTTATTTTTGTCCTAGATATCCTTTAACTCAAGTTGGATGGCTGAATTCATAGAAAAAATATCCCCCAAAACTTCCTTATTCGATAGTCTAACCTTAGTTTTGACCTCACTAAGTGTTTTGGCCACCTTAAACATAGTAGTACCACTGACCTTAATGTTCCACCATTATTTAATGCATTTAAAGATTTGAGGATGAGACAACCACATTATTTTAAATCTAAAAGGAAAATTCCTCTTACCTAACACAAATTCCACCACAAAACTGATGGGGAAGTGATCCAACCCAATCCTAGAGAGAGCAGTTAAAGAGAAAAAATAGTCCACCATCCAATTATTCAATATTAGATCCCTATCAAGTCTTACTTGAATAAGGTCATTCCCAACCTACCTATTAGACTAGGTATAGGTTGCCCCCTTGAGATCCACATCATGCAAGCCTTGGGAATTAATAAAATCCATCAAATCCAGTTTACTATCCATCTGTATCTGAGATCCTCCAAATTTTTCTGACACAAGCAATGAGGTGTTGAAGTCTCCCATAATGATCTAGTTCTCGTTAGGGAAACTAAGTCTGAAAGACTCAAGTCTTTTCCAGAAATTCCTTCTTGTGGTTTTATTGTTGGGAGAATAGATATTAGACAAGATCCAACAAAAACCATCTCTAATATTCCTGAATCTAGTAGCCACATGGTTAGCATCTTCCTAGACCGGGGTACCAAGAAGATGGTCTTGATTCCAAAAAGTCACTAAGCCTCTAGAGGCACCCTCCGAACTCCTACCTTGCACACAAAAATTCTTGAAAATATTAATCCTTTCCACTCTTTCCTTAGGCATATTGGATTCTTGGACAAGTAAAATATCAAGCTTATGGTCCCTAGCAAAATTGTGCAAAATATCTTGTTTGTGGGAGCTGTTTAGCCCCTGAACATTCCATGACATGAACATCATTAATTAGATGGAGTGTTACTTTGAAAAATCTCCGAGATGGTTCTTTGAACCCGATCAACAATATTTTGGAGGCATTCCTGCTCTCTATGCCACTTTATTGGTTTTCTACCATAAATTATTTGGTTACCACATTCCGCTTTTGTCCCGTTTCTTGTAGAAACCCCCATAATACTGTTCGATTTTTTACTCTTCTTATTTTCAAATTTTTTTGTATGAAATTCCCCCTTCTAGATCCATATCCTCAAGTCCCATTAAGTATTGACCATTCATAAAATCATTAACTACAATGACCTCCTTAATTGAAGAATGCCCCATATCATTCCTCTCCTTACGGGTGCCCACAAAATCCCTGAATGTAGATTTCACAACCTCTGGTGAGCTTTGACATCCTTCCTGGGTAGAAGAAGGAAGAGTCTTCACCCCTTCCACCAAAGAGTCCTCCTCACGACTTGCTTTACTTCCTGCCCCTTGGCCAATCCGAGATGTTTCCTCCGAACACTCACCAAAGGAGTCAGGAACCCTCTCTATTGAGTTCATGTTTCCATCAGGCTTACCGATACTCCCTCCATCTATCTTTTCATCCTCTCCCTAGGACCCCTTGGTGTTCGATTCCATTAGCTCATTGTTTAGAGCCTTATCGTCTACTTTTGGAACTTCAAGGTTGTCAGATAGATTTCCTTTCAGAGGCTCCTCGTCATTGTTAACTCCTAGATTGGGGTTTTGGAACTCCTCACTCCTCTCTTGACCATCCCCAGTTATGTTCATCTCACCCTTGTTCAAGGAGGGAACAACATCTAAGGGGTTCTTCGAAGTTCTTACCTTCCATATTTTGGTCTCCTTGATGATTGACTTGGCTTCAGTCTTAGACACTTTGGTTGGGCATTTCCTAGCCTAATGCCCAAATTTTTTGCAGGCGAAACACACAAAAGGAAGAGTCTCAAATTCAATTGTTTGGACCCACTTGCTGAGTTTAGACATAATTTCTATAGAGGATGAAAAATTAGTGGACTGAGTTATACCCACACAAATCTTGGCAAAAACCAGACATTTCCTAGCCGAAGTCATGGAATCTATAGATAATAGCTCCCCAAAAGATTTTGCAATTCCCCTAAAAACACCCTCATTCCAAAAATCAAAAGGTAAACCTGGTAACCAAACCCACACAGGCATTGCTTCAAAAGATGTATCTGAGAAGTCCATTTTTGGAGACCACTTCTTAAGAGCCAAGGATGACTTGCCAAGAACCCATGGACCACCACATAGAATTACAGGCTTGTCCTCTTCATAGGAAAAAGCAAAGGAAAAGAAACCCTTAGGTAGGGCCACAACCTCAACTTGTCCTTTTGTTTTCCACTTCTTCCTAAAAAAATCCCTAACCATTTCAATATTTGGTCTCGGGCCCATGAATTTACCCACCAGTGAAGAGGCCATCATCGAAACATCATGGTCAATCATTGGATCAGGAAATAGAATAGTAAAATTCCCACTCGAAGGGATCAAAATGTTGCAAACCAGAGGAAAGAACGACTTACCAACAGGCTTGGTCCCAAATAGTGAGGCCTAGCTTCTTTTTGAGTCCTCTTGACATATGTCTCTCAAAAAATTCTCCAGAGACCCTAGTCTGACTTGGGAAATAGGGTCCTTGGCTGCATCCTGGTTCCCCAAAAACTCAGCCACACAAACCCTGCCATTCGAAGAGGGGCCAAGAAACACCTTACCTCTAGGGTCCACCTTACCGCCTAGGTCCCCCTAATTCCCCAGGCCCTAGTCCTTAGAATCCACTCCCCCCTGCTCTTCACATGCATTCTCCCCTACCACATCCACAAAAATTCCAACTCCTAGCAAAGATCCAACTGCCTTTGAACCAGACACCCGCTGCAGGATAGAATTAAATTCAAAACCTTGCTCCCGCTCACCCATTCTCGCTCTCGATGAAATTTTTCCAACATAAGTTTATCAAGTGGATATGTTGCATATATTTTGGTTTTGAGTTAAATTTTTGGTTGTATACATGTTTTGTATTTAAGGTTTGAAGACATTTATCACAATTCCATGGGTATC